>VWZV01002809.1:103008-465937 GCA_013397155.1 Irena cyanogastra | reverse complement strand
AATCACCTGTTGCTGGTGAATTTTTGTTTGTTTTGCTCCTGCCCAGGAAGTTAGTTCCATGCTGCTGCAGGAAGTTAGTTCCATGCTGCTGACAGTGTCTGTGTTGATGAGAAAGGTCATTATAAATGAAAAATAATCATAGGCAGGTACTCACCAAAATTCTGTTATTCCAGCTCATAGCTCCAGATTTGTTATCTGTTTGTAGTGGACCCTTAGGCTGAGCTGACACTGCTGGTATGTCTCTAACTGGGACGCTTTATTTTTGCAGTGTTCAACCAATGTGATACAGAGACCATTATGGAATGATGGTAAAAAAAGATGAACTGATTTGTTTCCAGGTAACTTAAAATTTTGCACTATTTACAACCAAGTTTTTTCAGCCTCTACAGGAAGCAGTTTTAATATAGAAAATATGTTACAAGAGAAGTTTCTTGGCAGTTGAAGAAGTGACAGGGCTTCTGTTATAGAGCTGAGTTTGCTTTCCAATTA
This sequence comes from Irena cyanogastra, assembly GCA_013397155.1. Taxonomy (NCBI): domain Eukaryota; kingdom Metazoa; phylum Chordata; class Aves; order Passeriformes; family Irenidae; genus Irena; species Irena cyanogastra. Next base: position 465,448 of record VWZV01002809.1, on the reverse strand, counting down.
CCCTGATGCTAAATATATGCTTTTAGGAATTCTGCATATATTGGCTCTAGCTAGGGGCTTTCCCCTATTTTCTGATTTTAATTAAGACCATTTTTTACCTATATTAAAAAAAAAGTTAGACTTGAAAAGAGAAGATGCTCGATTAATCAGTAAGCTACCTGCTATGAAGCTAGAAACCAACAAACACAGAAAATTAGTGCTTTACACTGCTTTTTAGTGTCCCAGTGCGCTATCCTGTGTTGTAAGTAGGGTGGCTGATTCTCTCCTTTTTCTGAACTCTTGCTGATGTGGCAGAAGGATATAGCTTGAAACTCTGTTTCTCAATGTGGACAGAAGTTTCTGAACCTCCCTTAGTTGAAATTTCATGTTATGGCTCTGGAAAAGGAAAACAGCTAATTGCTTTTGTTTGCCTGGTAGAGTTTTCCATTCTTTTACTCTTCTATGCATCTTTATTTCAGTAATCTTATCAATTTTGTCAGTGGTGTTTGTTTTGGTGTCCCCCTGTCCATGTCCCCCTCCTCTCTGGTTTTATTCATTGTGAACTCAGATACCTGAGAAAAGGGAAGAAAATTGCATAAAGCCGCTCAAGAGGCAGAGCACTTGGCAGAGAGGAATGGAAGGAATAGTGTTTGACAGTAATTAGGGATGAGAGTAAGAACTGGGGGGTAGGAAAAGGGGCTGTGTTGTCTAGAGTATCTGCTAGGTTTTAGTGTTACCTGGACTCTGTTTTTTTCTGGAATTGCTCTGGTGAGGTCAATTACAAATACCAGCAGTAAGTATAATTCAGTTTTTGAAGAGTTGTCATTTGCTTTTTTTTTTGTAATAGTGTAATCTCAGAACACGGCCTAGAAATTTTACATTTGCTTCATTCATGAGCACTTGATGAAGTCTAGTGTATAAGGCTGATTTTGAGCAGTTCAGGGGCTTATTTTTGAGCTTATTGTAGAAATAGGTGATTTTTTTCAAAGGCATTAATACTCTTCCAAGTGATCTAGCAGCAGAAATTTAAGGTCATCTTTTTCTTTTTTTCCCTCCTTTTTAAGATGCATCCAGGGACCTTTTTTCATTGGAATGTAGGTTTCTAAAAGTTTAGAGTTCCTTGTTGCAGCCTGTTGGTGCAATTTCTCCTTTTCAACATCTTCTAGAGGTTTGGAAGTTTTTCCTCCCTTAGCCTGCCCTTCCCGACTTCTAGTCCTGTTTCTTGCTGCCTAATAATTGACATCAGTCTCCCCTAAGTCCTCCTGTGTCTTTCCTTGTTAAAAGTGCATATAACACTTGTTGTTATGAGAGTGAAAACCCAGTCACAGGAAGGTGAAGTGTTGTGCTCATGTTTGCATATCAGGTCAGCTGCTGAGCCAGGAATAGAAGTCCTGTCTCATGACTCAGTGCCCTAACCGCTGGCCTGCACCGCCTCTCCAGAGCACCGGTCTTTTCCAAGAATATAGTAGCAAAGGCTATAGGAGTAACTACAGCAAATATAGGGGCCTTGCTTCCAACTCTGGCAGGGCTCCAAGGCTGATACACTGTTTAAAAGACAAGGGGAGGGAAAAAAAGCTTTCTAAAGGAGCTCCTAGATAAGTTCTGTAAAGTTACAGTTTGCTTTGCTTTGTTTCAAAACAGCAGCAGAAAAAAAAAATCTAATTGAAAATAGCTTTCTAGAAGGTTTAGGATGTGGAAAAAAGTTCCATGTGTTTGAAAGTCAAACTTTGCTCTACAAATAACCTTAAGAGCGGCCTGTGATTAAATCTTTTGTATATTCAACAACAAACTCATTTTATGCAACCGCAACTATGATAAAATTGAATTAAATGAACCTGCCTCTAAGAAAAGATACTGAATAGCTGAGTAGCGCATTATTCAATGAATGGAAAACAGGGAGGCTGGCTGAAACTGCTGGGAAATGGTTTTAACATTCTATCGGGCTAAAGAGCAATTCTGTGAAATCACTGTATTTGTTTCCCCCCTACCTCCCCGCCCTCATTTTTTAAATAGCAGTGCTCTTCATACTGTCAGAATTCAGTGTTGTGACACCCCTACTCAAAAGTTATGACAGCAGTGTAATGACAGCTACTGCCTCTTGAGAATCAATCAGGCAATTAATTTTGTAAATGAAATGCTGATTATACAAAGCTTCACATGAGAGGCCCAGTGATTAAAATCAATTTAACAAATTGTTTCAGGTGGGACTTGATTAATAATTTGCCATAAATGCTGAGGATATATGACCAGCATACCTTTTTGTGTGTGTGTGTGTGTGTATGTGTATGTGTGTGTGTTAATATAGAACTATATATATATACTGGGAGTGGAAAAAATCTGCAGCTAACTGTATGTACCTTTGGCTTGTGACCTAGCTGTCATTGGTTATACATTTCCGTGGGTACTCTGTCAGCCCTAGTGTCCACAATGTCACTTTCTCAGCTAGTGTTCTCTCCAGCAATTAAATACATCTAACTTTTAATTTTATTTCTGTGAGTAAAGTGAAGTAGTTGAAAAAGGTGTATTAAGATCCACGTGAATATTAAGTTTAGGAAATTTTTTCTTTAAAATTTAAAGTGGATGTGGGATTTTTTCCATTTACATATCTCCCCCCCTCACTTATATTTAGGACGCTGTGCATTTTCCCCCTCTTACTGCAGTACTTCTCTGCAGGCAGCCTTCCTGCAGAGCTCCCCTCGTTCCACTCAGGGCAGTGCTCTATTCCTTGGCTGACAGACGCTATTTTTAGTACATCCTTTTCTGTCCATCTAACACCGTGTTTGTGTAAGAGCTGTACAAAGTAGGTAAGGGAATTTTTTTTCCGAGTTCCAGATGGCAGCCATGCACAGTGAGTGAAGGTGTTTACTTGTCTAGGAAGCTGAGAACCTCATTGCCAGACAAAATAGAAGTAACTGGTATTCTGGGTGGGGCTTTGCTTTTTTTAACTTGGTTTTCTGGGTTTATGAATGGATTTTCTCTTCCTTGTTGAGCCATAGCCTTGGCTGCTGGGGAGACCTTAAAGCTTTGAGGCATTCATTGGTAAATCTAGCCTGAGAACTTTAGGTTACTGTTTTCCCTTGCTGTCTGCCTTGCTCTCCTGCTGGGGGTTGCTACTTTGACAGTAGAAATACCAGACTGAGATCTCTGTCCATGTCTGACCGTGCTCCAGTGCCAAAGCTGTTGTATTGGTGTAAAACCATCCAATACAGGCAGTTCTAAGTTCAGACTGGACTATGGATTCATGTAGCCAAAGCGTGGTCACAATCTGGCGGCACATAGGAGAAGCAGCCGGAGTGAGTGACCTCTTGTACAGTCACAGGTAGGTTTGCTAGAAGACATTTTAAAGGACCCCTGAATTCTGCTGCACTAGAAATTGCTGCAAACTTGTTCAGGAGGGGAGTAGAGCTTCCGCATGCCTGAAGAAAAGTAGTCTTCTTTGTAGGGGTATCCAAGTTGGAGGAAACAAATCTAAAGACTGGACTATAATTCCTGAGTACTTCCCAGAAAAAGTTTGATATTAGGAAAGTAGGTTACAGGAGAAAACTGAACGTTCAGGTGTGATGAGGACAGATGACACACATTAGGCTGAATTCAGAGTAACCTATTAGCAATAGGTAGCTGGCAATGACAAAGGCAACTTGAGGGGCAGCGGTTCTGAGCTGTATATCCATGTGACCTTGTCAGAAACCTAGGATTGTTTTGGCCATCAGCTCTGTTAATGTGTATAATTGCTTCTTGATGTTGTCTTAACCTTTGCATGCACTTGTAGTGGCAACTGAAGAGGTTAGTTATGTACACTTCATTAAAAACAGGTTTCTTTTCTTGGCTGTGTTTGTTGTGTATGTTTTCAGTAGTTGTTTAGTAGTAGTTTTATCTATATGCAAAATTATAAATGGAGAATGGCTGATACACAGGCCTTAGAGTTTTTGGGTTGTGTGTATTAAAGAGGACTCAGAAGAAGGCTGAAAATCAGTATATCCTTCTACCTCACCCTGCAGAAACAGTTGCTTGTATAAATTATTTGTAAATGTTCTAGGCAAGTAGTAGTTGATTCTTTGTGGGGCATAGCTTTGATTTTTTTTTTCTTTCGCCTTGTTAATTACTTACTTTCTGTTTTGAGTGCGAAATAATCATTCTAATGTCTCCCTGCAGCTGAAATCAGACAGTATGCAGAGCCTTTAAGACAAGGAAAATGGATATTTATGTTGAAACTCTGCTGGTGTATGCTTCTTTATTTACTGGATTTTCTTTCATCATAGGCTTTTGTTGAACTCAGCTTTTTGTTTTTGCTTATTACTTATTGTGTTTGTGCAACTGCCTTTTTTAATTAAAATTTTAGTAAAACAGACAGTAGATTTCGTATTTCAAAACAATAGGAAGCATGTTTACTGATCACCTCTTAGACTTTATTATTAATGTTAGAATTTAATGTGATACATTCATGCTTTTTTAATAGTTGCTTGCAACTTTCTTAAATGGATATTGAAACACACGTGATAAGAGTTGTTTTGATACTCCCTCTTTTGTCACGTAAAAATGTTGGCTGAGGCGTCCTTGTACATGTTCATACAAATGATGACATTATCTAGGAGTGGATTATCTTTTCTGCAGTTCCATCCTCAAGCCAGCTGTGTCATTGTATTACAGTGAATACTTGTGATTATCTTCAGCGATAAATTTGTGACTTTGTGCCTGACATAGAGCTGAGAGCTCCATGCATGTCTTCCTTGGAATGTTGGTAGCTGATTGTCAGCTGTCTTTATTTATTTTGAGGTTTCAAGGCTTTGGTTTTTATACAGAGATGGGTTTTCTTTTTTTTTTTTTTTTTTTTTTTTTGTAATATGGAGACAGAAGCTTTGGCTGCAGATCAATGAATAAACAAAGAGTTATTGTATTCATAGCTCTAGGAGTTTGAGGGGAAGCCTACTTGAGGGCGTTGAGTTCATGTTGTTTTGTTACAGGCACAAATGATGGAGCATTACTTGGGATGCTCTGTGACTTATAGTTGCTTTAAATCACTGCATTTGTTGTCAGCCAAACTAATGCCTCTTTCAGTTTTTTTTGTTTAAACAAACAAAAAAGCACACTTTCACTTGAAAAGTAGTTACATCTCTCATGTAAATACTCTTGTCTTCTAGTGAATTGCTCTGTCTGCCTTGTAGAGAAGAGCACTACCTGAATGGGATTCACATCTAAATCCCATTGTGACCTTTTAAAGTGTCTCCCACTCCTCCCTGTCTTGAGATTTCAGTGGTGGGGGTCTTTGTGGCATCTTTAAATGGAAATGTTAGTTGCATTTTGGGACAGTTACTCTTGTTGTTCATGTTCATAAATATCATTCAAATAAACATTTTGTTGTTAGAAGTGAAACATTAGTTGATAACTTAATAGTGGATATATATATATGTGATGTGTGCATAACATCAGTAATGCCTTGAAAGTAAGAGCTGGTTTTGGTCAGACTGCTTCTCAAGTTATTGTGCAAGCTGCCTCAGATCTGACTGTAGATGAGGTAACTGGGAAAACACTGGCTAAATGAGAAAGAAAATGGTAGTGTACTTTTCTATCACTTTAGAAAAGGCAGAATTGAATCTTCAGGTTCTTCGGGGTGAAGTGATTTGAGTGTTTTGGATGGGAGGAGAGCAGAAGTGGTGGTGATACTGAGTTTACAAGTGGGTGTAGAACATTAATTTTTTCACTTCTGCATATAGCAGGAGTGTCGAGTTTTTGTATTCCTTTACATAAAACACTGAAGAAAGGAGCAGGTATGAGAAAAAGGTTGTCAGTTACTATTTGTAAGTAGTGTAGGTTTTTCAGTGTCCTACCTTAATGGTTGTATTGTCAATCTAAAGGCTGGGAATGAAACCTTGGCCCTGTTGAAATCATAAGCAAACCTTCCACTGGGTGTTTTAAGGTGCTTATAATAGGCAGGAACTCTTATGAAATGCTCTGTTCTCACAAAGCCTGATAGTACATGTGCAAATGAATCTGATACTGACACAAGATAGGCGCTATAATAAAGGGGTTATAAATTATACTATTTCTGTGGACTGAAGCAAAGAACAAGACCTGAGGTATTTTGAGGAACTGCAGATCCACTCAAAGTTTTAATGAAATGCAGCAAGTTGAAGAGGAGTTGTGGAATCAGAAGCAAAAGGCAGAATCCATCTAGGCTTGCCTAGAAGAATATGGCAGTAAAAAATAGCATGGGCAAACACTACATAAACTGGCAAAATGCTATTGTGTGTATTAGGAGTAAAACAGCACTAGAGAAAATTTGGACTGTTCTGTAAAGGCAGGAAAAGAAACAAATGGATATCAATTACTACAATGACAGTAAAATAAAATTTAATAAGTAATTAAAACTTTGCACTACAGCATGTAATAGAAAGTAAAGGAATGGAAGGTGTGAAAATACACACATCATCCATTCTTAGTCAAACATGCGCACTAGGTTTTAGAGGAATGTGATACATTTAGAGCAATGCTGTACAGCATTTTTGGTAAATATTAGAGAGCACTTGTGGAGGGGTTGGGTTATGATCCCTACAGCATAAAGACATTGATACTTCTCATAATCATCCTGTCACTGAAAGCTTGTCTTGGAAAACTGTTTGAACTGTTAAAGAAAATACTGTAACTTAATAAATGTTAAAGGAACCTTCAGATAAGATTATAATATTTCTGTCTCAATTAGAAACTTATTTTAAAAATTTTCAAAATGTCATGGAAAGTCTTGCTATAAGAATGAAATCAGAAAGTCTACAAGAATGATAAAGCTAAAAACTATGTGTGCATTAAAGCAGGAAAAAGTTACATGGAAATTTTTACCTTCACTGTAAGGGGGACAGTACTTGATGAGCAGCTCTTTTTTCTTTCTCTTAAGTGTATGGCTCCAGGTCTTCGTCACCATACACTGTTCTGAAGACAAAATTTGTATTGTTATTAGAGAGTTTTCGTTGATATTGATCGTGGACGTATTAAATTCTAAAATCGGTTCTGTGTTGAAGAAATTGTAGGACTTCTTTGTTCATTTTTGAGGTTGGAAATTTTTCCCCATTTTTTCATTTTTACACAAGGGAAGTGGAGGCATTGTTGTAGGAAATTTGGCCTGGTTTTGATGGCTGTAGGTTAAATTTTTTTGAAACATACAGTTCCTGGAAACACTTTCAGAGCACATCTATCATCAAATTCAAAAATTGTTGTGGTTGTAGATATGCAGCATTTCCTGCAATTTGAGCCCCATCATTTCAAGTTAGGATGCATTAAATTAGTAAATGTTGATATTTTTTTGGTTTAGTGAAAAACTATGGCAGATGCAGAGGTAGAGTCCGTTTCTGCCTGAGCAGCACACAGCTACTTTAGATGGTAGGACAATTGTCTCCTGCACTCACTTTCCAGGATGATAAGTGAAGCCCTGCTCCAGTAGCTCACACTGGTCCCTTTACTGCCCTGTGCTGGGTGGATAGCTGGAGCAGGCACATCCACTGTGAGGATTGAAGTGTGACTGTGGGTATAGAGACAGCTGTATCTATGAAGGAGACATGCTTAATGTTGCAAGGGCAAACTTAATTCCAAGAGCTCTCAACTTCTGCAGTAATAATCTTTCTTAAGCCTGGGGGAGAGCTGGCTCTTTGGTTTTGTTTTACTTTGCAGAAATATGTTGACAGCTACTGAGTCACTGGTAGATCCCTTCACCTTTAGCTGCATCACATAGAGGGTCAGGATCTAATCTGAAGAGAGTCAGGAATAGCAGTGGTGACTTGCCACACCTCATAAGGACCGACCAGTGCATAGGATGAGAAATGTTTCCTCACCAAATCTGTCTTCTCCAACCCTAGAGATCATAGAACACTCTGCTGTTTGTTCTTTCCCTGAGATTTTTGGAGAGAGGAGGGAACACGCAGCGCTGGTGGCTAGGGTGGGTCCCTGTGGATGGTCCCAGTAATTTGTCCAGGCACAGTCACTTCTCTCTTAGTCTAGCCCTCTCATATTCAAGTATCTCCAGTCCTTGGTCTAGATTCTTGACTTGCAGTGTTCACAATAAGTTCTGAGTATGTCCAAGTCCCTTGCCTCCCAGTGACCACAGCTGCCTTGATTCCAGTGTTGCATGAGACACTGCAGCCCTTGGTGGCTGGATTTATAGCAATATCTGAGGCTCTTCATCCCTCCGCCTTTCTGAATTGGAGGGATATCACCTGAGGGAAAGTGGAGTGGCTCACATGGAGAAGTGTAGTGATGGCAGGCTGGTGAGAAGGAGGGAAGGAAGGGTGCACTGGCAGTGAGGCTCACTCTCCTAACGCACACACAGAAATTCCACTGCTTGGAGGTCACTAGTCCAAAGGACAGAGACTCTTTGGCCTGTATCCATGTCACCTCCTGACCTTGTTTCCTCCTCTCCCCTTCAGTTCTTTCTGCTTCACTTCTGTCTCCATTGCTTTTTTAACTCATTGTCCCTCTTCCTTTGTCTGGCAAATTCAAGGCAGCTTCCCTACACTTTGTAACTCCTCTGAAGAAGCCTTGCCCTGCCCCTCGTGTGCTCCTGTTTATTCCTCCTGTGCTCCCAGCCTGGTGACATTCAGGTGCTCTCTCTGACAGGGGCACATGCCTTGCCTTTCATGAATGTCCAGTGTCACCCTGGGAAATTAAAATTCTCTGCCTCAAAGCATGGTATTCAAAAAATATTTTCAAGTGTTTTATGTGAGAACATAAACCATGTATTTTTCTGTGACCTCATTCTAAGACATAGCTGAACTATTTCTGCTGAATTTTCCAGAGAATTTCAGCCTCAGGCATACATATGCCCTGGAAAATTTCAGCCTAAATGCTTGAAGTTTGGCAAAGTTTATATGCACCTGAAAATAGTCTTAATGATGGAAAATGTCAGATTGTTTTAGCTGTGTAGCTATCTGCATTGTTTATATTTAAGAATTGGATGCAGAAAAGAAAATACTACACTCAATTAAACTTGAATTTAAGTAAGTGTGGTTAGTGGAGATGAGACCTGGAAATTATATCCTGAAACAGAAGATGGTAGCAGTGAAAAGTGCTGTTTGGCTTCATGGGAATGTAAGGAAGCTCAAGACTTGCTTTGAATAAGGATTTATGTTTGAGAAGAAGATTATGACAGGTGATGCACCGAACATTAAAATGCAGAAATAAACATAGATAAAATATTGTGGTCTATAGGAGGAAATGTAAGTTTTCCCTCAGGACACTGTAAGAAGGAATCTATAATTCATCTGCTTAGCCTTTGTGTTTTTAGTTGAAACTGTGGTAAGAGTGCATGATGGCCTAAAAGAAAAACCAAAATTGAGAATGTTGTTGTGGATCAGGTGATCCGAAGTGGTTGAGGAACCATTGATTTTGAAAAGTATGAAATATAAATAGTAAATTATCCAGGGACATTTAGTGGCAAAAAATAGAAACTTCTAATCTGGCTACAGAGCAGGCAAACAATAAAGGGAAAATTGCTGAGTAATACTTACCCAAAATTAGCAGTGAATGTTGAATTTGCTATGGTAGCAAAAAAGGGCGGTCGTCTTCTGAAGGGAATGGAGATGTCATGTGAGGAGGAGGTTATCATTTCCATCTCCTCGGGTGCAGTCTACCCATATTCAGAATACTTCATTTGTTTTGGGTGACATTCCTGGAAAATTGGTATTGATAATAGTGGAGACAGCCAGAGGAAAAAAAATGAGGTTTGATTGGTTTTATTTGCAGTAAGGAAAGAATAATAGTTCATTAAGCAGTGACTACTTTGGAAAGGGCATATATTGGATAGGAACAAAAAAAGTAGTGTGTTAGTAGTAGAAACAGCAGTGATGAGAAGAATCAGGGAATCAGGGACAGGAGTGGGAAATGTTAGTTATTGTCATAATAACTATTACATCAGAATAGACTAGCCAGAAAGGACATGAAGAATCTGTATTGCATAGGAGGTTTTAAAATTAAACTGTTCAGCAGTATGCTGCAGGAAAACATGTGCAAAATGTGCTGCAGGAGGGAATCCTGCTCCTGGTGGGGGAGTGAGCTGGCTAGGTGAATTAATAGGTCTTTTTTTGGTGGGGGGGTGGAGGATGGGGGGTATGTGCCACTTTCATGAAGATGAGATTTTGATAGGCTTTTTGAAAACCCACACATTCTTACATTAATCTAACCAGAACTCAGAGTTGAAAAATGGATGTCATATTAACAATACAGGGCTGCACTTCACGAACTATGGTATTTTTTCTGGTTCAGTTAGTTCTCAGTAATAAAACATGAGAGTAATACTACACAATGGTTGACACCTGTCCTGAAACTGTTACAGGGCTTGGTAAGTGCTGCCAAAAAGTCTAAAAATAAAACTTCCCTCTCTTACCTCCCTTCCCCCTCCATCACTGGTTGCAGTTTGGACTTTCTGAGGTCTATTAAGGAAGCAAATAAACTTTCATGTAAAATGTGGGTTATGACTTGCTTTTTGATCTGGAAACTTACTCATGTGCACGAAAGCAACAGGAAAATGCTGAAATGCAGTGTTCTGTATGCACTGCATTTCTTGTAAATTTTATTTCCTTTCCAGTTTCTCTTTTTTTTGTGATGTGAGAAAACAGACTTTTCTCAAGGTTAAGTGGCTTGTCCACTGTTTGTGTCTCCCTTGATATATATTTACGTTTTTATTTTATTTTTGTTTTAACGTTAAGGTCAGTGATGCTAATCAGCGCAGCAGTATATTTAATTATTTCTTAAGCTGAAATTCTTTGGGCAGATTTCTGTTTTCTGTCTGTATAGGTAACAGACAGCCTCAAGTTTCAGTGCAAAATATTTTTTAAAGTTGTTTTAAATGGAATGGAAGTCCCAGACTTACTATTCAAAACCTTATCTAATTAGTCCGAGAACCCAGGGTATGGTACTTAGCCAGTTTGTACATCAAGTCAATGTTTGATGTATAAAGCGTTGAGAAAACACGTGTATATTTCACCCGCAGTGAGCATGACGATTCTGACCTTTTTCTTTGCATGTCCTAAATATTGCTTTGCTTGTGTTTGCCAACAGGGCAGTCCGATGGATCCGATGGTGATGAAGAGGCCGCAGCTGTACGGCATGGGCAATAACCCTCACTCTCAGGCACAGCAGAGCAGCCCCTACCCCGGGCAGTCCTACGGCCCTCCCGGCCCCCAGCGCTATCCCGTGGGAATGCAGGGCCGAGCCCCGGCAGCCATGGGAGGAATGCAGTATCCACAGCAACAGGTTTGTGGAGGATTTTTCTGGGTTGCTTTGGTTTCCCACCGCTCTTTCTCTTCCCTTCTGACATTCTGGTAATACAGAGGAAAACCCTCAGAAAGAGAAAACCCTCCGAAAGAAATATTTCTTGTGCAGAAGGAGGATGAAGGACTGTTTTAAAACTAAAGAAATTATGTTCACAGTGTGAATGTTTACTGAAATCCCTTACAGTTCGAAGAGGATTTAGTTTGTTGCTGGTATCTTTCTGGAGAGAGAAAAGTGTGTCAAATGCCATGAGTTTTCTTTTTTTTTTCCAGTTGACACCACTTAGTCTTGCATATTTTTTGGTTCTTTTCTTTGCTGCTGTTGCTATTTTGTTCTTGGCTTTTTAGGGGTTTTTATGTTCTCTTTCTCTCTGGCTTATATACACTTAAATGTGAGATGAAAACCTAGAGCTGACATGAGTACAGGCTACAAGGCTAGTGTAGTCCAGTGCATACAGAAGTGTTACATATTTATATCAGCTGTTTGTTGTTGTGGTGGTTGTTTCTTTTTTTTCTCCTTGTTTTGATAGGAGTCTGTAGCTTTTCTTATTTTTTTTTCTTTTACCAGCTCTTTAAAGTCAGGATTTTTTTTAGTGTATCAGAGTATATAGAAAGGTAAGGATCTCCTTTTTATCTACTTGGATTTCACTACTGATGGAGACCTCTTGTGCTTTTCTCCTACCCTTTTAAGAAGGTCAATCTCAGTGTGCATACCATGTACTAAGGAAAATACAGCAGTTTTCAAGAGGGAGAGACAAACCAAGGTTATCAAGAAGTTAATGTTTCGCTAATTTTTTTTTTAATTAGGGATATGAGTGTAGGCAGTGAGAGCTCTACACCACCATGTGAGCACAACAGATTAGTAACTTGATCATTAATGGGAAAGAACATTTGTTTTGTGCAACTGACCAGAGTAGCTTCTTTTTATGTAATTTATTGTTAAATGCAGAAAATAAAATAGAATTTTGGACTCCTGGCAGATAGGTGTTTGGCTAATTCTTGTTACTACCCATCCAGTAGGACAATATATTAATCAGGCAGTTAATTAAATAACTGTTTCAGATTTATTATAGTATCATTATCACAAGTCTTAATTTTTATTTTTTTCTGTTGTTAAATAGATACTTACTGGTAAGAAAGATTATTTAGTTTAGAAATGCCAAACAGTATATTTGGTTGCTAGATTCAGGCAGCAAAGCATTTTGTCAGTTGCAAAAGGGAATAGAAATTGAATAAAGGAGGCTTTATTTTTCTCTGTGTATCTGTAACCGAAGTGAAGTTATTAAAACACATTTTTTAATTTAAAAATGAGTTATTCTGTGTTACACGGAGACGAGTGTTGAATTTTCAGTGCATTTGCTAATTGCTTGGTAATTGTAAATTACCCATCAGCAGGCAGTGACCTGGCAGCGCCATTGGCTGCCGGCCCCATCCATCTCCTCGCAGCGCTGCCGTAAGTGGCAGAGCGGCAGCGCCGGCCCGAGCACCCGAGCTCTTTGGGGAAAAAGGGACAGGATAATTATGACATTGAATTTTTATTAAACGGACATCACCACCTAGGCATGATTTTGTTTTGGACGGCCTCCAAAGCTTCGTGTGTTTGGTTTGTGAACCTCTAATGATCTGAATCCGGTTCTTTTCATATTGCTCATATATTACCACCTTTCTACAAAGGATTAAAATGCAGGAATGCAGGTTTGTAAATTGAATTGCCAACTTACCAGCTGAGTGGTAAGTTGTCTTTGGCACAGGATGCCACAGTTTGATTCCTGGCTGGATTTTTACTCCTGTGACATGAATATTAAATAAGGAGAGCCTAGCTACTCTTGTTAAGACTGTATGGCACGTACCTACTTTAGATACCATATATATATATAAAATACATAATATTGCCAGAAGTTTCAGAAGATGAATCTCAGCACTTTCTGGAAATTGGACTGCTTTACAGTGTCACATTGAATTTATCAAAAGCGCAAGGCACTTCCAAAAACTTGATTGGTTAAAAAATACTGGGCCTTAAACACATACCGTGCTCAGATTTAAGTATTGTGCAGAGATAGCACTGAGTAGATGGATGATGAGGGTGGAAGTGCCACACTGTAGGAAGGGTGGGAAGCATCAATGGGAGAGATTGTTCTTATTTTAAGTTATAGTTTGCTGTTGCTCAAAGATAGCTGAGGGTGTCAGCTCTGTTTCCTTGGATGAAACAAGAAGGCTTTTTGTTAAACTGTGAAGATTTTTGAATTTTGAAGAAGACCTTGAAATGTTAAGTCTGGCTCTTTGTCAGCAAGTGTTGTGGCTTGAGGTTAGAACTATGGGACTTAACAGATTTTAACTTACAGGCTCTGCTGCAGGATGCTGCAAATGAAGAAATAAAGATGAAAAACAACACCCTAAAGATTGAGCTAAAATTAATGAAAGTGGTAGAATTGAAGATAATTGCCTAGATGTAGTTAGCTGGTCTGTGTCATATTGCAGCAGAGTATAGTGTGTTCCAGCCTGCAGCCCAGAGGTGGAAGAGCTTTCTCTCAGGAAGGGAGGCCTCTGGCATAAGCACTAAAAGATTAAAGAGGATAAAAAAGATGAAAAAGTATCAGGTGCAGTCAGCCTATGTATCTGCAGCATGGGTGTCAAGCGCAGCCTGCTACCTGGTTTTAAAAGGGATGTCTGTGAAATGCTGCAGTCATCCTTTTACAACTGCTGTTTGGTCTAGGCATGCTTGACACCAAACATGGAGGTGCAAATAAACCCCCAGATTTTCTTAAAATTCCGTTTGGAAACTCCAGGATGTTGAAGTGACTATGGAAGGTGTGGGATGTGTTCTGCAGAGGACTGAAGAGACAAAGCAGATCCCCTGAGTTTGGAAGTTATCTTTGATGAGTTATCGATGGTGAGCCCCAGCACAACACAGTGAGCCTTACACAGGGGGAACAGTTTGAAATCCAGGCAATCTCTTTACACTGATACCGCTAAAGATAAAGGGCTCTAGATGTATAAATAGCCATAAAGGAAAGGCAGGTTGATTGTGATAAAAGTAATGGTAAGCTGAGATTTTCGCTTTCTTTTCTGACAGTTAACAACAGAGATACAGATTTGTCATATGAAGATGGGTGATAGCCTCCTGGCACAAAGTGCTAGGCAGTTTGAAGAATGCTGCAGCATTTTGTAAGATTTTGAGGGCATGTCCAGTTAACTCAGTGTGAGTCAAATAAATGTATAAAGCATTTGGACTGATTTGACACCTATAGGGAAGGGAAGGTGTGAGAAAGGAAGGTGATACATAAAGAGTCATATGCTTAATTTATAGGACTGCAGATAACATATATCTTGTCAGGATGCATTAATATGGAAAATTAATTACTTAGAGATTTTTATATTGTTAGGAAACTTGGGATTTTGTTTCTTTCCCATTCACCTTCAGTGGGAGAGGGGGGAAGAAGGGAAATGAAAGCTGGGAGCAAGATGACCTGTGCCGATGTTGTCAGTCTTCATGAATGGAACACAAGTTGCAGTGAGGCTTTAAAATACAGTTCTTGCCTGTAAGTCTTAATACTGCTAACTCATAATCTCATCAACTCTCTCTCCTGGTTTGCATGGGATGAATGTAATTTTTGGATTATTAACACTCCTTACCCATGGAATGTATGTAAAACCAGAAAGCAGAAAAATAGTCTTTCAGATTTAACTTTCAGTTTCTAATATCTTAGATATCACTTGGAATTACAAAGAGATGATGTCAAATTTGAAAATCTTAATATGCAGGGATAGCTAGCACCTGAAAACTTCAGGCTTGATTTTGCAATACATCTCACTATGAGTGAAATACTATCTGAGTAATAAGATCTGATTATAAAGCCAATAATTTGCTTTTCATTTAACTTTTTTTTTGCCTCACACCCTTTTTGGACCTCAGTCAAGCTAGTGATGATGCCATGATTGGTTCCTTCTGGCTTCGGTTCGATTGCCCGCTTGAAGTACTTTAGTGCTGTGTGCTGTAGGAAAACCTTCTGCTGCTTTGTAAAGATATTTTTGGTAAAAATAAAAAGACCTCAGAATACTGGTCAAAATAAGGGGCTTTTTTCTCACCAGAGGTGTTGCTTTTTCAGGATAGTAGCATGCAGTATTTTGTTTTGTGATGAATTTCATTAAGCTTAAAAAATCATATACTTGAAATACTCACAGGTTTTGAAAGTTTTCATCAAAGTTTGAAGGCTTGGATTTATGAATATGTTTGAAAGGATTGAATGGTGTGATGTGCCTGTTTAATCAGATGATCATTGCCTAATTGATTTTTTAGCATGCATTAAAATTCCCTGTGTACTTGATGGACTGGAACAACAACTTATTGTGTAAATAGCATCATGTTGCTATAACGCATAGTAAATTCTTTATGAAAGATATTTGCATGGATAGGTACAACAGCCATTCCTAACAGCTATTTAAAATGGAGCATTTCAGTGTGATCGTGCAGTTGCCTTAGTACCTTGAGCCTGCTTGCAGCGAGACAGGTTATGAGGCCTGAGCCTCAGTCTATGCTTTCTCTCTTTTTTTGCTATAGAAATACTGTGAGATGAAAGGGTGCTAATCACTTGTCTCTTTAATTTTTTTTATATTCTTGATTTGCAGAATTCAAAATGTTATCAGTGTCCTCACTGTTTTAAGAATGGAACTGTAGATCTTCAGAGAAGTACTAATTCCATTTGCCTCCTTTTTTGATAGACATATTATTTTGAGGTGTAAGGAAAATACGCCTGTTGTTGTCTTGCATGGCAAGTTTCAATGTGGAGTAAGTTTTTTTTAAGGGGAGAAAAAGTTGTAAAACCTCTAGGAATATGTAGCAAGGGTTTATTGTAATGGAAACTGCAAGTAAACCAGAACTATAGGAGCAACAGCATGATTACATAATTTAGGAAAGGGTTTACAGTGCCTGCATTGGGTAATGTCCCAGGTTGGAAATGTCAGGTTTACGCCAAGGGAATCAGTTGGCTGTTGCCTTGGCAGGTAGAGTTTTAAAGCTAGCAAACACACGTGTTTACTGCCGGTTGGCTAGCTGTGTGAGTTATTTTCTGAAGTAATTTTAATTCTGAAAGATTGAAGTATGCCAGGAAAATGAGGCTTACTGTCATATTTTGCTCTGAAGCATTAATGTAAAATGCTATGTATACATACAGCAAGTACTGGTCAAGTGATTACCTTGTTGGTCCTCTGTGTGTATAATTGACCTCAGCACCTAGATGACATTAAATGCATTGCAGGTTTTTGCTCCTAAGTAGGTGTTAGCACAATTGATGTTAGTCTTGTTAAAGAGAGCAGACACAGAAAATGAGCACCATTTTCAGTTCTCAGTCTATTTATTTTGCAAGAACAGAGAATGAATCAATGTGATTGAATCTCAAAAACAAGTAGAGGACAAAATAGTGAGATGTGTTGCTTTTTCTTAAAGATTGATAGACGCATTTGATGCACACACATAAGAAGGGAGTGTGATGCTTTGATCAGTACGTACTTCAGAAGTACATTTTTCCAGATTTTTGCCTGATTTACCTTTGGAGTTTTGGGGGCATTTGTTTTTCTTTTGGTTTTGATATGTCTTTTGCGGCATGTGTGTTCTATTTGGGTTTTTGTTTGCTTATTTCATTTATTTTGATTTGCTTTTTTCATTGGGCATTTATTTGGAATTGTCACTAGCAGATCATGGGCCTACTTTGTTATTATTTTCCCCAACTTCCTGTTCTGTAAGAAACATAAATACTTTTAATTAAAATAATTCCTCAGTAACATTTTATTTGAATGGTAGATCTGCTATCCTGTTGAACTTCTATAAACCTCTAGGAAAAAAAAATCAGTAAAGTAAGTAGAACTGCTGCTTCCTGGAGAATGTAGTTTGAACCAGAAAAAGGGACAAGAAGTCATAGCTAGTTGCCTTTCATGTAAGGTTATCTTTAAGAATGGGTCTTTTGATAGTCAAGTGTTAATAATTGCAAAGAAAAGTTGTTGCTCTTTGTCATGTAAAGAAATGGGATTTTTAAATTTCAGATTTAGGAAAATGCTAAGTACTGTGCTTGTTCAGACTGTAGGAAAATGTTTAGCATGGTTCTTTCTTTTGGTTATACTAAGCCTCATTGACTAAATTGAAAAAAGACTGCTACTTTAGTTCATGGCAGGATAAGGCTTTATGTTGTATTGTCTCCTTTAGAATTATCCCTTCTATTGAGTGTAATTCACTCTATAGGGGGAGGTGAGCACAGATTACAGATAATCACAGAATCAAATTTGACATAAGTTTGTGGTCCTTATGATAATTTAGCTCTTCATCTTAATGCTGGTCATCTGAGATTGTTTACCAAAGAAAATCCCTGAAGTAACAGAATTGCATTATTATGGTAAATAGAAACATTTCAGTAGCTTCCATCATTCTTTGAAACAGTGCAGAAAAAAATGTAGGTTGAAAAGTGAAAAGAGCTGATCTTTCAGCCGGTGAGAGATAGTTCAGAAATGAGACTGGGTCAACATTTTTATTTGTTGAATTACCATGTAATGATGTTCAGTAAATGCTAATTTTTACATCCAAACTGGAGTAAGATGCAGACAGCATTTGTACAGAAAGTGTGTAAGAACGATCAATGTATTACGACAAATGAAATGTATTTTTGTTACTGCTAAACGATTGTCATTTGGCTGGAAAATTTAATAGCTGTAATCACATTTGTTGTTCTGCTTGGAAGTGGGGACATTAGAGAGGAAAACATGCAAGCCCTCTGTGTTGGTACTCTGAAAAAGGTTGTTGTTTAAAGAAGCAGCAGTTATTTTGTTATTGGGAGCTTGGTTTGCTAGCAGAATTAGCTGTCAGTCTGCACTGGAGTTAGACAGGAAATAGATTTGGTGATCAGGAGTGGAGAACAGAGAGCCGTTTGCTGCTTCACTAGGAAGGTACAAAATCACTTACTTATGAACAGCTCATTTTACATGGCAGCAGGAGACATGAGTTTATTTACATTTGAAGTAAAATAAGCATCTTGCTTTAAGAAAAGGCTGCTGCATTACTCTGTTCAACAGCTGCCATATAATGACTGTGCCAGGAGGTTTTAAAGTGTAGGTAAGGAATAACTGTTACTCTTAATGTTATAGTTATAGTAGTTTTTTGTTAATAATATTAATCAAAGAATAACTGACACTCAAATGGTTGAAATGATGTCCCAACCTATCATGCACATATATGATATGATTTTTTTCAACGATTTTGTAACTGTATTTCCCAATATTCCTGAGGGAGCTCCATTTTTTTTTTCTATTTTTTTAAAATCATAGTATGAGTTTCTCAGAAGATGCTATCATTTGTCTGTAAATTTGGACTTGCTCAAAGGAAGCAAGGGAGGCAATAGAGTATGCTTTTTTAAAAATAGGGAGTGTATTTCCCACAGCTAAAAACAGGGCTGAAGATAAGGGGAAATCAGTGGGAAATTTGCTGTGACTTAATTGGAACTACACTTTCACTTTGGGGCCATGTTGCTGGGGTTGGGTGACTTGTCTTTAGTTGAAATCAGGGTAGGCAGAATTAATCCACTAAGTCAATTGAAGAGACTTTCAGAATGAGACAGGTCAGTACTCTTCACTTTGGTCACCCTGGGACAGAGTCAAGTTTCTTCTTGAAACAACAGGCCTTTCAAAAAATATCCGATGTTTCAGTAGTTCGAGATTAGACTCCTATTGCTAGCAGCAACTTTTATTTTTTTATAGACTAAGATTTATATTAGAATTAGCCTCAGCAAAACTTGTGCAAAAATTACAGTAGGAGAGTTAATACTGCAAAAAAACGAAAGTATTTTCCATCTCCTTTTTATCTAGTCAGTCTTAAATGACATGGGTTCCATGAAGTACAGTTCAAGCTCGTTCAGTAACCTACTTCAGTTTTGCATGTTTTATCATCTAGAACATTAAGACTTTTTGTGGGAGTAGATGAGTTATAAAATCTTACAAAAAGATCTTAAATATATTTGAGACTATTTTAATTCTCTGTAGATAATTTTTTTCTAATACTCATGTTTGTTTATATACTGCATTGCTCCTTACAACTATTCTAACTGGGCACATCTAAAAATCCTAATGTAAATACTTAAAGCTTTTGGTGTTTTGTTGTTTTTCAAGATGGATGAAAGAAAGATTTAAGAACTTAAGGAGTAACTCAAATCTACAGCTCATGCAATCTCTGTAGGCTTTTATTCTTCTGCTACCTTGAGTGACCCCATTTTTGAGTACTTGTTCATTGCTTTGCCTGAAATAGAAAAAACGTGTTAAATGCTTGCATCCTTGCTGATAACATATTTCATCTCTGAATCTTATAAAGTCTTTTGGGGATGTGGAAGAGTACCAAGGAGAAAATCAATGTCTGTTTTATTTCTTTGTGTACTCCATTTTTTCCCCTCCTCTTCTGAATATGGTCTCTTAGTAATGCTTTTTGCATTTGAGTGTAAGACACATACCAGGTAATAAAACAATTCAGTGACTGGACATTATTAGAAATGGTGTTTGAATCTTACATCCAAATACACCTTTAGGAAAGTAAGTGGATTTAGTTTTGGTGTGTACATCAAAGGGACAAATTACACTTGCTTGTGAGTTTCTTTCACGGAACAGTGATGAAGAGTTTCTGCGTATTTCTTGGCACACTAATGTAACTTGTCTTTTGAGACAGGAATCCAGTCAAAATAAACAAGGTTTATATAGCCACTTAGGGAAGGTGTTGTTTTAATTATTTAATTATTTAAGAAGTAACATTAGTTATCTGGAGTCTATATACATGAGTGTTTTACAGGCCACGTTGGCAAGGATGTGCTTTACAGGACAGGTTAGCAGAACCACCTTGTTCTTTCCACAGGATTATCTCTCTGTTTTGTGCTCAGCAAATGGTGTTTAATAGAAGCAAACACCTAAGAGTCTGTGCTGAGAACAGACTGAGCCTGTGCATGGACAAAGCAAGCAGGGCTGCTCAGCAAGGACCTCTGCTTTAAGCTACTCCTGCCCCTCCTCAGAAACTCCACTGCTTGTCTCTGCTGTCTCTCCTAACTTTCTGAGCAGCCAGCACTGAAAATTGGCATGTGTTTTGACTCTTTTACTGTACTGGACAATGTTTTAAAGGACAGATGCAAACTGACTGGTTTGTGTTTTTCATTGGTTTCATTTTATTACTGGTTGGCAAAACGGAGGAGAATCAGAGGCCAAGATATCTCCCCACAGGTTTGGGAAGTGTGTACTTAATAGATTTGTGGCACTTTTATGCTTGGAAGGTTATTCTAGGGAGGAAACTATTATTTCTAAAATGAACCTCAAGTCCTGCAGAAAATTACACTTTAGACCTCATGTTCACAAAAAATCCTACCTGATGTTGGAGAGCAGGCAGGTGGGTTTTTAGTCTCTGAGGTGATGCTGTGAGAAATTCCGTGTATCCTTCTCAAACTGAAGATGGTTTTATGACCTGAGTAAATTTGCAGTCTTGCAGCAAGTTGTGAAGAGTAGATTCAGTAAATGCCAAGATTGTGTGGGGTGTTTGGCCTTTTCTGCTTTGATTTTATACATCACAAGAAAAATAATGTTTTTTAATATTCCTTTAGGCTTATAACACCAGCGTTACAAGGGGAGCATAACCACAAAAAGTAACTGAAGGATATCCAGGAAAAGACCAGCTATACTTTAGGTGTATTAGGTGTAGGCTTTTCTTTCTTCTTTCTCGTGTTCTGTCATCCCATTTTTGTCTTTCGCATGTAGAACTGACTAAAAATACACTCCTATTCTTGGCATGCATTAATATCTTGTAAAGCAGAATAAAAACTTGACAAAATACCAGAACCCTGTGTACGTGTGAGTTGCTGTGTCTTTACTGGAGTTGCTTTAGACCTGCTTGCAGGAACTTAGAAACTTGAGCTTTCTGCATACCTGGTTAAAAAAAAAAAAAAAAAAAAAAAAAAAAAAAAAAAAAAAAAAGAAAAAAAAAAGAAAAAAGAGTTAAAGAGTTAATCTGGTTGTAAGACTGCTGTTTATAGGAATGTGGAAAGATCTATATTACATGTAGTGTTGTGCTTAGTGGAGAAAACGTGTTTTTACCTGAAAAGAATTTTTTATACATGGACCTGATGTTATGTATTGCACTTCAGACACAGGCAGGAATGGCTGTGTCTTGAATTCTTTCAGGTAATACATGTAAGTGATCTCAGCATTTTAATAAATATTTGCTGAAAGAAAGGAGAGCACACTTTAGCATTTGGTGTTGATCTTGTAGAAATGAAATGGTGCAAGTGGTTTTTTGGGTACTTTTTACTGTTTTAAAGATGCAGCATTTCTACTGGTATTTGGTATTTGTAATACCAGTTGGTAATTTCTCTGAAATAGATGGGTGCAAATTCTTAACTGAGAGTTTGGTAAAGTCGTGGAAGGGAGCCTGGGACTAGTAGAAAAGCAGTACTGTCAGTGATTGTACAAGGAATGATCATCCACTTCCTGCATGTCAATAAAAATGCAGGAGAGCACCTTCTTGACACAGAGGTTGCTGAAACATCAGTGCTGTCTTTTTTTGTAATACTCCTGTGGATGTTTTTGCACAAAGTGGTATCTGTCAGAGCTTGAAATATTCTTGCACAGTTTCCTTTGAACAGGTAGCACAGGACAAGTTCTAGCACATAGCTGCTTGACATGGGGCCGCCTACCGCAGGGAAGGAATGCCTTGCTTACATACATCTGAGCTGATGTGCTGAGAACTTTGCCAGTCATTTTGCCAGTTACATACTGGGCTGTAAATAATTACTGAACTTCCATTTTGAATCACAGATTTTTTTTTTCCCCTTTTTTTCTTCCCCCTTTAAAGTAAAACTGTAGCAGTGGGAAATACTGGGAATGCTTTAACACTTTGTGGTTACCTTTGAGATGTTTTTACAATGAATGTAACATAAATCTGCACATCTTTATTGCTATGCCATCTTCGTTTTTGAAATGCAATATTTGTTGTCCTTTCATTGCTTTCACTAGTACTGTTCATCTAAAACCACCTGGTGTGGGGTGTGTGAAATTACAATGGGAAACAAATATTGTGAATGGTTCACCTAAAAAATGCAATAAAAATACTAAGACTTAATATTTTCCTGAAAAAGAGATAAGTTTTCTTTGTTATTTTCATATACTTGACAAGAGGCTGCAGGTGAAATTTGAACAGTGGTTGAAAGCTGCATAGTCTTGTTTTGCACACTTGCTGCAGTTCTTAATCTATGCTGTTAACATCTTGGTTTGGAAATTGAGAGGTTCAGATATCAGGTATTCATATGTTGTGAAAATCCCAATTGTGTTCAAAAAAGGTAGAATGAATTGGGCAGTAGGACTCCTTGAAAGGATGTGAATTTATTCTTATCCCATAATTTTTCCTACGGTTGAAGTCAGTGTAAGTGCTTATTGGAGCAAACAACATACAGCAGTGTATTTGTGTGCCTTGAGGGATTTTTCTTGTCTTTTTTTCTTAAGATTCCCTGTCTTGCGGCAACTTTCCCTGTTTAGTTGAAGGTGAAATGAGCCTTGCAAACATATTTGTCAGCTGAGGCAGAGGTGTACATGTTTGTCTATATTGCTGCGTTAATACTGTTCACTACACTATATTTACTCGTGGAAAATTAACTGAGTGATGAAAGCCTGAAACCTCGTTCTGGACAGAGGTGTTACAGATGCTTGGTCAGTCTTCTGCTTGCTCTCCCTACTGGCTGGGGAAACCATATTGCTGGGGGGTCTCTCTGTTTGTGTTCAGGAAGGCCACCACTGGCCATTAGCTCTCCCACTGGCTTACATGATTTTTAGTGCAATTTGCCTAAAGTTGTGCTGTTCATGCCAGTTTTGCACTTTCCAACTGGAGGCACAGAAGGCTTCCCTTCCCAGTTTGGGTGGGGGAGCGAGGTTACCAGCCCTTCCTGTGGCAGCCTGTCCTTTCACGGAGTAATTTAGTAGGAAACTGCAGTGGCTATGAGCTGACCTGTCTCAAAGGCCTCCCCTTCTGTTTCTTGTGAGACAGTCAAGGTAAATGTAGTGACAGTAGGGCTGTGGAAAAAATCTGGATCTGTATTAACAAAAAATACATCTTGAAACAGCAGTCATTTGGATGGAGGTATGTTTTGATAACGACTAAGAAAAGACTTGAAATGTGGGTACAGATGCAAATCTTAAAAAAAAGTTGATAATCTTTCTTCTGAACAACGCTGATGATTAGATGTGGCTTGCTACTGTGTTTTAGTGTCCTTTTTGTACCTTTGGACACCCTAGAGCCCTACACTACCACTGATTTAGAACTGAAACCATACTGCATATCAAAGCAGTAGGGGGGTTTTTTTGTTTGGGTTTTGTTTTTTTTTTTTTTTTGCTGTTGTTGTTTTTCATGGTTTGTGGTTTTTTTGTTTGGTTTTGGTTTTTGGGGTTTGGTTTTTGGTGTTTGTTTTTTTGTTTTTTGGGTTTTTTTAAGAGCAAAATTACTATCTCAGAAATTTCAAGGTAGCAGAAATAAGCACACTACTGTGGGACTGGAGAACTCTGAAGCTGTGAAGCTTGAATTGTTCCAATGACCAGAAAATATACCTAGAATATACCTGGGCAGGCCTTTTCTGATATAAAGAAGAAAACAATGACTCACACACCTGGTGCTGTAGAGACTCCCAGAAGATGATTACCAAGGGACGTTCTGAAGTCTCAGAACATCCCATGAGGTAGGAGAAAACCCACTTTTTCTATTCAGTGCAAGAAACCTCTCATTTTCCCATTCATTTTCCCCAGCTGCATTTGGCTATCCTGTCAGTCAACTGTGGTGGAAGAATTCACATTAGTAAGGTAGGGTTTTGATGCTAGTTGCCAGGAGGCAGAAGTTTTTAAAAGCCTCTTTATCCAGTCGTTTGGCTCAAAAGGCCTTCCTGACACGCAGTACAGAAACAAAGATCCTGCAAGTGTCCCACTGGTAGCGTGAGTAATTTGGTGTAGTTGTTGTTGTTTTCAATAAGCTGGTTATGATCTGCCAAGGGAAGGGAGCATGTTCTTAGGCTGAGCTCCCCCAGTAAGCAGAGAAGCTATTTCTTGGGGTCACTTTGCCTTGAGTGAGTGGAAGAGCTCAGAGCTGGAGCAGAGGGGATGGAGGGTAACATTACAGGACCATGTTAGCACACATTGAGATTGAAATCATGGTTTTGTGGACAGCAGTGATGAAGGAACTAAGCATGACAGGAGGGGCACCCCCCTCCCCCTCAATCCCCATTTAATTGCCTATACTCTAATGCTGGCAGCCCAGATAATAAACAAGAGAAGCTGAAATTTCTCATTTACAATTACAGATTTTGTCTGCTTGGTATTACTTGAAATCTAGTGGAAGGGTTCACAGGATTGGAATGTTAAAATAAATGGTTATAACCTATTTAGAGAGAATTGAATGGATAGAAGGGGAAGGAAAGTGGTACTCTTTATCAAGAGTGATATTATGTATTTCTGAGTAACCGAGTAGTCGAAAGCAAATGATACTAATTACTTGTGAGTTATTGTGCTGGCAGAGAAGGCAGGAGATGAGGATACTAACCAGTATGTGCTAGGTATCACTGAAATGAAGTAAAAGCAAGATGACCTGTCCCTCAAGAATGTTACTTGCACTGGGGAGAGAAGGGAGATACAGGGACTGAACACCACCTGCTGCAAGATTGAAACCCTTGGAATTTCTGTTGAAAACTGTGCATGTAAATACAGGTGGGAATATCTCGGGAAAAAAATTGTATCTGGCGCTGAGGACTTCAAAAGCAGGTGAAGAAGAGCTAGTCACAGGAGTAAATCAGTGGTTTTTTTAGTTGAAAGGACCATAGGTTGATTTAATTAAGTTGTATGCAGAAAGAATTGAGCTCAAATAAGCAACAGTATAAAATCCATGAGCATGGATGTGTATCAGTTGATAGATACATTGTGTACATACACACACGCATCTGTTGCATTCGGAGGGACAGCAGCACAAAAGATGGTCATGAGCTGAATCAGTTGGAGGGATTTTTTTTTTCTTTGTAGATGATGCTTGGAATGGCTTAAAGGTTTTTTTACTAAACAAATAATTGAAGAAAAAGTTAATGCTGTCCTGCTGTTCTTTTTTTCAGCATCTGTCAGAATTTTATAGCTAGAAGCTTCACTTCTTGAAGCAATTTCTTGTTTTGTTTATAAAGAATATTTTGAATGTGGATCAAGTTTATTTTTAAGTGGTTTCTTTAAGTAATGAAGACCTGTTTTAAAAGGAGTAAAATTCCTTCAACTATAAATGAGCACTAATTATAAATTTTAAAAAATGATCTGGTAAGAAAGAAATGTTCTGTTTGTCATTTTTATAATGTATTAAGCATGTTAAACTTAAGCACTGAATAAATATTTGTTTAAGTACCTAATTGCTTAAATAAGTGCATGAGGACATTAAATACATTTTTCTGGTTAGCAAAAAGACTTGCCAAGCATAGCGTGAAAGCTAGAGCTACTAATAAACTGAAACAGAATAGTTACTAATCAGTGAGACTAAACTTTCCTTTAAAAATAATTTTAAAAAAAAGCAACACAAGATGAAAATACATTACTCACACCACATTTTCCTGTTGCCAATTTAAATGAAGATAAGACTAGACTTATAGAGAATACTTTGATTTTAATAAATCCATTGTGATCTATGAACTAAAATGCAGTTCTCACTTACGGGATATCACTTTCTTCTGGAAACACAGTGACAGAGAAAGCTTTGAAGGTCATGGTAGATAATCAGTTGAGTGCAAGTTCCTTGTGCAGTCCTGCAGTTTAAAAGCATTAATATGATATTTAGCTGGGTAAAAGAAAGTGATACTGGCAGACTGAATCTGGGTTTTCGTCCCTCAAAATGGCTAATAGAGATGGTGCTCAGATACAGAGTTAGGATGGCTGCAGTGAGCTGGAGAGTCTGGTTGATAGTAAAAATTCCAGAGGACTGAATGACCTTTTAGGTTAAAAGGAAGTGGTTCAGGTTTCTTGGCCTGAACTTGTGTATAACTGAATAGATGGAACAGAAGCTTTAAAGAATTTTTCAGTCCAGCACAGAGGTATATGTGGGCTATACTTTCACAGACAGGGAAGGCCCGTTGGCTGGAGAGCTGCGGCCATGTGCAAATGTTGTGTAAGTCTTACCATGCCCTTCAGGTAACTCAAAAAATCAAAATTACCCCCAAGAGATCTGAAAATTAACATGGTCTTTAAAGTATCAAGTGACATGAATGTGAAATCGCTTTCTTTCTGCCATATTGCAATCAGAGCATTTGTTTTTCTTTTTGTAGTGAATAATATGTTCCAACAGTATGGTCAGTTTATTAAACCTGCACCACATTGTTATGCCTTCAGAAATGAGAAACTGTAATTACTAAAAAAACGAAATGCTCTGGTTCCTAATTTTGTAAAAGTGAGTGCTTTTTGTGGAGGTGGGTTCTCTGGGCCCAAGATGTTTGCCATCAGGCAAGTAACTTAAAATGCATATAGAAGCTGTGAAAACACACCTTCTGGAGATGGAAGGTATTCTTACTTCTTCTGAAGTACCACAGGTAAACATGTAAGAGTTCAAAAGACACAGAAATCGTATTTTGTGTCTCAGTTGGAATCATGGGCAGAATTGCACCTGCATCCTGCAGAGAAGAAACCTTATTTTGAGAGGGCAGCAAGCTGGCAGGCCAGCCTGTGGGCTGCTGTGGTCTCCACAGCAGGGGCAAGTTCAGCTGTGAGAAATGCTGACCCACCATAGCTGATAGGGACGACTTCTGAACAGGACACTCATTGAATGGGACACACAAAAGTTTATCTCCTGAATTTGACTTTGCCCAACTCTGTAAAGCCCATTTAAACCGTGGAGGTTTTTTTCCTTTTAGCTAGTGATATACCACTGAAGCTTACTGAGAGTTTCTCCAAGGAAGGGAGGTCAGGTGTGGACTTCGCATGAGACACTTCTGGAGAATGATTTTTTATGTTGGGTAGCCATCATCTTGATTCTCAGGCTTGTGAAATCAAAAACATACAAATAAAGCAAAGATTACCTTACTAGTTTCCTTGTGAAAATGTGTGCAAGTGTACCCATACTAAGCACACTGCGGTGTATCTGTTCTTGTCTGCCTTGGCATGCTTGCTTTGGGAGTAAGGGTCTTAATATGGAATGATTAACACTTTACTTTCCAAAATTGACCACAAGGAAGCAAATTTAACAAATTCATAAAACTATGCAGTAGATTAAACTGAGGCTTAATCATATCAATTTAGTCTGTCTCTATTAATAGCTAAGAAATGGCTTTATATTTTTTTAATGCCTGGAAGCTATGTTACAATACACTCAAGTTACTTTTCAACCTCTCATTCTTCTAGACAATGAACAGTTATTACTAATTTTCATGTAAAATATATATCTTTACTTTAGACATTTCAGGGATATTTTGGAGAATAAATTAAATTTAAGACACTATTTATTAGAATTTTACATGTAAGTTTTGCATTTAATAGTCCAGTTTTCTTTCAGATTTTGGTAAACCTAATAAAAATGTAACTGTGGTTATATATTTATGATAATTTCAGTTGTATGTGCTTTTAGGAATGCATGTATATTACATACTAATGAGCAAATGAGATAACACTTTAGAATTGGAATATAGAAAGAATCCTAGTAATTAGGATGCTTCAGTGCAAATTTTGACTCTGCTGCTGAACTGCTATGCTAATTTATTATAAAATGCATGATACTTGCAAATAAATGATAAAATACCTACCCAGGGCTGCATATTAGTAGTGCTTTATCCAAAATAATGTTTATTGAGCAGAGATGGTGTTCTTGCAAAACATGGGAGCGAAATCTGAGTTTTCAGCATGCTGGAGTTCTAGCTTGCTTTGAACAAATCTGCTTTTGCACATCAGGTGGAAACACTTGTGCTGTAGATGCAGCAGTTAATTGCTTTTATCTCAGCACTTAATTTGATCTTGCTTTCACCCCCCTTAATACAGTCTTGTCTTGAAACCTTTTCTGTCTCAGTTGATGTCAAATGTGCCATATTTCTGTCGTGTGAAACTGCTACCCTCTGGCACTGGGGCTCTAGATTTGTTCTCAAGAGTAGTGGGGTTTGCTGTGTTGTTTGCCAGTTCAGGCTTAATTGGCTTACATCATAGGAGAAGGTCTGGAGATTAGATGGCGAAGACTTTTCAAAATGAGTATGAGTAGGGGAAGCAGATACCAACAGAGATGTACTCAAGGGACAGCAAGGCAAATGCAAAGAGTCAAGTAGGCGTCTGCAGGAGTGTAGGACAGTGGGGTACAAAGCTGGTGTGGCTGCTTCAAGAGGAATGTTGCAGTGACTGACTCCAGCTGTTGAGAGCACACAGACGATATGTAGCTGTGCAAGCAGGGGAAACTCTTAAATTTTAGGTGTTGTTGCTCTGCATGAAGCATCAGGGCTTTGGAATAATTAACATCAGGATTATTGAGGTGAGAGTGCTCAATAGTTTATTCAGGCACAATTAGTTTTATGTTTTCTTCCATGGCTTACTGATATTACTGGATCCCTGAAAGATCAGTATACTGCAATGGGCTGTGTGTACACGTAGCTTGTTAAAATAGTACGTGTAAAAGCAGTTTCAGAAGTTTTATTTAAGTGGGAAAACTGGTGGATTTTTTTCCTTAAAACATCTTAAACATAAAATTTGTAACAGTTTCCATTTAGTTGTCAGGTGTTGCTTGTCACTTTCTAAAATAGAACAAAAGAGAAAAGGTGACCACCAGAAAAACATATTGGCCTACTGCGTCGCTAAGGAGAACTGGGAAAAGTGTGTGTGGGCATTCCCCACCACCAGCCATACTGGTGAATAGTGCATGCTTGAAAACAATTCACTGTGTATTTCTGTCCTTTCTCTTCCATCTGGTCCCAGTGTTGTTAAATTTTGTCTTGGATGTACTATAGACATGCACGTATACGTAAATATATTATATATACACATCCATGTATGTGGTGGTATGCAGCTCTCCATATCCAGAAACATCCTGATGGTGTGGTTCCTGGGCAGTAGTAGGCACCACTCTTGGTGATGGCAGTGGCTTTTCTTGGCCCTGTCAGCCGTAGTGATGCTTTAAATCTGGGATTTACTATGACAATTAAATACAGAGCATGTACAGCTCACAAATCCCCCTCTGCCATGACCCCAGATATTGATTTATTTGATTGGACAGTTGGAAGACTATTCAGAATTATCTGTGGAGCAAGCAGCATTTTGAAACCAGTCTTTATTAATATTAAAATGATTTATTTCTCCTTATGTTTAAAATAACTTGGAGTTTGAGTCTGACATTGCATAAATCTCTAGGTAATGGTGGGCGTTTGAACAAATTTTATGCCGTCTGCTTATTCACTTAAAATTTTCACAACAAGTATTCAAAAGCTGCTTCATTTGAAAGGACAGAGTTTTCACAGCTTACTGGGCTGCAGATTTAATACCAATGAACTTCGAAAGCTTTTGCCAGGACAAGTGCATGTGTCTTTGTATTGCTCCACAAGTTGGTGGTTTAGCTGAAAAATAAATCATAAATGTCAGATCTGAAGAAAGGCTTGTGTGACTGTAAATTTGTGTGTACAGTGGTGGTTTTTTTTCCTCCAACTTTGTTGGTTAGCCTGGTAAGATGCTCTCTCCCCCTCCACAGGCTTCACTTTATTTATTCCATGTATAGTGTTATTTGTTTATTTATGTATTTATTTTTAAGTATCGTTTGCATTCTGGTCTAAATGTGCTTGAAAATTACCATCTGCTGTTCTGCTGTTTAGATAGGGCATGCTACAACTGAGGTGAAGAGCTGTCACATCAAATATTTTCATTCTAGCTTTCGCACCTTTGATATCAAGTTACATAATTGCAGTGCAGGACCATTTCCAGGGATTCCTTATTCTCTTTTTAACCCTACCATTCCTCCTCCCAGTCTTTACTGGATTTTGCTGCTTTTTGAGAGTGTTTCCAGTGCAGATTCACCTTTGTGAGTGCTAGGAGAGGAGGGTTCGGCCCCTCAGGAAGGGCTTTTGGTAAAACGTTAAAATTAGTGGAATAAGCAGGAATATAAAAGCAGAATTTGCATATTCATGGTGAAAAATGTTTATGTGCAGATAAAACAGGTAGGAGTAGGGTGATTCTGGGCTTGGTTGGGTGGTTTTTCCTTTCATTTGGTTGTTTGTATTTTCCACATTTCTTATCTTTTCTCAGACAAAGTAAAATACAAATGGGCCAATGACATACACAGAATGTATTTCTCATAATACTGAGGTTTAATCTACCTGCGCTTTGGTGGATTTTTGTTTGATTCTATTTTTCCTTAGTTTTTGTTTTTATTTTTGTTTTGTTGGGTTTGCTTGGCCTTTTAAGTTCAAGGAGTAGGGGAGGTGGAAACTGCTCTCAAAATTAGACCTTTATAAAAATGAACAGATCATCTGTATTCATGCTGACAGTCACTTTGGGTTGAATGGGAATAAACTGACAGAAGATGGTGTTTGGAAATGAAACATGACGGGAAAGCAGCTAGCACAAACTGCCCAATAATTTCTCATAGTCAGGAAAAGAGCACCATTATAGAGCAGGGGTTGTGCCAGTAAAATAGCTGTAAGTTAAATTAATGGTTTTGCAGTACCAGACAGTAAATTTGGTGTATGTCATCTGCCTCCTCCCCAGTGGTTAATACAGTAATGGGATGGGTACTGGAACAGGCACCAAATTCCAAGTGTCTGAATCTTCTGTGAGGTAGTGTTTATTGCCCAGCTTGTTTTGACCCACTGGGGCCCTGGTGGTACAAACTGGTGCTGGCCACCTCCTGCATGAGACTCCCTTGTCCTCTCTGTAGGGTGGCAGCTAGTTGCCCTGCATGCTTCCCAATCTGTCTTATTCGGTTTTCTAGAGACTAACAGTGGTCTTCTGTACAAGGTGTGGTGGGTTTTTTTGCTTCTGCTGCTGAAGCAGTGGATGCAGTAGATGTAATTGGTTACTTCTACGTGGTGGTTTCTGCATTCTTGTGATGTACATTGGAGAGATCTTTGCTTTCACTGACATCTGGGTGGATCTTTTCTAGTACCAGTGGACGCTGTGGAGACTTCAGTGGCAATTTGGTACTGCCAGAGCCTCTTATGTGGTGTGGACATCTCTCTGCTCCGTCCTTAATGCAGCACTTCAGTTACCTGAGCTTGAATAGTGGGATGGAGGAGCCAGGCAGTGGGACATGGCTGAGGTCATGAAGCTCAGTCAAACTATGAGGATATCATGGGCATAAAACACTTTCCCCTAACCACCCCGCTTTTATTTTCCTCACTTTATCTGTAAAACCACACAGGAGAGATGCTTCAGCTGAAGTTGGGCTGTTGGTCATAACCAGAGTGTGTGGGATCAACCCCTGGAGTGGTAGCTGTGACTCCAGGTCTGGAAAGGATGCACCAGTCTTGGATGGCATCATCCTTACTGCAGGCATGCATGTGCCATGTGCAAGCTTTCTCTTACAGCAGTGGATAGGACATTCTCCATGTCTGTAGAAAGCTGCTCCAGAGTGCAGGATCACAGGTGCAGTTGTAAATTCAGAGAGGCGAAACAAACATTTGTCCTGGATTGATCCCGTTGTCTGAGCTACACCAGAGGGTTTTGTTCCTGTTTGCCAGTGCCACTTCATTGTTTGAGCTTGTGTTTCACTATCTGTTGGTCAGCTGAAGCATTTTGAGGACAGTGGAAACCTAGTAACATACCCTTTTGCTCTGAGGTTATTTGATCCCATACAGAGTGTGTAGAGGGCACTGCCAAAATTCATCCCAGAAACAGTTATGTATTTGCAGTATCACCTTGAGTTTGTTCTTCCACAGAAACCCAAAAATACTCAGCTTCATTCAGTTGATTAATTCCTTACCTCTTTTTCTGCAAGAAGAATAGAGCACAGGAAAAACTACATGTCCAGACACTAAAAGATGGAAACTGCACAGCAGAGCTAGGTTTATGTTTTCTTAAAACTTACCCGCCTCCTCTTAGCAAGGACTCATGTACTTCAGGGACATGAATGAACTTCAGGTACATTCACTTACTTCAGGTAAGTGAATGGGCTGCAGGGTACATCGGAAATTGTAGTTTTGCAGTGATTTGTGCTCTGAAGATTAATAATCTTAGAACCCTCAGAGGGAGATAAAGAGATGTTCTCAGACAAATTGTTATCTTGTATTTCAGAAATATGCTTTGAGCACTGAGCATATCTTCAATTCATCCCTTCAGTTTTTACTGTGATACTCTTAGTAATGGCAAAATTTTAAACATCTAGGCTTGTCTTTCTCACTTCATCCCTCTTTGGTTTTTTGCAAGTTTTTTCTAACTTTCTGGGGTTGTTCTGGAGATGTTTCATTTATAAGAAACACAGTTGTGTTTTCCAGAAGACTATTTTTGAAATACAAAACTTGAGGAAAAATATTAAAAATGTCATTGTTTTTGTAACTCTATAGACATGCACTGTGCAGATTGAACAAGTAAGATATTAGCCTTTTATGTTTGTAGTCCTGGCAATACCCTAATAACTGTTTTAAAAATAATTTATGTAGTCTCTAATTTTCAGATCGTTTTTGGCTTTTCTCTGCAAGTGGTTTCAGTAGGTTTTGTTATAAATTTGTTGAGTTTCTTAAATACTGGTTTTGGTTAACCACTGAAGTAAGTTGTTACTCAAGAGCTTAAGTAGGCTGAACACCCAAATCCAGTTAGTAGTAAGAAGGTGGCCATCTTTCTTCTTCACCTATTACTTCTCTCCATGTACACCAGGGAACTGCAGAGGTCTTCATGGCTCACTGAAAGAACAACAAATTCTTTATTGTTTCTATGCTTTTAACACATACTTAAAAGTGGCTAAGAATACATACAAGTACTTAGAAAAATGTAACTTTAGGCTGGTTGGCTGAACCAAAAACTCTTCCTGCCTTATTTATTTTTCCTAACACCTTTCACATCCCTCAAGGCATGTTATGACTTTGAAAACGGGATTATATATGTGCATCGACTACCCAAGTGCTTAAAAACTAAAGTATGCCAGACACGTTACAACGTATTTGGAAGAAAGGAATTGGGAAAAAATACTTAGCAAACTAAATTGGTAGGAAATGATAAACAGGCAAAAATATAATTCCATATAGGGAGAGTTTGTTCCAAAGAGTTGAGAGTAGGTGGTGGGCTTCATTGCTCTGCCATAGATTTGAACGAAAGGTTTAGTATGCAGTCTCTACTGAGGTAATAATATCTGTCAGCTTCACTGATATATTTTATGCATCATTGTGAATTACTTAAGCATTTTCAGATGAAGGACTAATTACTAACCAAATTCAGTAAGGATGTCTGTGTTAAGTATAGATGTGTATGTATGTATTTAATGTCTTCAATGTTGGAGTGGTTTTTTTTTACGCTTCTGAGATTCTCTTATGCTTTTTCTGCTTTGCATGATGCAAAATACAGTGTGCATCAATCACATTGCTGTTATATGGCACTTAGCTGGTGTTACAAATCTGAGTCACACTTGGGCAACTGTGGGAAACAGTTTCCTTAGTTTTGGATGGCTTTCGGTTCCTTGCAGCACATTGATTCCAGTTGGATCTCCTGCTTTCCCTTGGGTCAGTCCAGTATGTTCCTAATTTTCATGAAGCCTAACAGTGTTTTGCTGAATGGGTGGGAGGCTTTCAGAGTCTTTTTTGTTGGGAAGGAAGGGAGAAGGCGTAGTTTTCTGCAGGTTCAGTATGCTAAAAATGGCTCAGCTCATGGCCAGGCTGGTGGCAAAGCTGTGCAAAAATCAAATAAGCAGTATGTGCTGGGAGGATGGAGAGGAGGTGAATCTCTGGCACCTGGCAGTTAGATCAACTTGCTTTGCTCCATTGCCACAGTCAGAATAACTTAAAAATAAGACATAATTGGGTAATTAGGGCTCGTGCCATTGAGCAAGGCACCTTGATGGCTACAACTGGATCTGCCAAAACTGTGTGGCAATGCTTTGTGCTCTTCTGCCCAACAGTCCCATTCTGGACCTAATAAATGTTTAAAAGGAATTGATAAGTTTCCATTATTTTCTCCTAGTTTTACAGAACAGAGTTTTGTCAAAAAGCTTTGTTTGACTTCTCAAACTTCTCAGTTATTCAGAAGGATGATAGAAAAGCATTTAAGTTGGCACTCCTAATGGGCTAGTAAATGTTTTTTGTTTGTTTGTTTGTTCTTTTTTAAAGAAAATCTGCTGTCAGTGCACTCTTACTTCATGAACTTGTTCTCTGTGCCAGGGAGCCACTCACCAAAATGCTGCCTGCTCCATCCAGCTGATTGAAACGGTTTTTGTTCTCCTTAGTTCTGGTAGAGAAGAGCCTGTACAACACTGGTAGCAAAGGTGAATAACAAGACTAAAAGACTGAGGTAATTGGCCCTCTTGCTGCTGTCTTCGTAGATGTGTAGTTGCTTTTGTACATGGAAAAGAAAAATTGCAGAAGTCGCTCTAATGACATGGATCTGCTACCAGCATATGATTGCTCCTCTGTGTATAACAGCAATAGGCAAGCACAGAATCTTTTAATTAAATTCATGTATCTATTAATTTTCTCCTAATATGTTACATACACTGGAATCTAAATTCCTTAAGACTGTTTGGAAAGCTTACTTTTCTTCACATTTCCTAAATAATCTCAACAATCTAAACATCAGGCAGACTGTTTTTTGACATGAATTTGTTGTCATATTCCAGATCCGCCTTGGATTTTGGCAGAATTTTTCATAAAATCTCCTTCTTATTTCTTTTACTTTTTAAATGGCACCGCATCAAATGTTGTCCAAAATCTGACTCACTGCTGAAATAAGTCTTTAAAAATGACAGATGGAGAAAGCAAATGTTGTTAAAAATTTTGTCTGAAGTATTGTAGCTCTGCTAATAGTCACTTTTAAATCATAATTGCTGTACAGAGTTCGATTGGTTTTACATTTATTTTTTGTTCTTTGTGGTTTCTTACTTGTACAAAGCTATTGTTTTGGCTGTACTAAAACCATTATGCTCTCATGCAGTTTTACAGTTGAGAAATATAAAGGGAGGTTCTGTCTTGGAGGAGAATAGACTAACTTTCTTTTTCAGAGATATTCTCTACTAGAATTGTTCCTTTTTTAATTCACTTTTTTCAAACTGTAAGCCTATATAATTGTTTACTAAAATTTGTGGTTATCTATAAAGAGATACAAAAATTCTTAAACACAGCATCTCATAGATATACACAGCATAGTTTCTATTAAATTCACAATACTGTGGGGAAAAATATGATTGAGTTTTTATGTGTGTGTGTATGAAACTGGTAAGGCTTTTATTCTTCTTGCAATTTGTTTATTAGTTTCTCCAAATCTGTACATAGCTGTCTTCTTCTATTGATTTTTAAAGGGAAGACAGTAGAATTTTTCTTTTAACTGCTCAGGTAGCGTTTTCAATCAGGGATATTTCTCAACTGTGATGTCCTTTTCAATTATAAAATAGTATTTGCTTTTTATAGCGGAGTATTAAATAAATTTTAAAATAGGATCAGCATGACTGAAATAAGATCTTTTTGTCAAGATTAATGTGTGTGAATACAGAAATACTACATTTTTGAGTGTGGCAAATAATACATCAAATCTGAGCCACAAAATAGGAATGTAGATGGATCCTTGCAGTGCATGTATTTTATTGCTACTTTACCGGTGATTTTTCTTTCATGCAGATTGACATAAAGACAAATATGTACTTTCCTTTAGATATTAAACCCACTATCTCACCTGTGAGGGATTGTAAAATTATATCCCTTTAAAAGAGAATACATCAATCTACAAAAAATTGCATCTTCAAGACAA
This sequence comes from Irena cyanogastra, assembly GCA_013397155.1. NCBI lineage: Eukaryota > Metazoa > Chordata > Aves > Passeriformes > Irenidae > Irena > Irena cyanogastra. Next base: position 429,323 of record VWZV01002809.1, on the reverse strand, counting down.
GGTCTTTCTTATTTCTCTATTCGTAGATGCATTCAGAAAGCAAGAGAAAGCTACAGGATTTAAGTCAATCTGAAGGTTGCATCAAATACTGGGAGTCCTCTAATTTTGCTTTAAAGTTATGTAGTATATTGACATTTTTTCACACTCTTTCAGCATAAAGAGGCATTTGTTTTGTGAGTATCTGTTCAATAAGTATTTTAAAGAACCTACATCAAAGGATCTTACCACAAATTTAAAAGGATGTAGGGGTTTCTATGGCACCATAAACAATATAACAAATAATTTGTTGTAGAAGCAGCTTCTAAAATTGGGTCTTTGGGATGGGGAGAAATGTTTAATCTGCAGATATAGCTGGTAGTTCTTAATGGTAATTAGTAGCTATTGAAGTAAGAGTTTAGGTAGAACATTAATTAAAGTAATCCCATCCAAGCCTTACAGTAATAGGCACTGACTGCCATCTATCCATGTGGGGTTTTTAATAAGGTTTATCAAACCATCATTAGCTTTCTGCCTAGCCTGTATTTTCAGTGCAGTTTTACATCTTAATACCTGCAACCTTCCTCCATCTAGGTGATTGCCTAAGACTTACCTATCTTCCTGCAGGACTTTGGTGTTTATGTCGTTGACTCTGAAAGCAGAAATACAGAGTCTTTTTCTGAGTATACCCTAAATTTAGAAACAGCTTTATAACTGTATGGAAAAAAAAAAAACATTTGAAGGATGGGCATCATTGCTTGTTAATGTGCTTCCCTCTGTCCATCCCCTCTCCCATCGTTGTGTTTTTGTCACTCTAATGAGTAGTGCTTGGTCATCAGTTAAAAAAGCACTGAAGATGGAATGAATTTAAGCATGAATTTTTTTTTGTGTCTTACTTCAGTTAGGTGAAAGATGAGGATGGCTGTTCATTCTTACAGCTGCTCATAGTGGTGGTGGAACTCTTGCTATTTCCATCCGTTACACAGCTTGGGTCAGAGGGTAGAATGGGTGCAAACAGTTGGATACTCTCCTTAAAACTTAAAAAGAAACCCTCCTGTTTCTCTTATTTGAAGTTTGCATTGGTGAGTGTTCGATGAGCTGTATTTATTTACTGTTATATTTGGTTAGGAGTTCAGATGATATTCGTGCAAAGGCTTTGCTGCACCTGGAGTGGGAGAAGCATTAGCTTGTGAGGCTGCGTTCCCCTTGGAGCTTGCGATTCGACTGAAATCTCATCTTTGAAAAACCCCTGAACTGTTGCAGCCTGAACATTGACCATCAAGCCTATGTTACTTTCTGAGCTGAAAATATTTTCATCAATGTTGTTCAAGTCTTTGGTGCTTTTGGTTTCAGAGCAATTTTAAAAGAGGATACTAGTAGATTTAGTATCATAACTCTGTTTTCATTAATTTTGTGAGAATGATTTGTTCATTTTATTGGTGTCAAGTTGCTTATGTTCCAAAGAAATGGAGTTAGAAAAGGCCTGTTCGTGTCCTAGAGCTCTGTAGATGAGTACAGCATTTTTCATGTTAAAATTACCTTAGCCTCCAAGAAAGTCATGTACCACTGTGACTCAGTTTAGTGTGTGTGTCTGCCTACAGGTTTACGTGAGCACTACATTAAGCAGACTGTAACACAATGTATACATTTTAACTCAGTATGCTTATCTTTGTTCTGTGTAAGTCTCCTGTAAGTCCATATAAATTTTATCTATATCAAGTACTTACTGATTTCCATGTTACCAAAGTAGGATGGTGTACTGCAGTGCATTTGTTTGGTTACCTGTAAGCTGTTGGAAAATGTGGCGAGTGTAGTTTTCTACTGGGTGGTGAATTTTTGTCATAGTTAAAGTATCCTCAAAAGAAAATTGGTTTCAAAATAAATACTTGATGGGAATTTGAAGTGTTTTGTTTCTCCCCCCACCCTGAATACTGTTTTTCTTTTAATTGACTGTTTTTTCCAGTTGTAAGTTATAACTTGTATGTTCTTGGCAGTTACAGTCAAATCTCAATATTCAGATTTTGTAGCTTACTTTAGTTTCTGTTTTGACAGACTTTTTTTCTTTTTCTTTGTGTTTGTGTAATAATGCTTTCATTCTGAGATGAAAACTTCCTGGTTAAAGACCACTTTTAATAATTTCTGCCATGCGCTTGTGTACTGTATTTTATTTAAAACAAAACAACAGAACACCCTAAACTAACCCTCAGGAGTTTTCACATCTCCATATCAGACATTGAAATATTCATCCTTATAACTAAAAATTTAAACTTCTAAGGAAAAAGTGGTTTTCACATTTCTTTTATTTTGAAATGTCATAGACATCAATTTTATTTTTCTCCTTCTGTCCTGCACTTTGCTGAGCTCTCAAGATCCTATTAATCTTCAGCCTTGCTCTCTCCTTTCTTAAGCTTTTTTGAAAGCTCCTGCTTTTTTGAATTGGGAATTCTGTCTCAGTTTGCAACTTCCCTCAGCATGGTAGAGTGGGGAGAGATAATGGCAAGGGGGAGATGCTCTGCCTACGGCTTAGAAGATTTCTCTCCCATTAGCTGTGCTGACTTCTTTTTCCTTGTCTAAGGTAGGGCGGGCTTTGATGGATCTTTTAATATGAGTATCATCTTCCAGCACAGAGCATGGGAATGGATTAGCCTAGAGGGTATGAGAGTCGTTCTCTAAGATAGTATTTTAAGGAAGACATCGGTGACAATTCTGCTTCATATGTACTTTTCTTGTGTTTTGCCAGCACTGTTTTGTGTATGTATGGGGAGCTTTGAAACAATTTTCTACTGTTAGATGTTAAAATAACTAAGGAGTACATTTCCTAGTGTTTGATTCATTTCCTCTTCATCTTGTGCTTTCAGGTGGCATACAGCTTGCTTATGTGGAGAACAATTAGAGATTTAACTGAATTTGGGGTTTTTCCTGAGTCAGACAGGCTTTCTTTCAGTATTTTGGTGTATATAGGCCTGAAATAAGTTCATAGTAATCAACTAAAAAAAAAAAAAAAAGATGAGAGATGAGAGGATACTAGTTGGATGTGCTCAGTTGAAAGTTACGCTGGAATATTAAGTTCTCAGGCGAAAAAAATGCAGAAGTAAAAAGATTAACTGCTGGGATAAACTTTGGGGCAAAGTTTAACCTATAAACTCTTTTCTGGGATCTACCATGTGAAGCATGTGGACATACTGTAGCAGATAGTGATGTGGTGCTGGAATTCTTAAGGGAAGAAACGACTTTGTTGTTGTTTTTCCTAACAGTTCACTGTTGTCCTAAAAAGTAAAGTACAAATTCAACCACTTAAAGCATAAACAGTGTGTAGTTAAATAACTTTTAATAAAGGTGATTATGGATTGCTGCTCTTGCAGCAATGGTCTTCCTCTTGGTCAGGAAGAGACTGCCAGTGACTTCTGAGCTGCAGTAGTTATCAGTACCCTTGATCTAAACGGCTATTTTGAATGTATGCCTAAAGATAATCTTCCCTCCTGGTCCTTTCAGTTAATTGATGGAGAATGTTGCAGGACCTAGTTTCCCAAGTCTTCTGCATAGATTATAGCATTAGCACTGAAAGGGTAAAATGAATGAGAGCAGGAAAAACATGGTACAAACAGAAGAGAATCCTGGTATTATAAAATAAATCTAAAGAGACCACATCTAGAGAGATCTGCAGAGTGAAAATAGAGCACAGAAAGACTGACAAGAAAAGCTGCCTTAAAGTCAGTGGACCATTTCTTCCACTTCCTTGAGTTGTTTTGAGCTTTGGGGAGACTGCAGCTGACTGGGTGCAGGGTGAGGGGCAGGGGTGAAGATGCCCACTCCTCCTCACCTGAGAAGTTGCCTATGTACAGGCAGGTCTCTTAAGGCAGCCTGAGTAGAGCTTGTTCTTTGCCTTGGCTTTTGCAAATGCTGCTGTGCAAAGGTGGTGCTCATCATGGTGAACTTCTTGACTTGGACTGAAAATTGCTAGTGCAATTCCTCCATCAGTTCCTCCTCCATTCAATTCCCTGAAGTCTGAACCTCTCCTGTGGACTGGTGGTGTTGTGTGGTTCATGTGTTACTCCATCACATTGTACAGAGAAGGGACAACTGTGTCCTATGCAGTGTTCGGTAATTTATGTGACTTGGGTTTGGTTTTTTCATAAAAGAAAATGTCAAGGCATGGTGAATTGCTAGTTGAAATCAGCCCCATGATCTCCTTTTGCATGCTCATCTGCAGTTCTTGGGGGTTTTATTTGGGTTTGTTGTTTTGTTTAGGTCCAAGTTGTTCAATATAATCTCTTTCCCCTTCGACAAGCCTGTGTGAAAGCACTTTTTTGTTAATATTACTGAAGTGTTTTACTGCAGCAGTGGCAGTGATTACAAGACTACTATGTTTTGGCTAACAAATGCAATAAATGTGATGAAAATCCCCCTGTGTTTTACATTTCACTGCATAACATGTTTATATAACATGTTAAACACTTCTGTCTGAAGAATCAACTACCACAAAGGTAAAATGTTTTTTCCATGGCACTTTTTTAGAAATACTGTGGGAAAGAATAATTCCTGCTCCCTTATCACTCCCCACATGTCTTAAGTCTACATTTCCCAGTGTTTTAAAAATACACATTTTCTTATTTTCCCGCCACACTTAGAAGTATAATTTTTCAGCATGTCTTTGAGTTTTATGAGGTGAGAGACTGTTACCTGGAGGACAGGGTTTTCCCAATGCTGGGGACCTGGCAGAGGTGCTGGGTTGGAGCAGGCAGGTCCCTGCCTGAGTGCGCCATTGCACAAGCACTAATTTGGCTTTTTGTATTCTTGTCCTGTCTGTTTGTGGTATTTAATGCTCTAACATCTCTCTGGTTGGGTGAACCCATATGTCATTCAAATGGGAACCTGTGCCTTGCCATTGGCCTGACAGCCGCTCAGCCGTGGAGCACGATGATAAAATTATGAAAACTGTGTCTCTGCTCATTGGACCCGTGGAATTTACAAGCATTTCTCTTCTATGTGCCTAAATGCTATGTTGCTGTGTCTTGGCTCACATGGCAGATTTTTCTGGATTATAAGCCTTGTCACTAGTGTGAAACCTCACTTGTGTCTTTTTCTCCTCTACCATGTTGGGGATTTTCTTTCCTCTTCCTTTATTTGTGCTCCTCATAGAGAAAATCAAAAGTCAGCTGCTTGCTTTGATGGTTACAAAAATAAATATTTTGTTTATATCTTTAAAATAAAAGCGGAGATTTTCACCATAAGCAACATTTTGTTGCTGTTTGGTTCTGTCAATATATTTAACAGTCAATATAAGAAATGTTATTTATATGCAGATTGTGTTTACTTCAGCATTATTTATAGAGCAATACTGTGTGATGGTAGTCATGTCTGTAAAGTCATGTTTTTCTTCATGTCTCCCTTTTTATGGTATGGTGCACATTACAGATACATAAATGTTATTTGACATAAGGGAATAAAACTATTTTCAGCTCATGAAATAACCCTGTTAGTATAAACTTGAAAAGCTCTTTCTGTAAATCACTGCTGCTGAACTGATAGCACATTTCTGCTGTACTGTCACCTTTCTCTTTTGTGGTTGAAATGTCATGGTAATAATCAATTCATCTTACAAAAGTCAGTGAAATATACTTGCTTGTACTTGGTCACGAAACCAAACCCTGCAATTCTAATGTATTAGTAAGATATAATTTTGCTAAAACAGCTTTGGCTTCCATTTCTGTGTGTCTTACTTGCTTTGTGTCCCTTGTTACTGATGGTGTTCAGAAACCCAAGACAAACTTCCCAGTAATTAAAATTACCAAGGTTGTCCTGCACTCTTATAATTATGAGAGAATTTACTGCACTTTGTGCACATGGAGGATGAATTTGCTATTCAAGAGTGTTGAATATCTAATGCAGTGTATGTATACTGAAATATCAGAGAAACAGTCATTGCTAGGCTAATGATTGCTTGTTTCTCTGGTAGTGAATTTGATAGTGCATCTGTGTGTGATTTTTTCCCTTTTTTACTTACTGGATACACTTAACAACAGGAAAAATGTAAGGGTGGTATAGTTAGTATAACTGAAACTGGTTTTGGTTTTGTGTTCGGTTTTTTTAAAAGAAGTAGTATAGTCTTTTGCTTTAGACAAAACTAGAAAAAGATAGCTAAGAATGGCAGCAAGTAAAGTTGGTTCCTGATTAGTTTTCCAGTTGATCACAACTTTCTTTTGTCACATATTGTATGGAAGGAACCTTTCCTGACTACCCTTATGAGATGGAAGATTGTGGAGATTCTTTGAATCTGACATATTGCAGAGCTTTTTCTGGGCTCTCTGCTCTCGTCTTTGGGCTTGCTGGTAATACAAAAATTTTGAAACTGAAATCTTTATTTTCTGCTTTCCAGCAAAATTACGTGCTGCTTTGTAAAATGTAGGAAAAGCCATATTCCTTGCCCCGAGGATATTGCAGCATAAATGCCTCAGCTCAGTAGGTTGATGTGTGCATCACTGGTTACCTTAGTAGCATTGGCCCTGTTAAGCTCAGTGGCACTGCTCTTACGATTAAAATTTTAAATTGCATAGTAGTTTGTAGAGTTGGAACTTGAATCACACATAATGGAAATTAATAGGATGTGGTTAGGAAAGATGTATAGAAAAGGTTCAAGATTTTGCTGAGTATGTAGGGTTTCTTTGGAAATGTAAGCATTTCAGCTGGGACTGACTTCATGGTTTTATTTATAATATCAAATTTAATAAATTATAAGACCCATAGAGCAAGTACTTTGAATTCGGGTATTCCATGAATTGAGCCATAATGTGCTTTGTAGGGCTCTGCATAGCACTGCACTACATTGTGTGTCTGCCCTGTTCATGTGCTGAATTTCTTTCCTACTCCTTTTACATTACTGCACTTGAGAGAATTTTCACTTGCTAGTTGGAACAGAAGCTGAAAGGGATCTTTAGGAAAGCACAGTCGAGCAGACATAATAAATTTTGAAAGGCATAAAAACCTACCTCCCAATTGAGGGAGGTAAAGATTTACAATACATCATAGAAATACTTTTTTTCTGAGAGAGCAAAAATCTTCCGACTTGGCAAAGCTTTTCTTGCTGAAAGGCAGTGGAAAAGCCACTTGCACTGTAACAAGTTGTTTTCTTTTTGACTTGAAGATGAAATAATATTATTTTCAGATCAGTTAGAGGCAGCAAAGGAGGCAATGTTTTTAAAGAGAGGTGCTTGTCTAGGTTTTTGTTTCTGATGCACAGAATGGTTACACTGGTTGCTAATTATTTGATTACATCCCTTTTCTTCTGCAGAGATGTTGAGATACACTGCACTGAAGCAGCTTATGTTTCCTCGAGGGAGCAGATCCACAATGAAGTGCTGCCCAGAAAGAACAACAAACACTAGTGAAACAAACTAACATTTAGTTAAAGATAGCATATATTAGCGCATGCCTTATGGTGTGAGGTTGTAGCTGTTTTTCTAAAGGGTTTTCAGTTTGCAGTTTCCCTTAAAAGAAAGCAACACTCCCCAGACTCCACCACTAACCCAAAATGTGAAAAAAAATTTCTAAAACTCCCAAATATTAGGCTGAACAGGATACATATCTTCAAGTTTGAAGACAGATTTTTCTCTTAGATTGGTAATTTAATGACCTTCACCACATATCAAAGCTGTTGAGAGAATTGGATTATAAAGATTTGTAGGTAGTTTTTAACAACATAGGCTATTAATTTATTTTACCTTTCTAACATTCCTGTTACTTTGAAATGTTTCTTTTTAAAGAGCTGTTATATTTTATCATAAAGCATTCCTGCTTTCACTGCAAAAGGGTATTTATTACGGCTTCTCTTCTAGGTGAAATGTGATGACATCATCTTTTCTATTTTAAATGTAGTAAAAGGGATGGTTCTGCAAGCACACTGCTGCATGTGAAGAGCAGATGAAAACAGGTGGACATCAGAAGTGTTTTGTAATGGGGCCCTACCCCTAAGAGACTTCCCTTTCTGTAATTTAGTATAGAAATTTACTTGTCAGAGTGCAAATCACTAGTTTCACCTTTTTAATCCCCAAGTAAGAGTTGATAATAGGTATTTATAGACCTTTGAAGGTATTTGTGGCTACTCTGTTTGTGTGGTTTTTTTGGCTCTCCTTACTGTTTCGAATGTTGATCTTAGTTTAGAATCACAAATGTTTTACAGCTTCTTTCGCATACTAAATTTCTTCAAACATTCTGATCTTGGTGAGTAAATAGCAGTACATGCCATAGTTCTTTATCTATTTCCTGTAAAATAAATTTTAAAAAGTTTTCATAATTTGAAGTAAGGTGATGTAGTTTAGTTTTGTCTCAACACGCAAGAAAATCTGAGTAGAAGCTGAAGAACTAGATCAAAAAAGCACCAATCATTTAATTTTGTTTGTTTATTTATTCATTTATTTATTTATTGCTTGCTTTTAATTGGCAGTGCTCCTGTTCTTCTCCCATTTCTCTTCCCTGCTCAACCCCTACCCCGCAATTTCTGTGCTGAACATTTAAACCAGAGGTCAGTTTGGGTCCGTGTGTTGTTTAAAATATGCTGTGAGTGACCTGCTAAATGAAACAACAGCATCAGCATAAAATGCCGAGACCATATTAGGGCTGGGAGAAGGGAAGTGCACAGAGGTTATCAATGAATACTTAAATCAAAGTGAGCTTACTCTATAGATGTATTTTTTCACTGTGAACTAACAGTGTTTTTTAGCTCCTGTCCTTTTCTCATCACAGAGTAATAATCCCAGTTTTCGCTGTTCCTGTTTTCTCCTTTTCTTTCTTCTAACTCCCATAGCACAGCTTTTTCAATCCAGCATTCACTGCACATGTTCCAGTCATGAGGTTACAAAGCTGACATTGCAGTCTCAGCAGAGGTTATCTCTTTAAAATTCCCTAAAATTCCCCTTTGGCACATCCAGTTTGGCAGCTGGGTTTCTGTAGGAAACTGATGGAGCCACCCCCTCCCCTTATGTCCTTTATAAAAATAGAAATCTATTAAACCTCTGGCCAGAAGGGCAGATGGGTAAGTACTCCCTCCAAAGCAGACAGTGCTGCTCCCTAAGCTTTTCTCCCTAGTTTTATACTGTCAAAAAAAAAAATAAAATTGCATACTTCAGAGCCAATTAAGTAATGAAAATATGTGGTTTTAAAATTAAAATGCCTGTTCTTCAGGATGTGTGAACTCTGAGCTCTGGAAGGTATATACAGCTTCTGAGAAATATTGACCTATTGTTTGAAATATTTTAAATAGTTATGCAACTGCAAAATCAGAAGCTTGGTTTGATCATAGAAGCTCATGCCTGAACAATGCTGTAGCCACTAAAGTAAAACTGGTACTCAGAGGAAGATTTGTCAAACCAAACAGGAGGTTAAAATACCTAACTACCAATATAGATAAGTGATCATTGCCCTAATAGTATTCAAGAACTAATCTAAATGGGCATTACCCACTTGCACTTTACTTCCATGCTAAGAATGTCCCTGAAATGCATTATTTGGTTTTTTTTCCTGCAAGGAAGGGAGAGAGAATTGTGTGTATGTCCCCCTCCCTGTATCACTGCTTTCCTTTGGTTGTCACTCTAGGTGAGAGCAGCAATGAATTATTTTCTGCTTAAAGTGGATTAAATTTTATGGCAGAATTTAAGTTTCTTGAGTTTGAGGAGATCTGAAAAGCCAGTGTCCTCCCTGAAAGTCAAGGAGAGGTTTCTTTTGTAGCTTCACTTGGTAGTGCAGCATCTTTCTCATGGCACCTCTCCCTTAGAAGGGCTTTGCATGGAGAGCTGGGAGTTGTTACTTGGCATATGGGGTGCTTTTTTGGAAAGTGAGAATTATGGATTTGGAGTCACGAGATGAGAAGAGCTGCAGAAAACCAAAACCAAACAATCTGCATTTCAACAGCAGTCAAAGCCAACCCAGCTGGTACCTGCAGTGCCACTTCCCTCTTGTCACTGCTGGGTTCATCTGACCATGCTGAATTGTTTTGGTATGCTAAGCCAGCAGAAGGCTGCCCATTATCTTTCTGCTATTTGAGTGTGGCAGAATCCTTGGAAGAGAGTCAGGGAGAACTGACAGGTTGAATGAAGTAGTGGGGCTTCTGCAGCAGCAGACAGACAGATCGGCTTGCAGCTGTAGACCAGCTGTCCTGGTGCCTTTGCCTCTGGAGCATTATATGAGACGTGATCAACCCGCACCATGTTTATCATGGTGCCTGCTGTCAGGAGACCTTTCTGCAACTCTTCAGTGTGCAGAGGTGGGCAGTGGGCAGCTGTGAGACAGGAACCCACACAGTGCATTGGATGAGTAGCTTGGGAGCATTTCTGCATGGCGTGTTTTTTCTAGAACAGCTTTGAATGGCACCTTCCTGAAAACGTGTGGTTCTTCTATCACCCTTGGAAGAACTTAGCATTCTGTTGGCCCTGCTAAAGAACTGCAACAGCAGCTGGAATTTTTTCTCACTCTGCCTGGTACCTGTGATCGTTCTTTGAGCTCACGAATAGGCTCATCTTATCTCTTTGCTGATGGTCAGGAGTGACTACATGCCCCTGACGCCTGATGCTAAATCCCATATGAGTTGCAGAGAGCATTGCATTTTCTCAGTGTGAGTTACTGTGTCTTGATTTACTAAGGAAGACCTTTGCTAACATGCCTCACTACTTAACCATCTTTGAGTCAGCCTGAAGTCCTTCTCTTAGTATGTTTTTAATGTAATGAATTGTCTACCTTCTTCTTACGCTGTTTTTTTTTACCACTCCTGATTTCCTCACCTATTATTTATTAAGAACTTGGTATGTGAAACAAGTTTGTCTTCTTATCTTCTCTTGCGTTTGCTGGGACATCCCCCCACTTACCCCTTGCCACGAACACCACCAGTGGCTCTCATAAACTATAACATGAAGGACATGGCAAGTTTATCACCAGTCTGTGTGAAAGAGTGTAATGCATTGTGTGAGCACCTGTAACCCATTTCAGTGCAAAGTCAGATGGGCTAGCACAGATTTCCCTTCTCCACCACATATGCAGAGAAATTTATTTATGTAACAAACAACTGTTGACAGTCACCTCCTGCATTCCTTTTTTGAACAAACTGCTTCTTAAAAGTATTTTGTAAGAAGTGAGAATGCTTCTTAAGAGGATGAATGTTCACCAAGCATGTGTGGGGAGTTGCAGTTGACTTGGGGCCGAAGTGAGGAAGGTGTAGGGTCCTCACTTGTCTTTTGCAAACATTCTTAATCACATTTTCCTTAATCACCTTTCCAGACAATCTGGAGGCTGGGCCTTTTGTGCTTACCTGGGACATATTACACAAAAGCAAAACAAACTATTCAGTTTCCTGCTTGTCTCTTAGTTGTGGCAAAATGCACTGCACCAGATAGGTCGCACCATTCTTTACAGCTTGAGTATCCTGGAGGAAAAGAAACCCCAAAGCTGATTGCTTTCTTTGTTTTTAGCTGAAAGATTTCTCCATAATGCAGCTGTCTTGTCAAAAGACACTCCTCAAGACTTTACAGTTTGGAGGTATTGAATGTTCCTGATGGATCCTTTAAAGTGTTTCAAAGTGCATAATTGGGGCACTTGAGCATAAAACTACAATTATACACTTGTGTGTTAATTTTGTGTACAGATAGATATTGCTTCAGTCTGGACATAAATGAGAAGGAAGCATTTTCTTGTGAGTACCAAATTCTTGTAAGAATTTGTTTTGTAAATGTTTAAACAAAATAGGTGTTCAGATAATAGCCCAAAACAACCAGACTTGGTGGAAGGGGGGCTTGAGCTTTCAAGATAGGAAAGAGCCATGCATGAATATACTGGACATGCTTTGATGCTTTTGAAAAACTAGTCGGTAATATGAACATTAACAGATGGAGCACAATATTTGAGTTAAATTTAGTTGCAATATTAATTAAAAAAATTCTAGTATTTTGGTAGAATGAATGTATGAGTTTGGTGGTTGATTCTTCATAGGTTTTTATGGTGTCTATTTTCAATTAAGCAAAACAGGTAGTTTTTGATAGGTGATGTTAGGGCTTTAAAGGTTTTAATTTGTTTTTCTGTTCCATTTTGAGTATAATGTTACATGAATTGGATTAGCTGTAGCCAGATACTTACATTTAGCAGATGTTTCTAAAACTTACTTATAGTAACTGATATGAGGAATAATTTACAATAATCATCTTATTTTGAGTATAATAAAACTGTAATTATTTTTAAAATTATGATGTGCTATATGGTTTCAGCTATGAATTTATAAGATAGATGTCTTTGATGTTACTGTCAGGGTTCTTTTGATGTTTTCCAGTGCTAAGTAATAGGTCAAATTAAATAATAGAAATGGAATAAATCAAATATCTGAACTCTGTGACTACAAGGAATGATTTGAAAGTTTTCTTTTAAAAATACTTGCAGGAATATTTGAAATCACAGCTGTTATGTAAGTACTCCTATTTAAGAGGCTGACGTGGTTTTTATCTGTTCCCAGTAAAAAAAAGGAAAGAAAAGCCACCACAGAAAAGATTTACATCTTCCCTTTTTTTAAAATTGTTTTGGTTGGTTGGTTTTGGTCTTATTGGTGGTGGACTTTGGTCAAATTCATCTAAAGAAGAAGGGTTTCTGACAGGAGTTGCTCTGTATTTCTAGGCCAGCATAAGTACCCTCAAAAATTATTGAGAAACTGTGCCACAGGAATGGGATCCTGGTCTTGGGCAGTTAATGCTGTGCTGCAGGATAATAAATTATCCTGGATGGATAGAGATGTAATCAAATTTTCTTCCTGTTAGTTCAGCCAGTCATTCTCTTTGCCTCAGGATTCCTTGCTGTGGGGAATTTTCAGTGTCCAGATGAAAAGTATGATTTTGATCCTGCTATAATAGAAGAAACTAGATGAATTTCAACCTTACAAATGACTAGATTTATCACAGGTATTACTGAACGTAAATGATAGATATGGGAGGTCACCCCGTTTTCTTTGTGTGTTGACCAACCTCCTGTGCCATGGACACTACTTGGGGATTCAAATCCATAATGGGAACACAAAGAGCTGTAAATCTGTTCTGTCATTCCATGTTCATTTTAAGTTTTTCCTGATTAAAAGTGCGATATCCCTTAAAGCAGTGAAGGACAAGAACAGAAGATGATTTGCTGGTCTGCTGTTTGTGGAGGTTAACTCAAAAGTGGTGACCTTGTTAAAGGTGTCTGGGCCAAAACCAGAGGAGTTCTCTGTTAAAGACCAGAAATTGGGTATCCATACCCTTGGTGGATAACTTTGTACTAAGACACTACTAAACTGAAGTATAGAATCATACAATGCTCTGGGTCAGAAGGGACCTTAAAGATCATCAAATTCCACCTGCCATGGGCAGGGACACCTTCCACTAGACCAGGTTCCTCAAAGCCCCATTCAACACTTCCAGGGATGGAGCATCCACGACTTCTCTGGGCAACCTGTTCCAGTGCTTTACCATCCTCACAGTAAAGAATTCCTTCCTAATACCTAATCTAAACCTGCTTCTTTAGTTTGAAGCCATGCCCTGTTGTCCTGTCACTACATGCCATTGTACAAAAGCCCTCTGCAGCTCTCTTTTAGAGTCCCTTTACGTACTGGCAGGCTGCTATTCGATCTCCCTGGAGCCCTCTCTTCTCCAAGCTGAACGGTCCCAGCTCTCTTTCCCTTTCCTCATAGGACAGATGCGTGAGCCCCTTAATCATCTTTGTGGCCCTTTGTTGAACTCTCTCCAGTATGTCCATGTCTCCCTTGTATTGGGGAGCCCAGAACTGGACACAGTCCTCCAGAGTAGAGCGGAAGCACCTCTCTGGACGTGCTGTCGGTACTTTGTCTAATGCAGCCCAGGATACCATTAGCTCTCTTTGTGGGAAGGGCACACTGCTGGCTCATGTTCAACTTGGTGTCAACCAGGACCTTCAGGTCCTTCCCTGCCGAGGTGTTTTCCAGCTGGGTGGCCTCCACCGTATGTTGGTGCCTGGGGTTGTTCCTCCACAGGTGCAGGATAGCAATAAAGGAAGAAAAGCAGCTGTCAGGGCAAGAGGGTGTGCACTGTAAGGGTCTGTGAAGCCCTATGTGGAACTGGACAAGTTTAGATGGAAAGAACAGAAAGGCTTAGCTTGCTTGAGAGTGCATGGCGTTGCTCCCTGTGGAAGGTCTTTTGTATTTTTCTCCTGCTGTTTTAAGAGATACGGTGAAGAGCTCTGAATGATCCGAAATGATTTAGTTCTAAAACCCATTGAGTTTAGGAATGGTAAAGACAGTATTCATCAAGATTGATATCTTTGGAGGAGAACATGAATTAGTTAAAAAACACCCTTTTCTCTCTAAAGACTGGAAGAAAGAAAGAAAACTCAAGGGTGTGCAAGATGTCAGGGAAGCAATGATAAACAGGGTGTGTGCACATTCTGCCTTTTCTCACTACTGAGGTTAAAGAATGTTTGCAATTTTTCCTCCTACCAAGACTATGTGACAGAAGAAATGTAGAGTGAAAGCTATTTTACTGAGGGATTTTTCAGTCTCCAGTATTTAAGTGTTAGGGGTCTCTCTGTTTATAAAGGCATAAAATTGGAGGATTACTCATGCAGCTGGATTACCTGCTATTCAAACTCAACCCATACCTCTCATTTGTGTTCCCTGCTTTAGGAGGTTTGAATGGCATTGCAGAATTTATCTGAATAAATATGTTTCTCTGTATTTTTTGAATCATATTTTATTTTAATCACCATTTAAGAAATAATGCTTCAGATTGTTACAAATTTCTTGGAAGATAACTGTCAACTAGAAGATTTGGGGATCAGAGATCACTGTTTATTCCATTCATGGATGCTCAAGAAGTGCCCTGTAATAAATTATTTGTTACATGATTAAAAATCAGTTAAATATAGGCTTTTACATTTTTCTGTAATGGCTGGCATTCATAGGTGAATTTCAGGCTACTCACACAGCAAGAGGTGAGGTTTCCTACAAGTTTTTTACTGAAGCCACAATCATTAGAATCACCACAGAGATCAGGTTGTGACAGTAGTGATGTGCTTTTCCTTATGTTGGTTTGTGAAGTGGAAATCTATTACTTAAGCAGATTACATGATCCCTTTTAATTCTTTTGATCGCTTTTTTAAAAAAAAGGAATGCATAAGAATAGGTATCTTATCTGACTCATCACTTGAGAGTGTGTCTGTGTGTGTGTGTGTGTGTGTAGGCACTATGATTTCTCTCTGTTTGTAATGCAGTGTATCAAAATAGCTCTTCCAAAACCAATTCTGTTGCAAAATTTTAGTCTTCTCTATAGTGTCGGTCTGAGAGCATAGATACAGCAATGTGGAAATCTCTTACTAGAGATTATCATATTTTCATCCCTTAACTTGCAGAATGGACCAAATGTTGCATTAGTCCAAGCTGTAATGCACTGTGCAAATCAACACTATTGTAGGAAAAATTTCTTCCTTTTGTTTCTAGACTCAGCTGTTTACCTCTCCCTTGAAACTAATTTTAGCTCATCTGAAACATGCAAATTTTTTATTTTTGTTTGTTTGTTGTTTTTAGGGGAAGGTGGGAGTGGGAGGTGATTGTGATACTGGCATAGATTTAGCATTTACAGCAGTGGTAGTTTTCATCAATTTGTGACAGGGGAATCAAAGTGTTCTTTTTTGGAAGGAGAGATATTGCTTTTCCGTATAAATGATTGACTATTTTGTGGCAGTAGTCTTTGTTTATTTGGCTCTCATCATGAAGAATAGCAAAATTATTCAAAATCTCAGTACATCAAAAATATGTCAATACATAAAACATAAGTACTATTCCATACTACAATCTATGCAAAAAACTATGTTAATAAGATGTGAAGGTTGCACAGCTAAGAAGTCAGAAAACATAAATGATAAGATTCTAGCAGCCACAGTAGAAAGCCACATTTCACATCCACTGTATTTTATGAAATGCCTTTGACAACATAAATCAGAAAGAAAAGGTGCTATATATGTGTAACATGGCTCAGTTAATGTTGCTTTTGGAACTTTAATGTCAGTATTTTCTGACTGGAGAGTTCCTTAATCATGTAATCTTAGTAGATTTTTTTAACACTTTTTTTTTTTTGGTAGGTTGGTTTGGGGCTTTTTTAGGAGAGGAAAACTGCCTGTATTAGTAATGAGTTAGCTCACGTTGCTTTGATTTAAGCTACAGTAAAAGGCAGTGTGTAGAGCACACTTTATGACAGGTGCATATGTGATGCCATATACGTTGCACTGACAAGTGGTGTAATTGTGCTGCCGTGTACTTCTGGGGAAAAGGGGGTTACAGGCACATGTGTAAAGCCTGTCCTTTCTGTAGTACTGGGTATGACTGCATTGCAGACTGCAGCATCTTGTGAAGATGGTAGAGCTACCTATTTTAATGAACTGGCTTGTGTACAAGAAGCAGTCTGGCTACAGGAGTGTGGCTCTCCCTTTGACCTAATTCACCCTTCTATGGAGCACAGCAAATTAGCTGAGCACAGCTTTTGGTGTAGGCTCCTGCCAGTATCTGAGCTAGTTTGCAGATCTGTGTGCTGCACTGCAGTCTTCAACATAGGCATGCATTTAATGACTCTGCAAAATCCACTACCTTGCAAGTTCTGGAATGGGGATTATTATTCTGTGACACAGAAACATGCTTTTTATGCTTCTGCTTCCTTGCTCTGGGTCACATGGTGGACCAGTATCAGGCTTAGTGTTAGTATTTTAAAGACTCTTAATAAGATGTTAAAGTTCATACTTCAGTGTAAAGGCAAGCAGTGTAGGAAAGACAGCAACACAGGTGAACATTGTGGCCAATGTATTGTCAAAAGGTCAAAGCTAAGTGATAAGAAGTAATAGAATTTATAGAGTGTATGAATAAAATGCCATAGCATCAGGATGTCAGATCTTCCTCTGATTAATAGCTTTGACATTAACACCCAACTTTCTACTTGCTTTCCTTTTAGATTTTTTCTTTTTGTTGTTCAGTGAGAAGGATTTTTAGCCTTCTTTAAGACTGTGTGCACAAGCATGCTGGGGTTGAACATGTTGATTTGAGACAGGAGACCATGCTGCCCTAACTGTGACAGAATATTCCACTCAACATGTGCCGGAGGATTTCCTTATGCTGTATAAACATACTACATTTTTTTTTCTTTCTATAATTCAGCTAAACATACAGATGAAGGCCTGGGCTTATGTGAGTTTGAAAGTTCCAGATATGAACCAGACCTTTTTGTGAAGTGTGTGAAAGTCAGGGAGTTGGTTTTCTATTATAGCTTTCTATTAGAAAGTATGGAGAAATGCATTGTTCGAATGTTTGGAGGAAAATACTTAGGGTTTGGCAGAGGTGTGACTTTGGAAATCTAAAACTGAAGCAGACGTTTCAGAAATCACAAATGTTTTATTTGAAGGTTTGATAGGAGCTGAGTGACATATTTCTTTATAGTTATAACTGAATTGACCACCGTAAAATTAGAATAATTAGACTTAAATACTGTAGCCTTTTGTTAACTGAAGGAATGTGCTGTTTCACTCTGAGTGTAAAATACCAGGTGGTAGGGTTTTATTTTTTTGAGACTGCCCCTCACTATACATTTTTAAATTCTAATTTCTATGTAATTACAGTGTTAGAGGTTCTAAGAAAGTGGAATGTTACTGATGATTATATTACTCAGGATGGTACTTGTTTCACAATACTGTCTTGACATTCCTGAGCAAAGTGGGCCACTGAACCAGGTGGTGCCACCCTTTCTTCCAAGTAGCAGCCTTGCCCTTGAAGTTCAGTTTTTCTTCTCTCTGTAAGCTGGGCTTAATGCTGATCAGACAGACCTGTTTTCCCCTAGATTTTTATATCATGACACTGTGGTCCACAGCTTCCAGACTGTGTTGTTACCTTCTACCAGTATCATCCAGGGTAATGGATATCCAGTATCATGCCTCCCTTTTTGGGCATCCAGTAGATTTCAGAGAGAAGCGAGGATGTAGCCAGAACTCTTCCCTGTAGTGAGCATGTCATGGTATCTGTTCGGGTGGATCCCAGAGCAACTTCCTAGAGCTTTTTGTGGTAGGGGGTATGTAAAGCTTCTTCCATTATTGACTGGATTTAGCCATCAGGATGGTGTAAAAGGGCAGTAGCTGCATATTGCTAGTATTACTAGTGTACCTATGCTAACACACTAATTCTGTTACATTTTAATTTAAAAAATTATTATAATGACTTAATGCTGTCTAATGATCCTTCTTCTTTGACATCAGTCATGGATTGTGCATGCAAAAATTGCTTAAAACTTCCATTTCTATCAAGGTATTACCTGGAAAAAGAATGCCTGCCACCAGATCTCTTATTCAAACAAGAATTAAAGATAATGGACTGAGTTATAGGTTTAATTGGATTTGCCCCATCTCTTCATTTTGGCTGCCAATTTTGTTCCTTCTATTCTCATCCTTTCTTTATTTGTGTTCAGAGTGGGTTAATCAGTTATGGTCAGTCATGCCTCTCCCAAAATAATGCTGTTTGTACTGTGCAAGTCAGATAGTAGTCCAAAGTAATTATTACAGTTTCTGTGCTTGCCTAGAAATAGATTCAGACTCAGGTCTGTTCTCTCTTCAGCTGTCCCCAGAATGTCTGCACTACCACAGGCATGGAGAAGTTTGCCAAATTCTCGTCTCCTGCATTGTGTGGCCACAAAAAAAAAAAAAAGTGGGTGTAAGGGAGAAGGGGAGGGAGGGTTTACTTTATGAAGAAAGAGGATGCTTGGGTCATTCACTCCAAGTATTGTAAGTAATTTGCTTTAGATTTGTTTTGTTCTGGGGAGATTTTAATTAACCTTTTTTTTGTATGCTGTTTAATAAACATTTGTCCATAAGCAGTATCTTGTGACCCCCATCAGTAAAGCAGGTGGATTAATTTGCATGTTGTTGTTTGTTATTTATTTAAATAGCCACAGCAATTATACGGAATGTTCTGCTAAGACAGTGGTGATGAGTTTCTGCACTGAAGAGAACAGCATCCAAACATACATATAGCATTATGATTATTGCTGTATTTTAGGTGGTGGTGTTTGTTTTTTTTTTTTTAAACAGTTTGAATTGGGAGGATAGGGAGGAAAATTCTAACATGAGTAACTGACATATAAGATCAGAAGAAGAGCCTGGTACCCTTTCTTAAATCAGTGTCTGAAAGCAGATTGCTTGGGGAAACATTTAAGAAAATGGAGCAGTCTCAGAGCTTTGGCAGTCAAGGTGTTACTGCCTCTTCAGGTTGCTTACCTTTGTTACTAAGTATCTTGCAGACCAAAGTTTCATTGTCTTCTCCGGGGACTCTACTGTCTTTTGCAAAGAGGTGAGAACGTAGCCGTGGCTGTGTCAGGGCAGATCAAGGGTTCATGTAGCCCCGTATATCCTGCCTCCAGTGGAGGCTTTAATTGGATGCCTAGAGGACAGTAAGAACAAAGCAAGCATGTGGTACTCCCCCCAGTACTCTTCAAGCCTCCCGCTATTTTCACTTCAGGGATTTCCTGAGCCAGATGTGGCTTTATAAATTTGGTAACCCTCAGAGGATGTTTCTTTTGTGAACTTGTCCAGTCTTTGCTTGAGCCCACATAAACTTTCAGTTTTCAAAACATCAGTTTGGCAAGGAGTTCTAAACATCTGCTACCTCTGTGACTAGAGAACCTGTTTCCCTCTTGTTTTGAAGTTTGCTTCTGCTATTGAATGCATCCTAATTGTTGTTGGACAAGATGCTCTTGTAGCTTTCCATCATGTTCTTACTTCCTGGTGTCTTTTCCATCCTCAAGGAGTTACAGATTCTTTTTATGGAAACTGTTCTATACCTATGATGATTCTTGTTGCATTTCCCTGAACCTTTTTGTCTGATCATTCCTAGTAAGTCCAAGATGTCAGTAGAGAGGGATTTTCTTTTGCTGTGTTGATGTTTCCTAAATCTCATCTTCATGCTTATCTGTCCTGATTTATCCAGAACAGTCATCAATGTTATGTAGTCTTAAATTACACAAGTCTCTGACTTTCTTTTTAAGCCATACTGCAATTCTCACCTACCAAGGCAGCTCCAATTTAGCAGCTGTATATGGTCATTAGTAATTCAGCTTTTTGAATTTGATTAGACCTGTGGAGTGATACTTTATGGTCCCAAACCATTTCTGACTTTTCATTTGTCACTCTATTCCATGAAAAGTCCCATCAGATTCAGAGACATTTTTCAAGTCCCTCACAAAGGACTCCAGCATGGGAACACCCCAAGATTTTTCCACAGTGCACACAAGAGCCAAAGATTTTGTTAAGCTTCTCTGTGATGGCATTGTGCTCTCTGTCTCTCCCCTTACACCTTCATCATCATTTGTCACTTCAGACTTTGGCAGATCTCCTACTTTTGATGTGTTTGAAGAAATGAATCATTACTCATTTGATTCCCTTTTCTAGCTGTTCCAGCAGTTCTTTCTGGCCTGTCTTATTACATTTGAAGTGCCAGAGTTTACAGTCTTTTCTGTTTTCCTCATTTGGACCTGGTACTGGCTTATTGAAGGGGATGCCTTTTTGCCTCTAGAAAGCTGCAGTGAGCCTTGCTGGTGTCTTTTTGCTCTTACCAAATCTTTCTGAATGGGTGGTGAATATTGTATCTGTGCTTTCCATGTGGTTATTGTTAAACAGCTTTGATGCTGCCAGTCAGATTTTATTTCTCATAACTGTCTGACATTCCTTTTAACAAGCTTTCTCATTTTTGTGTAGTTACACTTTTTGAAGTTAAGCATGACAGTAGTAGATTCCTTGGGTTTGATTGTTCCTGTAGGGATGCTCAATTTAACTCCTTTATGGTCACTGATGCACAGTGATTCTGCAGCTGCAGGATGCATGATTCTTGCTGCTCTGGTCTGAGCCAAAGGCAGGGGCTCCTCATGCAGGTTCCCTAACCAGCAGTTCCATTGAACAACCTTTGAGAATTGTCTGATACTTTGGTCTCAGCTTTGTAGTCTGCTTACTCAGTCTGTCTGGGAGGAGTTGAAATCTCCCCCTGATCAGTCTTGTAGCATGCCTTTTGCTGATCTTGCTAGTGTGCTGCTGTCAGCGTTGTTGTAGTCCGGCCATGCATGGTGGTTCCAGCACTCAATCTTATTAATCTGACCAAGCTCCAGACCTCTGCTGCTTGGTCAGGTGAAGTTTTATTTTGATTAGTTTTTGAATGCTATGTAGCATATAATGTTACTTTGTTATTAGCTTCTCCCTGAATTTGTATCCTGGGATGATGCCTACTAGTGACCCCCACAAATTTTTTTCTTTCTACCATATTTCTTATATGACTACTGTTAGTGCTTTTGTTTGTACTAGTTCCAGTGATCCAGTCCACCCCTCTTTGTGTAGAAGTCCACATATTGTTAGAATTTCTTATTGCCACTCTATTTACTCGGCAGTCACTTGCGTGTCTATTTTTCATTCTTTGATTCTTCTCAGCATCTTCACTTGATGTCCCAGAATCTCCATGTCATCATTTGACATAGCAATACCACACTTTTTAACAGTGTGTTCTTCTAATCAATTCCCTCTTCATTTTAAAATTTCATTTTCTTGCACTTTATGTACCAGTGATCTGGCTCCTATGTTCAGGTGAACTCCAGCTCTGCTGTATGAGTATCTCTATTCTAGAAATATTCTGGTTGCTCATGCATCTGATCTTTTGCTTTGTTACCATTCTGTCAACTGAGTGTTCAAGTTCTTGGTTTTTTTTTTTTTTTTTCCTTTTTTCCAGCAGCCCATGTTTTGCTGTCTGGGTATCTTTTCTTTTCTTCCCAGTGTAACTGGAACCCAGATGGACCACAACATAGGTTTCTCCTCAGCATTTACTAGGAACCAGTCCAGGCTCTGTGACCTTTGCAGATGATGGGCAAATCACCATGTGGTCTTCTGTCAGATCCCAGACTCCAGCTGTCTGTTTGCCTGATGATATTCCAACACACCCTTTTGAGTTTGCATTATAAAGGCCTCATTTATGCATTATTGGGGAGAGGGTATTTGTCAGAAGGTGTTGCTTTGGTCAGAGAAACATTCAACTGCCTGTGAAATGATGGGAAAGGAAATGGAAGCGGAGGCAAAGAGAGCAAGTTCAGGAGTGGGGTTACATTGCTGACCTTAGGAGTAACCAAGAGTTTTTAGAGGTAGGATTGCCAACTTCTGCCAGAAGTAATAGCAGCAGATCAAGTTGTGATAATAAAAACAGCCCAAGCAGGTGTAACATTGTATTGTTATTATTATTGTTATTATTATTATTATTATTATTATTGCCTAGCAAATACTGTTGAATGAATGTAGTAAATTAACTTTAGGTAGAACAGGTATGTGTTTGCTTGTTGAATAAACAGATTTATCATTGTATCAGAAACTCAGTGGGAACAGTTCAGAGATCAAAGCATTTCAGATGTGCTCAGTATTTGAGATACTTGCTTAGGGCAGGGATGTGCAGAATCAACGGGAGGTCCCTTCTAGAACAGAGAAGTCATGTGCTGCATCTGAAATGGTATTAAATTCCAGAATTTGGGGAAAAGCATGGGTACCTAAAAATCAGGGAAATCTGGGCACGATGTGAGGAGTCCATTGAAAGTGTGCTCTTTCTAATACCTTGAGAAAATGTCAGTGTCTATTGATACAAGGCTTACAGACTAAATCAATGCTGAAAATTTCTCTGACATTGTAATTGACCTGATTTTGGTTCTAACTTAAATTCTCAGAGTGTGCAGGTTCTCAGTGCATGATACATGTTCCAACTGGTGTGTAAGACATTATTTTGTTTTGTTGTTATTTTTAAAAAAAGTATTTCTTAGTAGAGGGGAGAAGACTAAGAGAAATTGAACTTGACAAAACCAAAATCCTGCCAAATCCCAAGAGTTTAGTGTAAGGCTTAAGTACAAACAATAAAAACCCAAGGATTGTGGGCAAAATGTTGAATAAAAATTAGCACCTGATTGCTCAAAGAAAAAAAAAAAAGACAAAAGGCATTTCTCTTTCAATGTCTGTGTAAGAGTTGTGCCTTTTTTCCACAATTCAGCTTTTGGGTCAGCGAATCAGAATGATTCCTCTGTTGATTTGCCTCAGTAGTGTGCCCATGGAGAGCAAATATTTCAAATAACTGCTTCTGTGTTTTAAGGGTGGGCATTACAGAATTGTGATGTTCAGAAGCGTAGCATTTTCCTTAGAAGCTCTTCTGGAAAAGAGTAGCTTTGCAGAGCACTTGGGCTTACTGCTCCTGCTAAGGCAAGAGGATCTGAGGGCTCCCATTAACTGCTGAGTAAAGGAGTCAGGCTGCTGGGTCAGGTGTGCAGCTGAGGATATCACTTCTGCTGAGGTGGGACATAGCTTGATTTCATGTCCTTCTGCTTCTACTCACACATTTGCTTTCCTTGTCTCTTCCAACAGATCCCACCTCAGTACGGTCAGCAAGGTGTAAGTGGCTACTGCCAGCAGGGCCAGCAGCCATACTACAACCAGCAGCCGCAGCCGCAGCACCTGCCGCCCCAGGCACAGTATCTGTCGCAGGCCCAGCAGAGGTACCAGGCTCAGCAGGTAAGCACTGTCCTCCACTACTGACAGTCACCCTGGGGCTGGAAGTGTAAAAGGAACCCGTGTGCAGTGAGCAAAACCCACCCCTCATCTTTTCGAGGGAACAGTGTTAATTAAATAACAACAATTAAATAATAAATTGAGCAAAATTAAACATGGAATCAGACCATGTCTTTCTGGATGGTCTTCAGGATATATGCACAAATACATCTGCACACATTTTCAGACTTTATTTCATACCACCTTTTTAGAGTAAAGCCAGTGTATATGTCCCAGCAACTATTAACTGTGCTTTTAAAAATGGGTAACAATTTCTTGATGAGATGTCAGTGGATGCTGGAGCTTTTCTTTGCTTTTGTTTTGTTGTTTCCTCACAAGACAGACATTGTTGAGAATTCCTGCATCTATTGTGGTCATTGCTGTTTTGGGTTTTTTGTGGAGGAGTTCAAGGCATTTTGGAGTTGCTTTTTCAAGCGAGTTTCTTAAAAGGTATTTTAAATGGATATTGCAGCTATTAATTTGAATGTTGTCCGTTTGCACATCCACTTAGAGAGACCGTGCAATTTGTTACCCATTGCTGGTTTTGAATTGTGCTCTTTATATTAAGCATTAAAATTAATTTCAAGTGATTCTGTTTTTAACCAAGATCAGAAGTGATAATGTATGGGTCTGCTTCCCAGAGCTGGAGAGACACTTGGATTTTAGATACTGAACAAAATGGATGTGCATAGCTGATGCAGCTGAACATGTAGGCTCAGTTCTGTCTGAAGTCTCAGCTCTGTTAATCATGGAGAGGTGATCTGGAAATGGAAGGATGAAACTAAAGCATACTCACCATCCTGGGAAATCTAACAAAAGTGAGTTGCTCAAGACTAGATATTAGTGGAAGCATCAGCACTTGCTGCAAGTCACTGGGGAATTCTGTCAGGCATGGTTGATTAACATTTTGCGATTATGCTGGTGCAATGTAGAAATCTTAGCTTGAAATAAAAATAGTGTGTAAAATAAACTAACAAAAGATGCTGTAAGTGGCAATGATACTGGAGACTCCCCTCCTTTGACTTTAAAATAAAGCTATGATAATTTCACTGTGTAATTACATGTTAATTTTTCTTCATCAACATTTTAAAATTCCATTGAGAATTAACTTTTTTCATTAAAATGCTGGATGGTTTATGAAATAGAATTCTTAATTGTATCTATGATTTTCTTGTAAATGTCACCACATTCTGTCTTTTGGATTATATGTAACTGCAACTTTGAAGATTGCAGTTGTGTCTTTAAATTTAATTTTCTTCCTTTTTTACTTAGCCATTAAATGCTTGATTTCTCTATGACTTGAAAATACTGTTCATAAGCATCTTGGTGAAGTCTCAGCAGATAAAGACCTAGTAATACAGCCTATAAGATAGAAGAAACACAGCTGCTCTGATGTCTACATATCACAGTGTGTGAAATTGAAATGGGTTTTATGCTGCTTTGGACACCTTGTCATGTTTTAAATATACTGTCAGTTGAACGGATTGAATATTTTGGTTTAAAAAATATACACAAAACATTCCAACTTTATAGGCCTTAAGAGTAACAAGGAACTGATTTATCTGTCGATAGGTGTTCCAATTACATCATTTGCTATCATAGCTGGGAAAGAGAAGGTTTGTGCAGTGAAGTGAGAGGGATCATAGTAGGATGAAGGCAAAATTAGAGTAAAGCCTTCCATGTATTTTGAATTTCTGTGAACTGGGATGAAGAGAAAGGCAGGGGCAGATTCACAAGTAAAAGATACGAGATTTGATGTAGCCAAATTCTCTTTCTGAGGATTTGGCGCGACACTGAGCAACAGTCTAAATCTAAGCTCCAAGGACACAGGCCTTCCTCTTAGGTAGGTCAGTAGGCATTTTTTGCCTCAGTCTGCAAGATGAGATGATGCATTAGGTCCTCACCAATAGAGCCTTGCAGCTGGTAGTCCTTTCTATGAGAATTCTACCTGAATTCTTGATGATTTGTGAATGACTGTTCTTCAGTAGTGGTCAGCCTCTGAAGTTTTGAACTCTGATCCCAGGTTCTGAATTATGTGATAATTTCACTGTGTAATTGGAGTATTTGTGTGTAGATGGGATTCTTTTGTATAAATAATAAGCAGTCGTAAAACATCTTGGGGCTTGCTTCTTTTCCAATCTCCAGATCGGTTCCATGGCTGCTCTTCCCCCTTTCTCGAGAAGAATCAGCAGGTGAACACTTCTTCTGTCATGTTTCTCTGTAAAACCTCACCATTGTGCACTTTCCCATTCTTTGAGAACTGCTCATCTAGAAAACAATTCCTAACACAAGAAATTGAAGTCTATATTTCTGACACTTCAGCAAAAGTGTTCTTTCTCTGCTGGTAATGAATAGTAGAATTACCATCAAGTGGTGACCAGTGTGGAATACAAAAATTAATACTAAACAAAAAAAGTTGGGAGCGTATGTGAAATTCTGCTGCTGACAAAAAAATTACAAACTGTGCTTACTTAAGCATACATATCTGCTTATATGAGACTGATTACCTTTGGAAAATAAAGAATTATAATTTATTTGATTAAAATTTTAGCAAGAGAAATAGGAGTAGGTACTAGTTTAGTTTTAGAAGAGGTACCAAATTGGGGAATGTGGATGAGAACAGAGCCAAACTCATCTCAGGGACACAATGGAAGGACAAGAAGCAGTCTGGACACACTGAGAAGAGGGATGTTGCAACTCTGTAAAGAAAGAAACAAACAAACTCAAAAGTTGTAAACCCCACAGAATTCCAGAGAGACTGCAATCTCCATCATTGGAGAAATTCAGCTAGACAAAGCCCCCAAGCACTCTGTTCTTGCTAGGCTTGCTTTGAACTTGACGTTTGACTATATGACCTCTCTCTGAAGGTCTCTTGAAATATATGTGATTGTGTTGCTGTGACTTAAAACTGGCTTTACATTTTCGAAATACAACTTTAAAATAAACTACAGAATTATATATTACCTGTTGCACCAGTTGGTGTATCTTTCTTACTTCTGCTCCTAAAAATATCAGTACATCCTGTTTATATAATCCTGTCAATTAGAAAGCTGAGGTAGTTTTAGTCATACAATCTGTCATCCTTTCTGTCTGTCATCCTTAGTTTTGCTCTTTCTTTTCAGTTTGCAAATGAATTTCCTTCGTGTTTTCTATATTCTTCATTAACTTTTTTTTTTGTCTTTCTATATTGATTTTGTGCTGTGAATATGATTGAATTGGTTTTACTTCAGGAGAGAGAAGAGAAATGCTAGACTGGGGAAAGAGGGCTTCTCTAATTTGCCTTCTTTTCTTGTCTGTATTTTCTTTATATCTCTTGTAGATTTATGTCAAGCTACTTGTTTTGGAAATTATAAAGCTGCAAATAGTGTTTATTCTGTCTGGATTGTGGACTTTTTCTTGCCACCAGTTTCATTTTATGTAAAACCCCATAGTGTGATGATCTGGGTATTCTGTTATAGGGAGAAAACTGATGTGAAATTTCTTGCAGATGATCTTTTATTTTTGCTCTTTTAGACACATTGTGAGCGAGCTCCTGAGGTCAAGTATAATTCCGTGTTGTGCCTTAGAATTGGTGCTCATCTTCATTTCTCACATATTGTGGAAGTGTAAAGCCATTGCTGTTTTTTCTTGACTCACTTGAATTCAATATGCAATCTTGTCTAATAAAAGTAAACAGATAAAACAATTTCTGGGACTGTTCCAGTGACTTGCGACTTTCATTCTTCTAATAAGCGTAGATGGGAAGGAGGAGAATGGGATTTATTTGAATGTTTGAACTGTTAAGTTGTTTAGATCTTTGTTAAATTGATTGCACGGTAGGCAGAAAGGGAGTTTCATAAGAGGTGATTTGATAGTAATACTGGCACAGTTTACTATAGAGCCATATTGTAAGCCAGCATCAGTCATCCCCTCTTCATATCAGGAGCCTGCTGTGTAAAAACCATTAAAGGAAGAGCTTTGTTTTAAGCAAATTTATTGCAGTAGCAGATTCATTGATCATTAGATATTGCCAGTAGATGTAGATACTGCCTTGGTTTTTGGTTTTTTCTTCCCTTTAACTTCTTTTTACCTTTCCTGCTCTTCAAAAGAAAAAAGAGGAAGAAAGATGTGCTACACTACTATACTGTTGCCCTTGGCAGGGCTTTTCATCTTGAAATGGCATATAAATGAATAAATGCTTCGCTTGTTTTTGCAGTTTTAAATCTTTTGCCATAAGTAGAAGTGATATTTTGTTCAAGAATGTCATGTAATTGCAAACTTAAACTGTCATCATTAAACATTATTTTGTTAAGATAGTGTGATGTATATTTTTGGTTATTATGCTTTCCAACTGGCTTGTAAACAGCCATGTTTATATATTTTCTTGCTTTATGTAGCATGTGTTCATATGTATCAAGATAGAATCGTGCCTTTAAGGTTTGTTGTGTTATTTTATGATTTGGGACCATATCAGTTTTTGACAGATGAAATGGATCTGCAGAATAGTTATGGTCTCACTCTTAGTTAAACAAAAATAGTGATTTTATTCTACACCTACTGCTGTTACCCTGAATGAAGTCATCTTTTGTTTTACACCTTCCTGGAAGCTCTCTGCTTGCAAATTTCCAGAATAGAATGCTGATCCATTTTCTCACATACAGGCATAAGATTAAATGGGAAAAAAGTGTGGCAGGTCCTTGAGGTGCGGCGTGCATGTGCCCTTTTCTGAGGCATTGGTCATCTGGTTAACTGTGTGCACAAAGAGTTTGTGTGTGTTTGTACATCATTTGTTGTGGTTACTGTAGGGTTTTTTTATTAGTTCAGGCTCACTCTTCAGTCTGCTTTTACTTAAAAGGAGAAAATGTTTTATAAACAACCAACCAAACAGCACTCTCTCACTGTCTCACAGGTTTTGTTTAACTGTTCTAAAAGCTGGCCAAAATCTTGTTTGCCCCCTAGAATAATATACCTTGCCTACTGATCTTGGAGAGATTTTTTTCCAATGCAACCTGTACAGGACAAATAAAGAGCAAGACTAACCGGTGTTTTGGGGTTTTTTTCCTGAAACTGGGCTAGGGGGCAAATGCAGTTTAGGCCAGTAGGAATTTGTGAATTGTTTTAGTAGTCCCAGGTAGAAAGACAACTGAAGCAGGAAGGCAGTGTGCATGAGAAGGTGGGAAGCCTCTCTGGTGACACCTTGGTCAGTCTCTCCAGGCAGAGGGTTGGAGACCACTGATGCTTCCATAAGGGGCTGTGACTTCTCTATGTTTGCCTGAACTGGGATCAGTGGTTGGAATGAGTCTCAGTTTTAAGCCTGAGATGATGATGAGAAAGTTCTTTTGCAGACATCTGTTTCTAGTGTTGAGTCAGTGCAAGGTAGGACAGATAAAACATTTCCTGATTTGAAACAGTCTTTGAAAATGTGAACAAAATGTGAAACTAATTAATCTGTGTTCATGTCCAATCTGTATGACTGTCATGAAAACAGAACAAATTGTATTGTGGCAAAATGCACCAAATTACTAAAGTGATTTTGGTACAATGAGGATGAAGTATTGTTTTTAAATTCAATGTGAGCTGCTGAAGTTCTTTAAACAGTATAATAAGCAACATGTTAATTAACATTGTCAAGCTGTTTTGGGGTGTAACACTGTACAAAAATAGTATTATAATAATAGGAATAACTGTCATACATGCAAATATCAAATTCACTAGTAAGTAATACAGACAGTCCTCAGTGAGTCCAAATTTGTATACCTCAACGCAATTACTCCTTATAGTATAATCTTCACTCTTAAGCTACTAGAAATTGGCACAGAATTAGCAGTTGACTGTACTGTAGTTTAGATTCAAATCCTTCAGACTTCAAATTTGTTTTAAGGACTACCATGCAGCTGTGCATGTCTTCAAGTTGTAATAAAAATCATTTGTCCTTCTGTCCTTTTTAAACTTTTGTGTCTGTAATCATTCTACTACTAGATGAGTGGTTGTACTTAATATTTGTTGGGTTATGAACCACAGGAAATCTGGGAAAGAAGAAGCTTGTATGTTAATCTGACTTTTTCTGCCAGGCGTATAGGAAAGTATTCTTTGTGGAAGTTGGTTATTACAGCTATATGGGAACAAATAACCAAATTTAATGTTTAGAAGAGATAGTTGCCAGCTCTCAGCAGCAGTGACTGACACCACTGCTTGTTGTGTACCATAAATCCTTCATGGCTTTTGTCATCTCAGCAGCAGAGATGCCTAATGCTCAGCATACGCTCACTCAATTCTGAAATGCTGGACTTGTTTTTAGCTTAGAAGCAATTATATTCTTTCCAGAGTGAAGAGGTACTAAGGAGAATTTCTGTAAAATATTTAATCCCAGGCTCATGACACTAAGAACTCATACAGATAGATATAGATACAGATACAAACTTTGCCAGCCTTTTCAGCCTCCCCTATGGGGGAAGCTGAAATTAGAGACAAGGAACACTGATAGTATCACTTTGTACGAAGGCATCAGTTTTGGTGCACTGAACCTTCTGTTGCCAACGTGCTTCAGAGAGGTCAGATAGATACCAAAAGGCAGAGTGCAATTTTGGCTTCTTGCATCTGTAGTAAAGCTTGGCTGGCCTTGGGGAGAGCAAGGAAGGGAAACAGGCTTTCAGCAAATGGCTTCCAAACTCACATACCATGACTTAAATCCTCGCTTCTAGTCGAGCCACCAGTGACCAGCACCTGCTGAACACTGAAGTGATTTAAGAACTGTCGAAATACTTAGGAACCATACTGAACTTGTGCATAAAACTGATTTATCCTTTTTGAACCTTTCTTAAGCACATAT
The DNA here is from genome assembly GCA_013397155.1 of Irena cyanogastra. NCBI lineage: Eukaryota > Metazoa > Chordata > Aves > Passeriformes > Irenidae > Irena > Irena cyanogastra. The sequence goes on along the minus strand of VWZV01002809.1, from coordinate 398,935 downwards.
TTTCAGGAAGGACAGGAGGGGTTTGAACCCTTGTAAGTTCAAAGAGTACTTAACTGATTGAAATCTTTGACAGTTAGATCTCTGCTTTTATAAAGTCTTATTTCATAATCATGATGCTGCTGTGATAGCAAATAAGTTTTAAATGATTTAAATGATTTATCCTTTTTGAACCTTTCTTAAGCACATATTTTCAGGAAGGACAGGAGGGGTTTGAACCCTTGTAAGTTCAAAGAGTACTTAACTGATTGAAATCTTTGACAGTTAGATCTCTGCTTTTATAAAGTCTTATTTCATAATCATGATGCTGCTGTGATAGCAAATAAGTGTTAAGCAAAGGCTATTTATCTGGTGGAGGTTACTTAGCTTAGGAGTTCAGGAAGGTGACTCCTGTGCTACATCTTCTCCCAGTAGTGGGAATAGCTGATTATTGTCAATTTGGGGACTGCTCTGTTTGCTCATCATTGCTTATATCATTCCAGGAAATGTGTCAAACCTCTGTCTTTTTTCCTCAATGATTTCTCTCTGTATTTATAAGACTGTAATAGGTGCTACCTTGTCAGACTTGGAGAATAATCTGCCAGAGCCAAGTAGCTAGAAGGAACAGAGTCAGGCAGAAGAGGAAAGTATAATTGTCTATAAACTCACACCTGAGCACAAACACAAAATTGAGAGCATAGCACAGAGCAGCAGCCACAGCAGCGCAGGCTTGTTTTTGCTTAAGGCTTGTTGACCAAACCCAAAAATCTGCATTCAGATTTAGAGAAGACTTTCTTGGCCTTGTTATTTTAAATAGAGTGTTTACAGTGATTGTAGTCAATTTATACAAATAAAAATCCAACTCCAGTCTGTTAGGCCTGAAGCTGTTAAAGTTAGCATGTATAACCACCCCTTACACATAGCTGTCTTTGTAGTAACTTGGATTTGTTAAGTGATACTACTGGGAAAGGAGAAGTACTTTATCTTGCAAAGTGGTACTACTGTTCATGTATAAAATGTAGCAAGCTTGTTTATACTTCTGTTTTATAATCTTCCAAAGGACTGTCAGTGAAAGAATTTGTTTGCCTCTGAGCTGCCTCAACAACTGAACAGCACCCTCAGTTTCAAGTTCTCTCATTGTAGTTAAACATTTTCTCAGTATAGATGTTCTTTTGCTGTCTTCATTTCTTAATGGTTTTCTGCTGAAAGCAGGCTTTTCCATTTGAAGAAGGAATTCTGAAGGTCAGCTTTCTTTTCCTGAGAAACCAGCAAATGCACCTTTTCAGGCATCTGCTGCTGATGGGGGTTTGATGATACCTGGCTGGATAGTCAGAGGAGATAGGTCAGCGCACGTTGCAAACCTGTCTGGCAGGAATGTTCATGACCACCTGTATCCTGCTGGTTTTTAATTTTTATTCCTGTGTTTTTGTATCATTCTGAGCCTGGCAGACATATTGTAGCTTTTGTGCTTGAAAGATATGCAATGCTGAAAGGCCTGAGTCTTGATTTTTTTCATGTACTAAAATGAAGTTAGCATACAATATCATAAAGAAACTCTGGCAATAAAAGCCTCCCTTCAGCTAAATTGGAAAGAGAGAAAACTTAATCTCCTAGGAAAAGGGAAGTCTTGCTCTGCTGCTTTAATTTTAAGTGGTCAGTTACTTACATGCAATCAGTCTGTAGATTTAGTGAGCAGTGTCCTATGTCTATAACAAAAATCTTCACAAAGTATTCTAATGAGTACTTTGAATCATTTGTTCAAACTAAAAACTTCAGTGTTTATAAGTAAATACTCATGAAAGGAAATATTTGTTCTACAAAACTATGTAAAATCTATCATGGATTTAGTATGCTATACTTAGAGAAAGGTCTTTTTAATGCATTTAGAAACACAGTAAGATACACATGTCCAAATGTATTTCTTAAAGTTCTTAAATCAGTGGTTTTGCTTTGATCCACAAAATATTGTTGTTATTATGATATTATTTAGAGTTTCTAAGTTCTGATTTCTCCCAGTATTTAAATCACAGAAGGTTAATTAAAGCAGTTCTTTATTTTGCAATTGCTTTGGAATATTAACCTCACAAAGCCTGCATTAAATCAGTGAAGTGACAGAATTGCATTTGCTTTATAAAATAACTCTACAAGAGCAAAGAAAAGCCATTTATAGTTCAATGCCATTAATTGCTTGGCATTTAGATATTAGCATAGGAGTCAATTAATTAACTTGATACTAAAACTACTGGAATGCAGGCTGATAAAAACTATTTTGTTATAGGAGATAAGTGATCATAACCATTGTTGCTCCCCATACCACTCTCCTTACTACTCAAGGAGGGTTTTCTTTTAATGTTATTCTGAGCTAAAATAATATCCCAGAAATAATTTTATCCATACCTTTGAAATTTAGCAGTAAGTTAAAGTAAGTAAGTAAGGAATAGTGAGTTTATCAAAAGATACCTGATCATGTAATTGTCATTTATTTTATGATCCACTAATCTGATGGCTGTTCATTGGCAGAAGTTATGTAGGCAAGTAGTTTAGGATATAAAGGCACAAATTCTGTTCTAAGAAAAATTCTAAAATGCAAATAGAATAGCATTCTGAATTAAGTGATCATGTTGTAAAGTTTAAAAACTACTAATAAATCTAAGTGGTCGGGGTTTTCTTTTACTATTTGTTTTGTTTGTTTGTTTGGTTTGGTTTTTTTAGTTCTGTATGAGCAGTATATATTCCAAATTTCTGTGGTCTTGTAAATTGCACCTCATGGCCAGTTGCAATATAGCAGTATTCTCTTATGGCCTTTAAATTAACACATATTATTTTCCTCAGAGGTAGGGAAAATAAGTTTGTTAATATTCCTGGCATAAAATCCAACACTGCATTTTTTTGGCTGCATGTATTTTCTTTAATAATTGAAGCTGTTCAGTATACATATATTTAGTTTTATTTTCTGTATTTTGCATTGAGATTTTGTTGTTGAGACAATGCATTATCTGAATATTGACCAGCATATCTTTCATATATATTAATTATCCTTTCCAGTACTGTAGTAGGTTTTTGAATAGATTTTGGAGCATGCAGCTGAATTGTAATAGGGTGTTTTAGTTGTTGCAATCAGATAGGTACAACAAAGAATGAAATAGCAAATCAAAATAAATAAGATACCACTTAAAAACAAGTTTACCTTTACATGTTGACAAAACTGCTTGGTGTTTATGTTGTGGAAGGTAGGATAACAACTGTTGGTCTTGGTGAACTGTCCCTCAATAAATCAAGCTCTGGAAGAACACAGCCTCTCTCTTTGCGTCTTCCTCATGTTTATCCCTGACTGCCAAGAAGCTATCTTCCACATGCATGTTTTTAGGTAGAAAGCTAAATAACCAGCTGTAACCAGTCTGGAATTTGGGTCTCTGCCTACAGAATTCATCAAGATTGTTCTCACAAAAAAGAGAGGATCATTGTTGCTTTATTTCCTAGTAATCCTTTACCAACTTTTAATGAACATCACTGTTTTTTCATTGCTGTATTAAAGAGTAGTCAGTGGTCTGGTATCAGAGTTTTAAGTTTTTACCACTTCTTTCATTTGTCTACCACACTCTTACTCCCTCCTCCTGCCACTCCCAGCACCAGCCCAGCTGGGAATATTTTCTTTTGAGAAATTGTGGTTGTGGTGATGGTGGTGAAGACTTTTCTATCTCAAAAGAATAAAGAAATAGTTTACTGCTGTTGGTTTAAACTGTTGCAGTGTGCAGTCCATTGAATTGCTTCTACTGGTGGGCGCTTCCTTTTGGAAATTACTGTTCTTTTCCCACTCCTTGGACTGATACTGTTACGTGTGGTGGGCTGGATTTAAAGATTTTTGCACAGATATTCTGTGTCTTCACAGACTGCAGAGAAAGGGAGGATGGTAATGCAGCTAATTTTCGACTTCAGTAGCCAGCCCCAAATGTAACACACTAACACTTTCACATACTGAAAAACAAAGTTAACCAAAACAGTAGAGACCACTTGAGAATACGTTCTTTAGCGAGTTTATTACAGACTTGTTTGCATCTGAGCTTCAGTTCCTTCTCCTATGATTGCACTGTTGCACTGTTGATAAAACAGGAGGTAAATCTTCTTTCCGTTTTTATTTAAGGGCTCTCTATTGTGGAGTATTAGAGAGTAAGTTAGAGGTGTCACTGGACTGTGATATAAATTGTCTGTAATACAATATAGCTTTATATATGAGGAACAGGGGCTAGGAAGCAAACCTCTCTATTCTGGTTTTTTTTTTTTTAATGTAACCTCCGTGATATTTTGCAGCCCTTCCTCACCAATTTGCAGATTTTCATGAGCCTTTAGATGAAGTCCTGGCTTTTACCTCAAAGCACAGACACAGACGTGCCCCTAAGAAAACACTGAAGTAATGTTTCCCAGTCTTGAGCGAGGAAGTCTCATCCTTGGGTACCTAGCTCGATTAGCCTAGAGGTAGCAGCTGCTCTCAGTGCAGCTTTTCTCTTTATTCTGTAAGCTGGCTTCAGGCTTTCAGCTCTGCTGTAAGCTGCGGGCAGTGCTCTGACCTCATTTCTGCCAGCGAGTCGTATGCTGGGGAGAGCTTCCTCGGCGGCAGCAGGCAGTCTGGGGCAGGCTGCTGCCCTCTGGGGCACAGAGCCCCCCAGCTCTCTGCTTCTGCAGCAGCCGAGTTGAAAGAAATGGCAAGTTTCAACTCCTGCCCCTCTCCCACCTTTTGCCGGGTTTAGCTGTTTCTTTGGGGTGCAGAGTTGTTTCTCAGCCCAGCTTCACGTCTCGGGTCTGCGGAAGCGATGCCTTCCTCTTGGAATTTTAGGAAGGACTAGTGTGGCAGGGCAGGATGCTGGATGGCACGAAATCTGTAAGTCATCGCATTAACATAGTAGTCTGTCCCAAGTGACTATAAAGAATAGGACATGCAAAACCAGCCAGGCTTCTTTTTTAAGAAACTTTTTTGTTCTATTTTATTTTAAATATAGCTTCGTCAGTGAAAAAATGGCGGGGAGGGGAAGGAGGGGGTGTAGAAAATGAAAGCGTGGTTGGACTGTCAAGACTAGTGGGTTTTTTAGGAAAAGTCCAAAAAGCTCTGTAAACATGGGAAAATGCATGGAAATAAAATGATCATTTTACTCCTCATTTCCAAGTTACATTTCTCAGATTACTTCTTTGGATTCTGTCTCATCTCTTTATTTACACTGGAACTTTAGATCTGTAGAACAAAATCCTACCTTTTTTGCCTGTAAATAAGAGCTGACAGCTGTTTATCAGGTTGTGCAGTGTGCAACAGTCACATTTTAATACAAACATCAAACTGGCCTATTTTTCTTGTGGCATGTTACAAGTATGAGAGAGGAAAACGAGAAGAAATGTCTTGTTTCTGATTAAATCCACTAGTGATATGCTCTGTGATCCGTGGAATGCAATAGTGGCGAAAGAGAAAAGCAAGATATGGGCTTCTGAGAATGATTTCATCTTGAAGCTCTTCCTGCATCACTTGCTTAATGTGGCTCCTGGAGGCCATATAGCAAGACACATGTGAAAATGGACTAGAGCGTGGAGGAATAAAGACCCTTCTGGCTTGTTAGTTGGCTCAGGTTACTTAATATGTGACTAGAAGCTGTGTTCTCCAAACAAAAAATCTTCCTGTAATATGTGGGGAGTTTTTTTTTTTGACCCTGTCTGTACTTAAAATGTTTTCAGTGTATTCTACAGCAAAAAGCCTTTGATAGTTAGATGGTCTGACTTGCTAATAACTTCCGGAGAGTTCTGATGAGCTGACCCTCAATAATATATTTGCTTACCTACGTATCTTTTGCATCAACTGCTGCATGGTGTATTTTTTTCTTCCCTCTGCAGTGTCTTACGACTTAACGTAGATGTAATTTCATGATAACTGGGATTGTGAAGGGACAAAACTATGTTATCATTGTAATTTTCTTTTTTTTTAATCAGCCTAACCAAGGACGTCTAGGAAATAGTAAGTTTTAGAAAGAAACTGCAGATATCTTGGAAGGGACAGTATTAATAACATTGAAGAGGATGATGAAGTGTCTTATGGACAGTGACTGGTCTGCACTTGAGGCACACAAACTGGCAGGTTTCCATGTCTCCATGTACATGGTAGGATTTTTCTCTTACAAATTAGTTATGATTTCTGGATTAATTTCTCCTCTTCAAAAAGGAAGGGGCTATTTTGCTTTTGCAATTTTCTAAACTTGTTCATTCCCTTCAGTACCTGTAAAGATGTTGAAGACCGAAGTTAACTTGGTGAGGCAGAGTATCATCTTTGTTTCTGAGGGCATGTTCCAGCCCTGGCTTCACTGTGGGCAAATGATAACGACCTGAAAGAGCCGCAGTTGCTGCTTGCTGGTCCCACGGATGTAGCAGTCAGCAAAATAGTGTCAGCGTGTTGCGGGAGATGCCAACCTGCTGGTTGCTGTTCTTCAGGACCTCTGCTTTCCTCGTCTCCATTCAGCTTTCTGTGGTGGTGATAGAGGGTTGGCTTGAAATGATTTACGTATTCTGGTTGTGAACGGGGTTTATTCAGTTCATCACGTAAACACAGACTCGCGTGTTTAAGAGGATTACCAGGCTGCACTGGTAATCCACCTCCGGTGGTTAGCACGCTCTTCTTTTTTGCTGGTGTAATAGGTGCTAAGGACTGACAAAACAGTTTTTTTTCCTGCAATCACCTGTTCCTCCTGTGCAGCAAGAGACTTGCTTGCTGGTTTGTGCGCAGTGTTCTCCAGCTGCAAGAAACCAATTTTCTTCAAGGCTTTGCAGGCTTCTGTTTCATTTTTTCCTTTCCCATTTCTGATTCATAAAATTCAAGATATATATGTATGTATTTCTTCTTGACCCAAGAACTTCTGCAAGAGTCCATCTACATCCTGCAGGACTTTTGCAGACCATCTGGCCAGGATTCAAGCAAACATCTCTGCTCTTTTGTCCTTAGTGGCTCGTTCCCCACAGGACTGCTTGCGTGAGACTCAGTGTTGCCTGTGCCCTTGGGCATAACATTTTTTCGGAGTGCAGCCTTATCTACAATATTCCTCTAACAGGTTGGCTGGCCTTTGTTGTCAGTTTTGTGCTACCAGAGAATATACAACTTGGGAGGTTACATTTTAGGTATTAGGGTTGGGCTAGAAGTTGGCTGTTTAGGGATATGTTACCATTCTGGTAAGTAATTTTTTCTTTATTGTAGTCTGTTAGTGCAGAAGGTGGAAATAGAGGAGATATGTTGATACGTATTTATCTACACAGAATGAACAGATGCTTGGTTGACTGGTAACAAGGCATGTCCTTCTAGCATAGCCCCTAACACATCACTTGGCTTCTTTCTGTTCGGTAGTATTCCTTCAGAGATGAGTAAAATACTGTTGTACTGTAGGGCTGTCCACTCCTCTTGGCTGCTCTACTGGGTTCTGATTTCCATTCTCAAGTGGTCTGAGGCAAAAAAAACCAAAAAAACAAAAAAAACCCCCAAACATTTATTTTCAGTTTTGCTGTTGTCACATTGCTATAGAATTTGCTGCTCTCACACTTGAAGTCTTCTTAAGATTAACCCAATGAATCAAAAACATTCGCTAAAATAGTTTTTAATGAGTTTTTTTCAGATTGAATTCTAGCATATTATTTTAAATACATTGTCTTCTTTGTGTTTAACCATCATGGTACTTATCTTCCTGGGTGGTCATGTTATCCCTCTGAAGCTCACTGCAGTAGAAGTGAATGAATCCTGAATGACATTTCTCACCCAGCCCTCCTTTAAATGTGGTTTCTCCTCAAACGTTAGTATTTTCACTATGCTTTCATTTTCCATTAAAAATAATTTAAACTATTTAATAATTAGATCTAATCTCCTTCGGCAAAACTTAAAACAAATGTGCATTGGATCTACACGGTTTCAATCACTTTCGGTGCTGTATTCATTCAGATTTGCAGAGAACACATCCATGTAGACGGGCTTGTTTGTCTTAGGCTAGGTCTAGCTAGAGAATGAAAGCATGAAACTAATTACCAATGCACATGAAAAAGGGAAAAAGCTGTCTGGCAGTGGCCTGCTCCAAAGTGGTTGGAGTGTAATTGACTCCTGCTAGTGTGGAGCCAGGCTCATGGCTGGCTGCTGCCAGAGAAGGGAAGTTTACTTCGTCTCTTGCTCGCCCAACCCTTCCCAAGGCCAGCTCTACTCAGTAAGCCATGATACAGCTAAGGGGGAAGGGGTTACTTACCTGGCAAGTTTTAAGTTGCAGCATCTAACAAAGTGGTGTAGTAAAGACCACTAATACAAACTAAGGGATGTGTGTCCAGCTGCAGGAATTGTGGGATTGCAGGAACAAGGCACCTTTGACTTTATTGCAGGCCAATCTATAGGATCACTCTATCACTTTAAACCTCTGTGGTAGTGAAATCCCACACCAGAATTAGGGACTTTGAAAGTCTATAAGATGAATATAGTAACAGAGAACAAGAGGGATGAAAACATCCTATTTCCTCCCTTACTCCTTAGACTACACACATCTTGAGCTCCATATACCTCAATTTGCCGAAAAAGCTGAGCGTGTACATAAATAGGAGATGAATAACTGGTCCAGACTCTGTGAATTATGAGCAATTGGTTGTTGTTATTATTATTGCTTCCCACATATAATAACTGTTTATGGATCAATTTCTGAACAGCTTACCCAATATATAGGCTTTAGGCTCTGTCTAGTCCTCTTTTTTTAATCATACCTCTTTTTTAGTCCTACCTATTTTAATCATAAATGTGTTTTTAAAAGTCTAAAAAAGTCTAAACCTCAGCTATTTTGAGCATATGTTTATGACTTGCTGATTATTTGTCCTTGTGCTTTTCTAAAATCTGATGGGGGAAACCCTGACTTTAGTTATTTTACAACTTTGTTGACAGTTTGTGCTGTAACAGCTATGATATGATTGGGTTTGTGCCAAGTTGGGAAGTTCTGAGTGGAAACTTGTAGCCTTCTGTTTATAAAAGCCTGGGTTTCTGTCTTACACACATGCTCATCTATGGGAGGAAGGATTTTCTGTGATTCATAAAAAAATCATAAGCTTTATTTTGAAAGCTGATGTCAATGATGGATGAAATACTGGGAGTCGAACAAAAAAAAAAGTCAGGAATCCCAGGAGAAGAATGAGCCCCAGTATCAATGGGGAATTCCTCAGCCATGACTGTAGCACAACACGTGGTAACATGTTTCTCTTCCCCTTATGTTCCCTCTCTTCAGTCCCCGATAAATCCATTCCTAGATGCTAGGAAGAAAAATGACCTTTTAAAGCTGCGAGAATTGCCAATTCCATGCATTTCCTCTGTGACAGACAATTTACTCTAATACTTCTGTCCTTATTTCTTATTTATCTCTCAAAATCTGTTGTAGCTATTCTGTAGTATGCTGTATGTTAACAAAATTTCCAAATGCAGAACTGAAGAAAGGCAGTAGGGATTTTTTTCTCCTCTGTTTTTCAGTGAAAATGATACTAAGCACTACTTTGGTTATGAAGCCAACCTCTTAGTGAAATATGCTATTATTTAATCATTATGTTTAGGATATAAATGGACTGTTTTTATTGGACAATACATGTGTATAAACAGATAAAATTATACACACAGTCCCATGCATATTTCATCTGGGAGATTCCCAAGCCTGCAGCTTACTGAGAGCAAACTGATCCTTTACTTTTCAAGAGCTGCTTTCCAAGTTTCTAGTGATCCAAGTATCTACATAGCTTTACAGAGAATGTAAGAAAGAGTTTGTAATCTCAGTCCCATTTGGAGTGCACAGGTGCCTGCATCATTAACAAACATAAATGTCTGTGTTTGCAAACCTCACCTACAACTAAGCAAATGAATTTGATTTTTCTACAGACAGAAAGGAAAGCTCTATGAAAACAGTGCATTTAAAAAGACAAAAGAGTGTTGTGTCTGGGGTTTTTAATGTGCTCTTCAGTGTGTGTGGAAAGACATTTCATACATAGTCTACAAATACCCAGGTAAAAGTAAATTCCATTCAACCTGCAGTATTTCTCATGAGAAAGCAGCAGGCTGTCTCTTCTCTCTCCTGCTCTGGTCTCCCTGGAAATTTCGCTAGGAAGCAAGGCTGAAATCTTGCAAACGTGGGAAAACCCATGTTTGGTACTTTTTAAGGAAGTAATGGCTCTTGATTTTTCAAAATATAAAACATGTTTTGCTTCCCAGCAAAATCCTGTAGTGTCTGTTTGGAAGAAGGAACAATTGTGTTTCTACAATGCCGTCTCCTAAACTGAATATTCAATTTATCCTTTTTCACCACTCTTGGTATAGCTGTGTGGTTTTTGTTGTTGTTGTTGTTTTGACAAGTGGTTTTTATTTGGTGTAATTTTTTTAAGAATTAGGAAGAACAGTGTTGAACACTGAATTGGAAGTTGAAATCTGGGGTTGCTGGATTTATTGCGAATGCCTGTGTAGTGACAGCCCCAGCGTGCGTGAGCGTGGTGTGTGTGTCTGTGTGTGCGCGCGTTTTTAAATAAAAAGGAAAGCAGAGGTTTGCTCATTTGTTTGCCTATTGTGAAGCTGTCCTGCACCTTTCTACTCCTTTGTACTAGGGTGAAGGCTGCTGAATGGAGGCCTTGTGCCATTTGTTGATTTTAAACCTCACTGTTAATCCACAGGAACCTGCTGGTGTGCGCAGCAGGAGAGCTGTGTGACAAGTGGAAATCTGGGCGGGAGGGAGTGCGGGGGGTCACAGGGGATAATAATCATTCAGCCATCAGCCTTTGTCACCCTTAAGCCTAATTGTTACCCTCTGCTGGTAACCACATTGAAGTGCTGGCCTTTTAAGTGTTTCTTGATTTTACTTGGCACAGGCTTAGGGATAGGGTCATTTATTGCTGAGTTTGTATCGTATCAGGTTTGCTGGGGTTTGTTTAATTAGCCCCATTGAATTTTCTGCATCCCTTAAAATAATCTGTGAGAGTCCAAATGGGTGGAAGGGGCTGAATGGAAATGGTACAGTTGTTAACAAATTTCTCTCTGTCAGAAGCTGGGCTAAAACTGGAGACAGAAAGCTTTCCTGCTCTGCCAGCCAGCTGCCTTCTGGAGTCTGTACATGAGCCGCAGCTGTGGCTGTGGGCACTGAGCTGCCTGAGCAGCCCTGCACAGGCAGCAGCAAGGCGATAGTGGGGTGGGGCAGAGGGCAGCTTGCCCTGTCCTTCTGTGCCTTGCAGCTCCTGCCTGCTTCAGGTATGACACAAAATCGAAGGCCTTAGGGTGGCTGAAGCAAACTGAATTGGTAGTAAACTAGGGAAGGGGAGAGGAGAGTTAAATCATTTAAAAACAAAGAGAAAGGTGAGATATCTTTTCTAGCAGGAACTGGTTCTTCAACTTTCCCTGCCAGTTATACATGCTGAAGTCAGTATTGAGCTTTCTGTTGTTTTCTCTAAAGCCGGTGTAGAAGCTGCTATGCTAAAATGAAGCCTGAGTTTAAGGCTTTGCAATGGGCAAGTATCTCCGTGTGTGAAATGAGCTGGGGGGCGGGAGATGGGGTGCAGGACAGGAGGTTGTTTCATTGCTCCGCCCACCCGTGCATGGTGAGTGTTGTGTTGGGCCATTAACTACGACTGGTTGGGCCTCTGTAGGGAGGAAAATCCGCAGGTTACTGGTACGAGCTTTGGAGCTATGCTTGATCAAATACATGTGCCCTCTAACCCTTCAAACAGAATGTGCCTCCAGCAGATGCAGTGCCTGTGCTGTGTGCTATGACCTGATGGCCAGGGTTTGAAATTTGCGCCAGTAGTACTGATGGTAAATCCTGGGTTGTTACAGGAGTCTGATTACACAGCGCGATTGCAATCCTATTTTCAAGTCCAGTCTTCCACCTGACTTAGTACTTTATCAAAACGCTTGAGAATACATCTTAGAGTAGGATGAATGTTTATGCTTGCTACTAACTCTTTTACAGTAAAAATGGGGTTGTTTAAGTGGTTTAGTTTTGTGTGTTTTCCCATGTTCAGTGGTATTATTCCCTGCTGGTTGTTGGCATGCATCTCAGCTCCCTGGTTTTCTTTAAAAACAGCACGTCATAGTGGTACCTGTGTGGACTTGATACTTGTATCAGAAAGGTTTAACTAGTTAAAACTTCAGATCAAAAAGAGCATCAGCACTCAGCTGTTCTATTTTCACCCTTCTGTGATGCAATTTAATTATAATTACTGAGTCACGTTAATAATTCTTTTACGACTATTGTTGCAGGACATGTCTCAGGAAGGCTATGGAACCAGATCTCAACCCCCTATGGCCCCAGGAAAGCCTAACCATGAAGACTTGAATCTAATCCAGCAAGAAAGACCATCGAGCTTACCAGTAAGAAAATAATGTTTGTTTCAGTATCTTAAAATTGAAAGCACTTTACATACCAGTTCATTGCATCTGGGATGAGTAGATGAGAAGTAGTGAAAGAAGAAATACTAAATAAGGTTGATGAAAAATTGTTTTTAAAAATATAGGAACAGATAGCTTGTATATGAGTGGACTTGGCTTAGGCTTGTTCTGGTTCAGAACAGCACTGTTTATGCACATGCATGTTCTGTGCTTCTGCACATGCGTATTTGCATAGAGGAAATTGATTGATTTTTTAACTTTAGGAATTCCATATTTGCACAAACCAATCTGGTGAGGAGGAGGCTTTTTTCTGTGTCCTTTTTCAAATGTTTTCAGTAGATTCTGGTTTAGAATACTGTTACCAAGAGTTGTCTGTTCCAAACCCTGATCATCAGTAACGGGTTTGACATGTTAATTCTGCTACTATCTCTTATTACACAAGTGTAGAAGCAGGAATGACAGCAATACTTAGGCTAGGTTGATTTTTGGTTAGGAGATTATTTTGGACTAATATTTATCAGCTTTTCTGAGCTCTACGCGTTCTGCTGTGAGAGAAACAGCACAAATGAATATATGTTGTGAAGACATTGCAGCTGCTTGCATTTTTGAAGGTCTTATAATGGACAAAGTACTTAGCCTTGTCTGTGTGCTCCTTGTGGTTTGGAGATTTTCTTGTTTGTTGGTATAAACCAGCATGAATTTAAACCAACTAGAATATGTTCAGTTTAAATGATGAAAACTTTATAAACTATGTGACCTCTGGCTTGAAATAACGTATCAGAAGGATGTAAGATATTTCCCGTGGTTCACTGGGTATGTATTCATTTGCAGTTGGCAGAGGGATCTCTCTGAAAAGTTTATTGTATTAAGATATCACATGTATTTGTGAAATCTGGTAGTATGTTGTATATATTACCTCTGGCACATGGCACAATTGTAAATCCCTAAAAACAGGGCAATAAACATCTTCATAGCATTTTAAAGTTACATCTTTGGCACCTGGGAGAGTATATGTGCTACAAATTCTTTACATGACATTTGAGACATGCAAGTCTCAGGAAAAGCTATGGAAACTGGTATGAGAAAAGATATCCATTTGCTTTGAAGCTAGTATTAATTTGACAGTTTTTCAGGAGCCCTTTTTTAAAGAGACTAGTTTGTCTGAACAGTTCTCAAAAATGGATGCTGGAAGTTACCTTAAAAATAGTAGATCCTGTGGACATTGAACTGTTTTGGCAACAGCTACCTAGTTTAAAAAGCAAGGATACTGAAAAGGACTTTTTGTCTCCCAGTTTTTTATTAACAGTGTTTATTAGGGTAGAGAGAAGTAAAGTTATTTATCAGGTAGTGTTCTGCTAATTTGCCTGTGTTTTTTCTTAAACAATTGTCCTACTTTTAATCCATGCTCTGTCCTATCTCCAGCATCATGATATTTAAGCAGAGTATTGGGTATTATCTGTGTCCCTGAGTGTTTGGTATATTTAGTAGCTCATAATTATTCTAGGTATGAGTAAGCTGGTTGTATTAACAGTGAATATTAACCATTTTGGCCACTGAGCTTAAACTCTTAAGTTGGTCCCAAATGCTGTTACTGAGACACCTAATTACTGAAAAGCTTTGATGCATAACCTGAGAACACTTCATATACTCAAAAAACACTGCTGTTTTCATGTGGAGGGGAATGGAGGATACTGTAATTTTATATTTTGGTGTTGGTGTGAGGTTTTTGTTTGTTTTGTTTTTCAAATTTAAAAACAACTTCAATTCTTTGTACATAGCAACAAGGGTTTTTTTGATGATCCATACATTAAAAGCTTTAATAGAAGTCTATTTGGGGTTTGAACATGGTGGTTTTTCCCTGAAGCAGAGTTCTGTATTCTGTTTTAGACTGCTTATGAAAACCCTTGATCACTGTTCCTTGTTCAGTATTCCTGGTTAGCTTCATTTTGGTACACTCAATATGGCTTCTTAAGCTTGTTTTTGGGTAATGTGGTTCTTAAGGGTAGTAGTCAGTAAGTTGTCTCTGTACAGTGAAGCTTGAAATTATAGCAGTGGTGTTAGGCTTTTAATAAAATTTAGTTATGTCTTCTTTCATGGTATTCTGGTATTTATACAATTTGCCTGTTATCTTTTTATTTCTTAAGGGCATTGTGTAAAATCACAGCAGCTATATAGCAAGCTTATACAAGTGTCGAAAAACAACAAAAGAGATGTAATACTAAATGGTGAATGGTTTTCTCTGATGTGGCTTTAAAAAAAGAATTTCCCTTTGATGGATTCGAAGAGGAGCTGGCCACTTTCTGCAGCACTGAATGCTGGCTTGTGTCACCCTTTGGGGGAGTTTTTTCAGCAGGTTTGTGTCACAGTAAGCACAGCTAAACAGCTCAATAGTTGTTCCATTTCCTTCACACATTGTATATAAAAGTCCTGGCATGAATGTTCCCATAAAGTTCAAAGCAGACAAATTTGTAATGTGGGTTGGTAACAAATGGCTACAAACAAAATATGGCTTTATTAGCTACTTCTAATGGCCTGTCAGATTCTATACAATGCTTGCTTTCCTTCTCCTAACTGCTCTGATATCTGGAGGGTTTGACCTGTGGGTCTCTGACCATGTGGAGTCACTGAGAGCCCAAATGAAAAGTTGCACAGAATAGTGCTCCAAGCACTTTTGTTGGGGTCACAATTAGAAGGAAATCTCAAGCCTTTGAGAAAACCTGGGAGTTAGGTACTCTGTGAAGGAAAGGAAGTCATAAACAGAAACTGTTCTCTATTAGAGTGGAGGAATAAAGGGGGAGAGGCCTGAATGAAATTGTCTGGAGAACAACTACTACAGAACATATTTATCAAGAGTAAAGGGATAATAGCAAAATACACTTTTTTTTTTCTATTGTGAGAAAGCTGGAGCAGACTTACAGGAAAAAGCTTCCAAAGGATGTATCTGCAGATTTGTTGTTGCAGTAAAGGAGCTTGTGTCAGCGGTAGGTTGTGTGTGTATGAAGACTAATCCTTTATTTTGTCTTTAATAAGTGCATTTATAAATGTTCACATTGGATTGTGTTGCTAGAATGAGGAGCAGAAAACATTAATTAATATAATTTTTTTAATTGGCATGAGTATTAAAGTCATTTCAGATAGGTGCTACTGTTTTTGCTGTTACTTTGTTTTAATAAGGCCCTTTTTTGCCCAGCGTCATGTGTGCTTCTTCGAGCTGTGAGGTCAAATGGCCCAAGGTTGCCAAGCTTTTAAAAGACTTACTAAGGCTTTTTGTTGCAACCTACAGGTAAAAGCTCTGTGGCATCTTGAGCTGTTGTAAGCCAGGGCAGCTGCAGTCCTGCTGTGTGCCCCACCACATGTTGTCTGTGCCATCCTGTCTCCCCCAGTGTTGCTCCTGGGACTGGACAGTGGATTTGACTTGGAGAACTGAACCAGATGAAAAATAATCTCTATTTCTGGGTTAGTTTTTGACTGAATCACTGAGTAACTGCATGGGCATCAGTGGCACCTCGGATGAGGAGATGGGAATCAGTAGCTGTGATGGCAAAGGGGACAGACAGTGGGGACCATGGCAGCTTTGATTTTAGCCATATCCCAAATGACTGTATGATCTTGCTGGAACGGTTTAAGATGCTGTCATCCTGTCAGCTGAGACACAGTGGCAAAGCAGTTTCCAGTGTTCACAGTCAGGCCCTATAGCAATCACAGAGCCACAGACAGACAGAAGACAGTTCACTTCTTTTTGTAAGGCAGTTTTCTGCCAGTTCCCATCCCTAAGCTGCTTAATGCAAGCCCATGAGTGCAAGTGCGGAGGCATGAGCATGCATGGCCAGAGGCTGTGGACAAGGTGGGGTTGTGGTGGTCCTCACCTGCATCTATGTAAACTGTAGGGAAATTGTAGCTGTAGTGTTATGACTTAGGTTTATCTTGTGTTTTCTGGAGGTCATGCAGTGTTGAAAGGGGAAGATTGTATCTGGAATTGAGGGAATCGCTACTCTGCTAGATCGTTCAGAATTCAGAGTTTATGGATTCATTCTGTGATATCAGTTATTTACTGGGTCTTTTCAATGAGGCAGAGCAATTCCGATGCAAAACAAAATTGTAGCCAGCAGTGGAGGTAGAATGCCACTTGAATCTTGTTCAGTGCTGTGACCTGACAAAGTTGATTGTGATATTACACATCTATAGTTGTATGAGCTTCAGAGCTCAAAATAATACATACTGTTGCTTGGGCAGATAAACTTTTTTAAGATGTGAGTTGTCTTATTTAATTATACTTGGTACCATGGAAAACAGCACATCAGCAATCCCTTCCTGATTTTATTAACTGTTTCACAGTTCTGTTCTACTTCATTTTAATGAGCCTCTGAAAGATGTTTAGAATGCTGGACAGTTTTTCCTCCAGTTGACACACCTTTTTTGTATAGAAGGCAGGTACTAAATTAGATTTCAGAGGACCTCTGTTGGGAATTAGTAATGAACTAAATCCAAAACTACATACACTTGGCTCATGGAACAGCATCATTTCAGATGGACCTCAGTAGGTGTAGGCTATGAGGAAAATACATGGGAGGGTTTGGGAATCCAGATTCTCTGTAGCACTTCTAGAATATGAAGTAGCTTGGAAAGTCATCTCAAGCAACAGCACACCCTGAACAAATGCCTTTAATGGGTGAAGTCTTAATAGACCAGGAAAACACTTCTAAGCATTACTTGAGCAACTGTGACTGGGAGCAGGAGGTAACTCTTCTTTTCTCAGAGATTAAACTACTAGGACGAGGGACTCTGGTGACATTTATATACAGCTTAGTCCAGTAAGCCCTAATCATGATCAGGGTTGTGGCCATCATGTAAATATTAATTACCACTGTAGCCTTTCTTGTAAGGACAAACCAGTATGAAAGGAGAAAATAGTGCAGTGACCCTGTTTTTTGTAATCTTTGTTGAATTCTTTGGAGGTAAGCAAATAGAAAGTTTGATCTAAATTTAAGTGCTATTTTAAAAATACAGAGTATTGGTTGTGATTTGAGAAAGAAGAGGAAAAAAATCCTATAAATTGATCTTTCAAAATTCTTGGGAGGCCAATGCTGTGGCCTGTGTGATAGATGTGTATAGTACATGATAGCAAATCTGTCCTGGAGTTGTTCATGTCTCTGCCTGAAAATATCTGTTTGGGAATATGGTAAACCATGAACAAGAAAGAAATGCGAGTATGTAATACTTGTGAATTAAATTCTCCACTGTTTTTACATCAAGTAGGATAAAACTGGTGTGCCTCTTTCCCACTTTTCCTTTCTCTTTTCTGCAACATTGTAAAATAACTGAATGATCTTGTTTTCCTTTGTTTGGGTCAAGAAATTTTAGCTGAAAATTGTTACTCTGTGAAAGAAGATTATTGACTCGACAAGCCTTCAATTTTCAGTGAATAACACTCCCACCCTCTAGCTTCAGGAACATGTGGTGCATGCATTCTATTTTAAAGTACAGACTGTAATTTAAAACTGAGGCAGTTTGATGCCCCACTGAACTTTGTTTAAGCCTGGAATAAAAGGAAAAAAGCTTCAAGTTGCAAAGAAGTGACTAAGCTATCTCAAAGGTTTTTCTTAGCCATTACGTGCAGAGCTGGAAGAAGTTGCTATTTTTTCCAGGTTATTTTAATTTTGGATCAAGTGCAGTTGCTAGGTTGGGTTTTATTGCTTGTTTTGTTTTGTTTTGTTTTGTTTTTCCCCTTAACATTCTTTGTAAATCTGTAGCTAGAACCAGTTTCACACAACACATATGTATAGAGATATCAAGTATATGTATTTCTGTGTGTTTCTGAGGTGCAAAACATGCTCTGTAGTTGTTCTGTATCCAGATTCCGTATGTAGGCTCCCATTTGTGTCAGTCAGAATAATAGGTCAAAACCAGTGTGAGCCACTGCAGCACCACTGACAGTGGTGATGTTATCAGGGGAGGGAACTTTGTGTGCCCACGTCCTAGCCCACATTGTACATTTGAATTCAGTTAAACCAGGACTTTATGTAGGGTGGTCAGAGTGATTAATTGTTCTAGAGTCAACTTGTACATTAACTTTCAGTCCCGTTTTGGGGAAAAAGTGCAATTAAAGTAATGCAGAGCAGCCCTGGGCATATGTTGTCCATGCAGGGTTAAACATTGAAACCAAAATTACAGATGCTTGAATTAGGTATTCTTAATATTTATAGTGTGAAGAGAAGGACATCTTGTTATTAATTTGTGTTTTGTGCTTTACAGAATTACTTGGTTTTGCCTGACAGATTGATCATATTTATTTAAAAGAATGGTTTCAGGTTGTTATTGAAGTATAAAAAGTAATTTCACTAAGTATTGTAAAAAAGATACTTGACTATTCATCACCTTTTCCAGATTCAAAATACTTTACATTTACAATGTTTACAACATCCCTGTAATAATAAAATGGCTAATTTATGATTTGTTTAAATTTACAAATGCAAAAAGAAATACTTAGTCTGACCTCTACGTGAAATTTATGTGGGAAACCTGCTAAGGGGTTATAGATCCCAGTTGTGGTTAAGGTTGCAAAAACTTGTAGTTTAATAGGCCAATGTTGTTCTAAGTGGAATAGTAAAGTATTAGTAGCTTTTTTCCTGCAATGTTTTTTGAAGCCATGAGAAGTTGCATCATATACCTCCAAATACTAGAATAATGTTGGTGTTGATTCAGAAATTAAGAAACTAGATTTAACTTGGGTGCTTGAAGCTTGAAGTTTGAATTTTCATTTTTATTTCCTTACCAGCCCCTGACTCATGTTGATGCCTTCCACAGAGGCTGCTGCCCTCCTAGCTAGGGTGACTGAACTGTACTTGTGGTAGCCCCTGAACCACCAAATCTTGCAGCTTGAAATGAGAGCTGAAAGCTCCCAAGGTTACTTTAATATGCAAGGCCGTAAGCTGTGGTAGCACGGGTGCCTCTGCATGCATGGCTCACGTGTACCTGCTGCAGGGGCAGTAACTGCAGTGGCTGTCTTTCTAGTCTGTCTAAGTTTACAAGTCTGTGCCTTTAGGTTCTGCATTTGAGAATCTATCTTTAAAGTAGTAGGGATTTTTTTAACTGGGGATCAATTTTTACTGTTTGAACATTTTACATAATGTGTGTACATACATGTACAGTGTATAAAAGCACACATATCTTATCTGCTTGGTTGTTTGTAAATTTTGAGTTGATAGCATACTATAAATTCCAAAGCTTAATGTATTCACTGGTGCGTGTCTTTGTTCATGCCTGTGTGAACATGGGGATTACAACGCAGAAAGTAAGACAAAGGAGTATTACTCACTTGAATACCATTTCAGGAAGTACCTGAGACACTGTAAATGTTTTTTCTTTATTTTTACCACAAGTCTTCCTGTAAGATCAGATTTTTTTTTCAAGTAAGTCCTTTGCTTGTCCAGCCGTTGTGAAGTATGACCTCAGCTTCATAACCTTGGCTAAACACAGTAACTCACTCTGACCAGCAACATCTGAAGCCTAGCAGAAGATGACTTTTCTTTTTCTTCCTCCTTCCACTCCTGTTTGCTGGGAACGTGTTGGTTTCTGGTGCTATTGTTGCAGCTTTCATGTTTAGAAAAAAAAGTTACCAGTCTTTGATGTGACGCTGACTCCTGAGTGGTTCTGGTCAGCTGCTGTTTCTGTGTGAGCAGATGTTTGTGCAGTCACGGTCAATAGTGTTAAGATTAGGCCAGGTTTCACAGTGCTTTGTCTGATTGTTTATGGTGTGTCCATAATTGCTGGGGATTCTAGGTGCCATCACAGTGCAGATGGGAAGTGTTAGTAATGTACTGTTTGTTTCATAATATGTTGTTCAAATAATGATAAATTCAGTCCTTTACTGTGAGGCCATTCACATGCTTTAGTAGTGTTCTTTTGTTGTTGATTGCTTGTTGGGGTTTTTTGAGGTTTGAAACAGGTTTTTAAATATTCCTTAAATGTGTTTTCTTTAAACTTAATGTCTTGTACTACTTAAAACTCCACAACTTTCCTTTCTTTGCTGGAGCCATACATCTCAGGTTCACTATGAATCTTCTCTTGAAGACAGTGATATGTGGTGACTTTTTACAGAATCTGTGCTTTATTGTGCTGTATGTGAGAAGTGCTTTTGAAGTGTGTTTCATGTAGATAAGTTTCCATTATCAATTTACCTTTAAAAATACATATACACAGACACACACACACAAGCAGAGGGGGCATCTGCATTTGTCTGTGGAAGGCATTTACATTTTAACCTGCTGCTAAGACAATGCAGATTATTCTGTGCCATTTCCCATTTAATTCCAAACACAAGACTTTGTAAAGATGGTCCTGTTTGAATTGGCAGTGTAATTTTGGAGATGAAGCATCACAGAATGTTGAAATTAAGATAGAAAAGCCGATAATGTCAGGAAAGAGCTACTTTCAGTTCCCAGTCTTTAGGCTTTTGATCTCTTTCCTTCCATGCATATAATTGCAGATGACCCTTTTAATCATCTTAACCTTATTGTGAGATTTACTGTGTTAAATAAGACTTAGGACCTGAATTCTGAGGCACATTTGAATAATTGCATTAGGATAGGGAAATATGCCATCCTGGATCATTTGTTTTACATTATAGTTAAATTGCATGAATTTGTATCAATGTGTGGTGTTGGGTTTGGTGGTTTTGTTCTGTTTTTTTCCCTTCAAGGTGAAGATTCACTTAATGGTTTATCTTCCACCTTCTGATTGAAGTTATCATTTTGAGAAGTAATATAAAGATATGCATACATGAGCATTTGTATTTATGTTTGCATGTAGTAATACATTATGCATCAGTAAGCTTTAGTAAGGTTTGCTGAATATACAGTAGTGGACTTAGTGTAGAGGATAAAGCTTGTTTCATGCCATTAGAATAAGGTGTAGTTTCACGTGTATGTTTACAGTATCATAGCTGATGAAATTTACCAAAGCACTTTGCACAAAAGGTAATGAAAGGGATCTAAAATGTTACTATTTTTGTTTCTTGATCTGAAAATTATTCAATAGCCAGTTGTTGCTTTTGAAAAGTATGGAAATAAAGAAAGTGGAAGTGATCTGTGATTTTTAAACTCAATTGTTACAATCAAAGTAAGATGAAATAGGTAGATAAAGTGGTGTATGGATTAAGTAAAGACATTGACCCTAGTGAACTAATTCATTATGGTGTGGGATAAAACCTAATGAAAACTGTTATCTTTTAGGTTTAGAATTGATACTGAAAGCTTTAGCAGTTTTTGTTATGATACTCTGTGGGACAGTGGAGATGGGAAAAAACCTCCAGATTATTTATTTCCTTTATTTTAACAGTATGGCTTAATGAAAGCTTCATAGAAACCTATTTTTTTCCATCTTGTTTGTTGTATCATTATCATGCCTATATAAAAGTGGGAAAAAAGTAAAAATTAGAAAAAAAATTTCAGCACAGCTCTTCAGAATTTATTGAAACAAGGCTGTAAAATCTTAAAATCTGTGGGGTTTATTGCTGTTGTTTGGAGGGGCTGGCCAATTTTTTTTTTTTTTAATAAGTAACATCTCATAGCTTCATTTGGCTTCTCGCATAATCTATTTTCTCTCAGTCTTCTTTATTTCCCTTTTTTTTGCTTGTACCTTTAAAGAAGATTTACAAAGACTGCATATACACATCAATGTTTTTAAATGACTGCTGATTATTCTTGCATGGCTTTTTAGACATTTTGCCCCACTGAAAATCACAGTAACAGCATTTTTTTTCCTATTCTGAGGTATGATGAAATACAGGGATTTTTTTTTTGCTCTGGAAGCTGTGGGCTGCTTCTGGCCAGAGGGTCATTGCAGCACTGAGACCACAGCTCAGTGTGAGAGGGGCCATTTGGCCTACCTACAGAGTTGTCTTTCTCCTCTGCAAAGAACCAGGGGTTACATATCAAATCCTATGAAATGATGAGAAATGCACCCATGCACGTACTTGCATATACCTACACTTCAGCTCTTTAATTTTTGCTGGTTAGAACCAGTGATTTCTAGTGCTTGCTTTTTAACGCTATATTCACAGTAATATAGATCAGACTGAAGTGTATCCTGTAAATTCTTTACCTTATTTTTGCTAGAAAAACAAACTTTCCCTCCTGTGTGAATTTTGATCACTTGACCTCCATTTCCATGGAGATGTGGTCAGAGGGCAGTAGTCAGCTAGCCACGCCAGCTGAAGACTATCTTCACTTACAGCATGCAGTGAAACTCCAGAGTTTAGAAATAATTAAAAGACTTAGTCTGACACATTTTTTCTCCACCACCCACATCCATTAAAGATGAAACTTGGAAACAAAATATGTGTTCTGCTATAGTGCAAAGGGTTTTGAAAAAAAATTTTGTTTAAATGAAGATAGAAACAAAATACCTACAACTTCCTCCTTTATTATTTCTGTTAAAAATTATTACTTTTCCCCACAATCCTAAACATTCTGTATACCCATCTATGTATATTTGACTCTTTCGCATACTCTCAATTTCTCTGTGCTTATTTCGAATAACATGGGTTCAGGTTTGTCAAAAGCTCAATTTTGTATTCCACAGAACTCAGAGATTCATGATTAAACAACTGCAAATCAGGCAGCTTATGCTTCTCCAAGTGCAGTCTGGGGTTATTGGTCCAGGATCACGTGCAGTATGCAGCTCAAGCTTGTGAGCAATACGCATCTCCAAGCCTTACAGAGTGACAAAATCCAACAGCAAGTGCTGGCCCCTGCTGTCCCTTGGACTTGGGAGAATGTGGATCAGGGACAGAGTGTGGTGGCTTGTGCTGCTGCTCACCGGGTCCACTCACAGGCTGAAAAGTCATCCTAGACTGAACTGTGTGCATGGGTTGTGTGCTGTGTTCGCTGGCTAACCAGGGTGCTCTGTGCTGCTGTGTTTGGAGTTTAGCGTTAAAGTGTCTCTGGACACTTCGGGGCTCTCTCAGGTGGAGGGTGCCTTTCTGGTAAGGGTACAAAACCTCACAGTACGTTTGTACAGAGAAGGAAGCAAAGTGTCCCTATTTGTGCAGAACAGGGTTAGATTTCCTTCAGATTAGGCAATATCCAAGTTATGCTTGTAATACCATTTTGATTATACACACCTCTCTGTATGTGTTAACATTAAAAAATATACTTCCAAATTTTGTGTTGTTTAAGGATCTGGCTTTTCTCCATCTGTTCTGTCTCCTCCCAAGGAGTTTTCAAGGTAACACAGCTTTAGTAAACTGAAAGGGAGTACATTACTTTTGTCTTGGTTTCGGCAAATGGCTGTGATGCAATGGGGAACATGGCACCTGGGAGAAGAGCTGCATCCCCTCCTGGAGACTCGCTACAGCAGGTTTTAAAAAGTGCATCCGATGGATCCGTGGCTTCCCCGGCAGCATGCTGAACTATTGCTAGGCTACAAGGCCAGCTTTACAGATTGATTTCCAAGTGGACATTTTTGTCACGTTTAATAAGAGCACATTGATGAGACAGCAGTGTGTAAGCTGAGTTAATGTCTGTTATTTCTGCACTTCCATTACTTTTTATTGCCATTATCCACACAGTGGTGAAACGTAAGTGAGCCTTTTCCTTCCCGCTGAGGGTTTTCTCCCCAGAACTGATGATTTTACAAGTATTCCCACTCTTTTCACGTAGGATGAAAGAGTGAAAACGACTTTCGTTGTTGCGGTGGTTGGAATGACACCGTAAACCCGAAAGCGTGTAAGTGTAGCAAGCTCGGGTCGTGTGTGCTTCGGCCGGGCCGGGCGGGCGGAGTTCAGCAGGCCGCCTCGGCACCGTGCAGGGCATTTGTGTAATGGCTGGTGAGGTGGCAGGGAGCTCTCCCCGCTCCCTCTGGCTGCTGCGCGTCTGAAATTACAGCTTTGTCTTTGAAGCCGGGCGCTCTGTTAGCGTCGCCATGGCGACGGGCGGGTAATGGCCTCCGCCGAGCCCAGCCTGGTGTTCAGCGCCGAGCGCGGCCCTGCGAAGGCCCCGCTCGCCGGAGCGCTCACTGAGCTGTCCCCTCTTAGAAAATGTTTAAAAACTGCGCTTTTACATGGCCGTACCAGATTAATAGTCATGGTTTATTTCGTTTTAACTGCGGGGATAAAAGCATTATTCCATTAAATGGGTAGCTTTTTTTCCCCCCCTCCTTTGGTTTATGCATTATTAACACAAGCTTTCCTGTTTTGCTTGTAACATTTTATAGGCCCTTTCAAACATGTAGACAGATTTGCTCTGCTGCTCTTTTATTTTTCAGGACTTAACTCTTTCTTTCCTTGATCTTGTCTTTAGAAACTTGGAGCCAAGCCTCCAGCAGATTTGGTTGCTCCCATTTATTGTGTTAAAAACCAGAAACAAAACTTTATTATTATTTTTAAATTTTTTTCAACAATTTTGCTTTTTTAGAGCTCTCTAAAAAGCAATGCAGATTAGTCTGTTCTTGTTAATTGTTCTTCTTAATTGAAGATGCTGAAGTCAGCACATACAAGCCTTGATATGATTGTGGAGGGTTTGGGTTGAGGAAATATTTTGGGATTGCCTTTTAATTGGTGTGCCCATCTTCTCTTCTGCCAGTAGTGTTTTCACCCTGTACTCTTTACATGCAACATTTTTGCTGGCTGGCTTTAAAAAAGATTCACCTCATGGTTGAAGGACTGGGGAACTAAAAATCCAGAACAGTCCTGGGGACACAATATTTACGTCTACCACCTTTCTTGTTAATGTGGAGCTGGTGAAATACATCGAGACAAGTAGAAGTATTGCTATAAACACAGGCTGCAGGCTTTGTTTCACTTTTCCAGTGCTCTAAAATATAGCTTTCATTTTAGTCTCTGGTAGGAGGCATATATCCAAGTGCAGTCAAATGCTGTGGATACAGGGATTCAGTCATCTCTGCCGACACAAATGGTCTCTCTGTTCAAACTTGGAGAGTAACAAGCAAACTTGGAATTCATATTTTCTCCCAACCCCCTTCCTCCCTTTTTTTTTAACTGTGAATTTGTTGTTATGGGGTGCTTACTGGCACCTTGCTTTGTCCATCTGTATCTATCACAGGTCCTTCTGTCCTAAAAACTTTTAAGGACATCCCAGGAGAAGGCAAATATTCCTCATTTTTTGTCCTTTTTTACTGATGCCATGTGGCAATGGTGATGTGACTGGTACCTCCTGTGAGATGGACTTACAGCTTCTGGACAGTGGACCGAAATGCTGAGATTTATTTCACCTACAGAGCTGACTGCAGACTGCTTGGGTATCCGAGCGGGGAGGTTGTGTGTGCAGGGCTCCTGCTCCCTCTACCACATCCGTCTTCTGCATCCCTGTGACTTCTGTAGACACCTTTGGTGCATCTAAAACTCAAGGGACATGTGTTTGCTGCCTCGGGGTGTTCCAGGGTAGATGGCAGATGGACAGGGGTCCCAGCTCCCTGGCCACCTGAGATCTGCATGAGGCCCATATCTACTCCTGGCCAACAGCAGCTGTGGGCTGTGTTGCAGGCCAGCCTGGAGTTGGTGTGTTGTAATGTTGATGAATGTGGCAACAACACACATTTTTAAAAGTTTTTTCTTTTATGTGTTTTTTAAGTTCGGTTTAAATATTAAAAAAAAAGGCAATGATGGGTAAATCTGCTCCAAGTGTGGATATAGTATTGTGCAACTGCATATATTAAATAGGATGGACTAGAGGCTTACTCTCATCTCTAGGCTTTATGGGTATGAATTTCATCCTTTGAGTTGCATTCCCCTTAAATCTGCAAATTCTGGGAAAATTAGACAAAACAGTTTACATTCCATGAATAAGAAATTACTAATTGCTTCTAAAACAGGCGTATCTTTATCTACACAGGGCTTTTCAAAGTTGCTGCTTAATCTTTTTTCTCTTTTAATCACTAAATAAACATGTCTCAGCAGTCACTGGATGTGAAACCAAAACCTGGATGTGGACAAAAAGCAAACACACTACACTAATTTTCATTAGCATATCCTATCTCCTAGAACATTTATTTTTTCATCTCCTTGTAAATTGATTTTTCACGTGCTTGTGACTGATATTTGAACTGTGTGTTTGTAGTAACTGACTTATGTAAAAGCCAGGTCCTGGATCTCCCAACATGAATATATTATGGAGGTGACCTCGTGGGTTCATAGTTAAGGTTGCACTGAGTTTTCACTTAAAACGAGGTTTAAATCCCTTAATTAAACATTAAAACTCACATGAATTCTCAAACATGGACTGTTTCAATAAAGAGGATAAACTTTAATTATTTAGGTACTCAATGTTCTTCTTAGTGCTGTATTTGCAGAATTCAGAACAACTTAAAATTATTCCTTCTGCAGGTTTTTCCAGAGTTCCTGGTGTTTTCAGTTTCTCAATTCTTTTTAAAATCTTTTGTGTAGGCCTTTTGTTGCTGTAATTGTCATATCTCTGTTGACTTCATCAAACTATGACAATTTTCATAAAATAGTTTAACTAAAACCAGTTCAGCTTTAAGAATGCATGATACAGAAGAACATATAGAAGATCAGAAAGCTCTGTATGTTTTATTACTTTTTTGCCATGGGAGCCAAAGAGTATATTGGCTTCTCGTAGGTGATAGCAGTCTTTGATTTGGAATGAGATGAAAAGACTAGAGACCCTATTTTAAAAAAACCAACCACATGGAAGAAAAAATCCAAACTCGAATATCAGTAGCATCTCTTCCATATAGGTGACTTTTTCTGAGTCAGTCAATGAACAGCAGCTACAGTAGTCCCAAATGAATGTAAATTTCACTCTACTTTTCCACTTCTTATTCTTGGAGGACTCAGTTCAGACTTTCTGGAGTGGGTTTCTTCACTGATTTCAGTGAGCTTCGATTAGGCTGAATAATTCTGAACATCTGTTCTACCCAGTTGCCATCCTGTTGCTCTCTTTCAGTGTTCTTTTTGAGCCCCTTGGACACAGTCTGCAAACCTGTTGTACACAGCAGCATATGCTGTACCTGTAGCGACCAGAAAATACAGCTCTCCTTGATAACATTTGTAGCCTTCTGCTGAGCTATAACAGCATCCTTCAGCACAGGTAGAAGCCTTGCTGAAAACAATATATTTGCAAACCATACATAAATGAAGAAAGATTCATTTAGAAACCGGTGTTACGTAGGTCAGTAGTATCTTCATTCAGAACTCTAAGTCTTCAGCCATTCCCCTGACTAGCTGGAAATAGAGACAAACTGGAGAAAAAAAAATCCCAAATTCTCATTAGCTGATGGCCCATGGAATGTTTTTTGTTTAAGTACTTTTTGGGTCAGGATTTCTGTTTTTTCATCGTTTTCATCTGACAGCCGCTATGGTCTTGTATGCGTATTAGTTAAAGTCTCCTCTCCATTAAAACACAACAGCTGGTACTTCTGAAATTGTTTTTGAAAAAAAATCTTGTCCTTGTTAACAACAGCAGCTAGGGCCTACAAACATATTTACTGCTTAAATTTCAGAGTATGCTGGTTCTTGAATTTTGCAAAGCACAAGGACTATAGCCTGAGATTGCATACCAATTCCATAAAAATTCAAAAGTACTTGTTAATTTGAAGAGTTGCTTATTTCTTTAGACATTGGATGAAGAACAAAATTCACAGGAAGTTATTACTGTCACTGACACAAGAGTAGGTTCTCAAGCTCTTTCAGAGTAGGGATTGATACAATGGAAGTAGAAGAGTTTGTTGCACTTGCACACTGCAAGATTCATGTAGAAAAGCACATGAACAGAAGCTTCTGGGCCTGAAATTTTCTTTTGTTGGTGATGTTCTTGCATTTCACTGACTCTACTGTGTGTATACTTGAGCAATCTGAAATAAAATGTAGTGGAGTGGAATACATGAGAGCAGCTAGTGGTGAAGTAACATGAGAGTCTAATTTGTATGGGTTGGAATCTTTGGCAATAGGATCATATCAGTGGTATTCCTGTATTTTTGGGGGATTACTGGCCTGTGCAAAGTCTTTTCATTCTTTTTGGTGGAGGAAGGGGAATGTTAAAAACCCTCGATCCAAGCACAGTATATACACTGAGACAGCAAGGGGTTAAAGAGATGCAATTATGCGTTCTTAAGTAAGTGTTCTGCAGTCAGCAGTACAGCTAGCTGTGCAGGAAGCAGGGAAAGAAAAAAGATGACAGAGGGAGAATATGGAGAGAAGGTCAGATCCAAGGATTCTTATTCTCTTAGGGTGTTCTTGTGTATGCTTTTCCTTTGTGACTTACTATACTCTGTCTTGGTAGAAACAGAAGAAAGCATTATGGCCTGTTGCTTCCTACTGATAATGTAAACTTAATCTTTATGCTTTATGGCAGTGGTAGAGGTGAATATATGGATTTAGTTTTTGAAGGAGTTCTGAGTCAATCCCAGTGCTTGCCACGGTCCTTGTTCCCCAGCTCTTAGTTATTGCCCGGTTTATTGCAGCCTGTGAACACAGAGCATTTCAACAAATGCCATTTGTCAGAAGTGGTTCACCCATTCTCTTTGAGAGGATTTGAATTTCTAGCAAATCCATCTACTAGAAGTAGTTTGGTCTGCAACTTTTCAAGTGGTTTGGATAGATGAATGGAAATTCTTGCACAGTCAGGATTTCAGGCTGACCTGACTGGTGAAGGTAAGCTTTCATCACTCCTGACTTCAGCTTTTGGGGAATCAAGGGGAAAAAGTGCCATGCCATACGTGATCATCGTGTTCCTCACAGATAAAACAGGAGTTTGTGGAGTGTTTTGGGACAGTTGCAGTAATAAGGGCAGGATATCTGGGGTGTGCACTACCCCCTTACGTCTACTGTGTGAGTTACCTGAGGTCTGACTTGCTAAGTCGCTCAGTGTACCAGATCCTTCTTTTTTAATTAAACTTATGTAATTTGAAGTTGGATTTCAAAATAGCAGCAAAGCATTTCTGGGAGATGTTTGTATATTTGGCAATACTGTAGTTTGATAGTCTGAAAGAGGTGTTTGGAGATTTTCCCCACTTTCTTCTTTTACATGATACAGTTGGGTTTTTTTTAGTTTGTTGGGGTTTTTTTGTGGTGTGGGTTTTTTTTTTTCTTTTTTGTATTTAGTTTTTTTTTGTTTTGTTTTTTTTTTCTTTGGGTACCTTCCTGGTTCAATTATAGGGAAAAAACTGAAGACGAATAAATGAATGAGGTTTATCCCTTCGTCCTTGGAAACAAAAAACCCCACAATTAACACAAACACCTCCAACCCCCAGAATAGCTCTTCTTTTTAGAATAAAGATCCTTAGCCTTGCCATTGACCTTATGGGGACAGGCTCTTCTGTTTCCCCTGAAGAAGGGAGAAGTGTGAGTTGGTCAGTGTACATTCCGGTGTGGCATGCCTTGCAATAAGACCCTTTATGTCAAGTTAGTTAATTGCACAAGTTGACTGAAATTGCAGCATTAGGGAATGGTCTACCTCTAAGAACAACTGAAATCTTTCTTTCCACCCTTGTAAAACACCATTTTAAAGCTATTGATTAGCTCTTCCTAGAAAACTAAAAGTTAACTCCAATCATGCTTCTCCTCTCCTCCTCTTAACTTTTATTTTTCTGTGTGTCTTTATAATTTTAACACTGCAAAGCTCTAAAAGGATTGCTTCAAGGAGGAGGGGTAGTCTGATAAGTCTATTTCCTGAAGCTTTTGGCCTTTCAAGGTTTCTCTTGCGGTAGGTTGAGCTGTGCGGACGACTTGGATTGAGACGACAGGAGTAGTGTGCAATACTTTCTGCTTCTGATAGCTCTTTGTTGATCTAAGAGAGAGCACTTAGAGAGTGGTAGGTCATTTATGTGATTATGAAGAGCACTTGGTTCTCTCTTATTCAAGATGGGAAAATAATAGTTTTTGAATAAGAGGTCGCTGTCAAAATGACATTGAATGTGACTTTTCTTCCCTCTTCATTCCCTCCCCCACTAGAAGAAAAGCGGCACTAGACCTACTCAGGATAGGGCTGGATTTTTCCAACTCCATGTGACTTTTTCTTTTCTTCTGTTCTTTGTTAATTTTATTTCTCACTATTTCCTCTCTGTGTAATGTTTATAATTCTTGATGATATTTATAGTAACTAGAAATTTAAAAATAAATGTAATGCATGTAAGACTGTGTGGTTTTTTCAAGTCTTGTTTTTCCACTTTGCAGAATTAAGCTGCTAATGTGTGATGTGGTATCTGCTTGGGTGACAGATGTCCATTCCTGAATGATGCTGTGTTCCCTTTATGCCTTATTTATGGAGTGATTTGCTTCTAAAATAATCTCTTAATCTTTCTCAAACTACATTTCTGCATGTGCTCTTTTTACATATGCCATCATTTAGGGTAATGGACTAAAAACTGAAATTACTCCTAAAAGCTTTGTTTCTAAAGCTAATAATAGTGATATAATACTGTCATTTTTGGTTTGATATGTCCTTTCAGAACTAGGTTAAGTGTCTTCTTTGGTTTTGCTCTGGTGGTTGTTTGGTGTGTTTGTTTCCTGTAGCACTGCCATAATGAAATTGTTTTTTAATTTCATTCACTTATCAAATGAAAAGACAACACTAATATGTCCTTTTTTATGTTAGGTTTGCTTTTATACCTCCGAAGAAGAGCTATATCCCAAATTAGAATGTGATTGCTCAGAGTACAGAACATAATAATATATTTTATGAAAATAATTAATAGTTATTACTCTGGGGTTAATTTACTTAAACCAGTGTTGAACATCAGTAAACACTCTAGTTCATCACAAATTTCCTTTTGGCAAATTTTATGAAGAGTGGTTTCAGCTTGGGGAAGGGCTGATCAGTAGAATATGTATAATTCCTTACAGCATGGAAGACTTTTTGAGATTCTCTTATTTGCAGTCTAAAATTAAGTTTATACAAAGCATGTTAAAATTTTCAGGTATTTGCCTATTTACTCATTTAAAATAACTCAGCTGGTATTTCAAAATTCTGCTTTTTGGAAAAGCAAAACTGGTTTGGAGCCAGTTTGGAGAAAGGCATCACTGAAATATTTTGTTTATATTCTTGCTGAAGTGTGGAGGGGGGAGTATTTTTTATTTTGTTTTATTTCATTTTTTTATTCTTAAATGTGAGTGTTAACAATGAACAGTGATTTGAATTACACTAAGATACTTCAAAGTAGGAGGTGTTGAGAACTTACATGGTTTATTAGTCAACCATTCAAAAAAATACAGAAAATTGAGTGCAGGCCTGAAATAGCATAGTGACGCCATTGATCTTCAATTTCCAGACTCTAGAAAGTTCTGGAAGTTGAACTTGGCTTCTCATAGAAAGTAATCTTGCTTACTTTTAGTCCTAGATTTAGAATTTTCTGGACAGTAGTATTTAATTATTTTTAATTATACATGAAAGCACTGGATCCATCATGAGTACAGATGATGAGTATTGAGAAGTCAGCACTAGGCAAAAGCTCTGGCTCTAAGCTGTACTCTTCCTGAGGGCACTTGCCGTGCTCCAGTCCCTGAAGTCTACAGTTTTTCTGGAGACCTCTTTGATTCCTCTTAGGGACCTTATTTTACAGAAACTTGGCCTTGCTCCTTCAGTGGCTGCTCAAGCTGTCCCATGCTGGAGTGGGGCTGGATGGGCATTTTGGTTCATATCAGGCGAAGGTTTTTGAAGCACTCTGGGTTGAGCCCTTTACCATTTGATTCACGTTACCCAGTAGGCGAGGAGCGAGCTGGATTCCTTTTGAGTGAAACAAAACTGAAAAATGTGCCCCAGGAGCCTGCCTAATGCACTCCAGCTGCTCGTGGGTACTCGGTCCGTGGGCCAGCCCGACAGAGAGCCCTCCAACAGGGGCACAGCTTGGTGCCAGGTGCTCGGCACGGAGCTGTCCCGCCTGCGCCAGGTCCTGCGGAGCCGCGCCGCTGGCTTGGTGGGCATTGCCTTCCCTTCAGTGCAAGGTGCTGCTGGGCTGCATCTGCATGTTTTACATCAGGTCCGGATCCAAAGCCCTTTGAAGTCTTTGAATGACTTCCATTGACTTTAATAGGCTTTGTGGCAGGCCCTAATGATTTGGTTGTAATCTGAAAAGGGATGTTCAGAGATTTTTCTGTAATGAGGAAATGTTACCTTTTAAAGAACTAAGTTCAAATAATCTGATCAGTTCTCAAGTGGAAGTGAGCTTCTTGCTATCTCCTGGAATCCTTTTGTCCCTGTCAAAAAAACCATCAGAAAATTATTACTCATTGCTTGAGTAAGGTGCAAGGTTGAAATTAGCAGAGGAGTTTTGGGTCATGGATTGAGCTGCACTGACAAGAAGTAGAGAGATTTGCACAGTGCCTCTCAAAATCGTGCTGTAAGCCCCTTGTTCTTACCAACAGCCACTTTCTTCACACTTTTGAAGTAAAAATCCAGAAGAGAGGAAGGAAAAACTCAATGTTCATTTGTATTAATAGAGTTCTGAGTCATGCCATAGGTCTAAGAACAGTGCCAATGAAAAAAATCTCAAGTGTGTTTTTAAAAGCAAGGACAGAAGAGAAGGTATTTCACTGGCCTACTAACTGGAATAACAAAACTACCAGTTTTTTACATTTCCCTATATCTCACATGTTCCCTTGAAATCTTCTCTCTCATACAGAATTTTCACAAACTATTTTTTTTACTTGTAATTACATTTTTTTAATCATGCAAGGTGTTGTTTGATCAGTATCCAGAAAAGCTTTCATTTTCCTGCTTCCTCTGAATCCTTTCTTGTGAAGTAGGAAATCAACTTACTGCTTTAACAAATTAACATGGACAGATTGGATCTGTTGAACTTCTGCTTCTTTATTTACTGTATTATTTTGTTTACTTAGTCTTCATCTTTGTTAAATTGCAGAAATCTGTGCTCTTTTTTCTTCCTAAAACAGGTGTATGGTATAATAATGATGTTTAAGCAATCTGGGAACAAAATGTAGCTCCATTTCATCACTGGACACTAGGATCTAGTAGAATGTGCATTTATAATTGCATGTAATTGCATGTGTCTTCCTGTAATGGTTTGTCTTAGTATTTTTATTTGTATATGTGCATGGAAGAGTTCCTCTGAATTTGCACTGGGACTGATGTAACACAGTTATCCTTGTTTTACATCTGTGTAATTACTTTGAAATCATTGGTCTTACACTGATAGAAAATTGCAGTAGTGGTGAATTAGGGTCGCACTCTTGATGGTGCTTTTTATTCCAGTTGAAATACTCTACTGATCCAGGTGAGGATGAAATGTTGCACTAAGCTGTGAGACGTTTCACTGATTGGATTCATGCTGCTTATCTGTCAGCACTTCCGTTCCTAGGAGCTCTATTTAATGCAGTTATTTCTGTGTGCCTTGGAAATGCAAAGGAGCGGGGAGAAAAGTTAAAATCAAAAGTCCTTGGTTTTCTAGTATTTACTTGCCAGGAGTAGCTGAA
The DNA here is from genome assembly GCA_013397155.1 of Irena cyanogastra. Taxonomy (NCBI): domain Eukaryota; kingdom Metazoa; phylum Chordata; class Aves; order Passeriformes; family Irenidae; genus Irena; species Irena cyanogastra. The sequence goes on along the minus strand of VWZV01002809.1, from coordinate 365,168 downwards.
CAAAGTGGTCCTGAGGGTCTTGCACTGTATTTTTGGTGAAGACATTATTCTGTCCTTCATCTTTGAGGGCATTAGCTTTAATAAAAGAAAAAAGAGGAGAGAACATCTTCAGACTCTTTTCATTTTTCCCATCTGCTTTGAAGCAATAGATTAGTGTGTTAAAAGGAAAGGATAGGCTGGTGTTACCAGGCTGGTGGTTTGTGTTATCAGGATGTGGGGGATGCTGGTGGCCTTCAGAATAAATAAAATGCATAGACAGGACACACCTGCGCTTGTGTATCCATCAGCCATTCACAATGCCCGTGTTCCTCTCATCTCTGATCTAGACCTTGGAAAGGATGGAAGTAGACCAGCTGATAGTCCTCAAATAAGCCAGCCCCGTGTACCATCCTTTTGTTTCGTTTTCAAAATCTGCTCTGTCGGAGGGAAGCAGTCAGAGCCTGCATGCTGTCATGCAGATCTGGAGGGTGTTTTTTGATGCCGAGGCCTGGTGTTGCCATGGTCTCAGTTGCCTGGCTTATTCACTCATCCCGGGACCTCTGGCTCCCATGGCTGGAAGTTGTCAGGGTACTGGCAGCCTGACACTGGGAGTCTGTGTGGCTGGAAGGATGCTGTGTCACCACCCAACTGTCTTGTTTCCCCTTTCCTTTTAAGATTAGGAAAGCAGGTGTTAAGTCTCATTTCGAGAATTTATTGTTATCTGTTGCTGACGCTTTAGAGACCACTCTGCTTACTCGCCTAATAGCCAAATGCAAGCTAATAGTCTATACAGGCCATTGAAGCCTAAAATCCTGCTAATTCCTTCCTCTAATGAATAATCCCTGATCTCTGTGTGTGCCTTGACTGTGGAAGGGCTAATTATGAAACTCATTGTAAGGAAAATTTCGGACTCATGATTTCTGTGCCTGCGATTTGTAAATAAATAATGCACCTGCATGTATACCATGTATAAAGTATAGCTTTCATATGTAAAGTTAAATATCCCTGAAGAAATATAGTTAAAATAAATGGGATTGTAAAACATTCTTTTTGCTCAGTGGATTAATCCCTCACAGTTTAGGGAATAGGTTGCATATTCTGTATGAAAGGTTGTTCATTTTAACCCTTAGGAGAGACATCATAGGTTGTGCTGGTGAGTGAATTTGTTAATAGCTTTGAAGAAGGAAGCTTCTTCCTGCTGCAGTGTGGGAGGTGGGATTCTGCACTGGGTCCTGGGGGCCCCTGTGCTGAGGCCTGGAGAGCCTCCTTCTTCCCCCCGCAGGTAATTCAGAGAAAGTGTTACCTACTGTTCCTTGACTGAAAATGTACACGAATGGTAAATCTGGTTCTCTGGGTTTGAAGCATGCTTGTAAGAAACAAGTCTAGTGATCTTTTTATTTCAAATTAAAAAAAAGAAAGAAAAAAAAAAGAAAACATCTAAGCAACCGAAGTAGTGGGGTAGAGATGTTGCATATATTATAATGAGCACCAGAGGACACAGGATGTGTTCATTCCCAAGCTGCATGATTATTTCGTGTTGTGAAGGGTTAGCTTTTCAATTGCAGAGCTTAATCACTTTTCAAATGAATATTTCATAACAGTTATTTTTTCATCAAATATACAATGGCATGCTTATTTTGTGCCTCATGTGGTAGACATTAGTTTTCAGCAGCTTTAAATTCCTTTTATTTCTCCTCATCTCCTATTCTTGTTTTCAGCTATGGAAGGGCAAGAAAATACTTGAAAATGTTTCCTGATGAGTGGCTAATCTTGTGGCTGAGAGCTAGGAAGAACCCAGAAGGTTTATTAAAATTGGTCCCAAATTCTTAAAACATTCTAATTTATTTCGTGCTGAGTGCAGTTTTAGTGCTTGATTTAAAATATTTTAAACTTAATTTAAAATGAAAACACAACTGTTACAGACCTCTGCCACTACAAAGAAACTCAGTTTAGTGATACAGCACAGCTGTAGTGCTCTCTTACTACTTTTTGTTACTGGATGATGAAAGTTATCATAAGAAAGCTCAAGTGGTTGATTATGCTTTAGTACAGCTTCCTTTTGCTGGAAGAGTTGAGCAAGGGGGGGGGTGTCTGTATAGCTACGTTTCACTTCTATAGCAACTTCTGTAGGTATTTGAAAATTGCTGTGGGTTAGGGCAAAGGTTGGAGGGCAACAAGGTGGTGCCATTGCCCCATTACATAGCTTTCAGACCATGAGTTGGGGGAGTTTCTGTAGCATGCTAAGTTGGCTCATGACTGCTTTCTGGATCTCTTGGAGCACTCTGGCAGATGGATGAAAATTAAACAAACTTGGAGGTTTGGAGTAATATTAACAGGCCAAACAGGCTTGAAAATATGAGATGTGCAAAGCTGACCTTAAGGCACCCTCACCACTTTTTTCTGTTCTTTTATTCAAAAATTCCATTAATACTCACCTGTCCAGTCTGCTCAAAATTACAATTTTTTTCTTTGAAGTATGCAATAAAAGAAATATTTGTAAAATATCCAGTGTTGTTTTGACTAGACAGACTACTTATTTTACTTGTCTAGCTATTTTGTTCTCATACTTTACACAGAATATAGTATTTGCCTTTTTTTTCTTCAAAACAATAATCTCTAAAACTCATTTAGTCACATATATAAGGCACAAGATAGCGTGGAATTGAGAGCAGTACAATACATTTTGCCTGCACCCATATATATTGAGCCAGTGCTTTGAATGTAAAAGCTGCACACAACTGGTGCTCTTCCTAGAAGGAGTATTTTGTGGGATTTTCAAGCCACATACTCCTCTGTATTGGACAGTAATGTTCAAAATTAAAGAACACTGGAATCTTTCACACATAAATATATGATAAGGGCTTAGAACTTCCTGACTCTTTCAACTCTTATTAGGTGATTGGTGGTCATGAGCTGCAAAGTCCACAATACACCCTTAGTGTACATTGTCACACAGAGAATTCAAGTGTCTTAAGAATTTTATGTTTTTTAGTGCATAAAACAATCTGCAGAAATAGTTGACTTGCTGTTTGGAATCATATGGTGTTGGGTTGCTGCTGTGGTACTCTGACATTACAAACAAAACAGAGTCAATCTATACGACCTAAGAGGGAGTGTGCTCGCCTCACGAACATCAGCAAATTTCTTCTCACAACAGTCCTGGGAGGTAGGAACTTGTATTATTACTATCCCTGCTGAGTGTCTATGGCACAGAAAGATGAATTGATATGCCCAAGGTCATGGAGGAAGTGAGAGGCAGAGGTGGAATTGCATCCAGATATTCTGCCTCCTGGTCAAATGCTTTAATCACGGGACCATACCCCTTAATATTTGTGATTTTGTTTGCTTAACTACGTGGTCTTCATGCTGTGTCTTAAAAGCATTATTTTGCCTTTTGTCAATCCTTATCCCATATACCTTTTGTCCTGAATAGAAACTTAGTGAGAAGGATTTTTAGGGACTTCATGTTTAAGTGCCATGTGTTCTTTCATGTACATATATATTAATTGTAAGATTATAGATATTTGTGCTTTATTTGGTCATGTAAATCTGACTGTTGAAACTGCAACATAAGCAAAATACATTTCATTATTTTATTTAATTAATATAGTTTCCCCCCAATGTTTTTGTGGCAGAGAATTCATCACAATAAAGGATTAAACTGTCAAAAGAATATTAGCTGTTAGTGGTGTGTTGATTCATTACATGCCTTCCTGTGTTTGGAGCCATTGTGCTCCACAGTGAGCAGGAGATGGGGCTGTCCAAGGGGAGCACCGCAGTGACCATTAGCGGTTGATTAAAAGGGAAGTGTATGCAGTGAGGAACTGCTCATAAATTATGTCCTTCCAGCTGGAGTTTATCTGTGTGAAAGGAGCTGCCAGCATCCTTATCTGTTCATTTGGCATCTGAAAACACACGTGTAGTCAAAAAGCATTAGGGAGTGGTTTGTAATAAATGTCTGCACACAGTTGCCTTGTACATACTACAGGCACATGGACTACCTGTGACGGACTTCGTCTGGTGGTGAGCCCTGTGAGAGAAGAGGATGTGGAACAGCTGCTGGGACCGGCCCAGGCACTGGCCTGCCCAAAGTCTGACTGCTGATAGGAGTGACCGTACAGGAGCTTCCCTCCTTCCTGTCCAGACAGTGAATGATTTGGCTGCGGGGAAATCTGCATTCAGTCTTCGCAGCTCGTGGTCAAAGTGGGTTTTCAATCACTAGCCCGAGGCACACACTTAATATATAGAGTGCCTTGATGTGGTGCCCTGCTTTGCCACTGTCACGTTTGAACCTCAAAGACAGCTCCTAGCTCTATAGATGTTAGAGAACAATAATGTAGAATGATTTTTTTTTTCCTTCATTCAGTATTTATATTCGGTTTCTCTTTACACTAAAAAGAAAGTACTGAAAAGTTACATGAAGTGAATTCAAGTCAAAGGTGTTTAACGTATGTGAAGGAAATGAAGCTTAGATTTCATGCAGTGATCAATGAAGTATAGTATTGTATGATCATTACCGAGCAATAAAGCAGGAAAGGAATTATCACAAGGATGTATATGCCATTCATCATACCCTTTTAATACCCCTTTTTCTTGCTTGCTTGCTTTTCATTGTCTCCTATGTTTTATGTTCTTTGATCCTATATATGGGAATAAAGTTCCCTCCTTCTGTCTGACATTTTCACCTACTGTTATACAATGCCAGCTTAGAAGAGTACTTCGGGGGAAGAAAGTCTATATACTCTGTGCTTTAAAACTCTGAATGGGATAAAAATACCTTATACTTCAGGTTTTGTAAATTTCGTGAGAATTCCTGCTATACTGCGTATATTCTGAGCACTGTCAGAAAATCAGTGGCTTTGCTGAAAAACAAACATTGAAAACAGGAATAAAACGTCAGCTCTAGATTTGATACAAGTGAAAATTCTGTAATGTCAAAATATAACCTGTACATTACTTGCTGCAGAAGAACAGTGGTGGGGGAGGCATCAGGATTTCTTCAATTCTGGGGATTTTTGTGCCCTAATAAGTGACCAAGGCCAAATGTTTATCCCTGTATATTACACAAAAGTAATTAACTAGCCATGACTTATTCTGCATGTAAAGAGGCTTGAGAGTCTGAGATAAAAGATGCAATACTATAAATGTCCTGTCATGGCTTCTCAGGACAACCTTCCCCAAGTTCTGGCAGTTTGCTCAGATCTGATGATGGCATTGTTCAGTGAATCTGGATGGACATGAGTCCCTGAAGTGATGCATCACAGCAGACCTTCTGCCAAGGCAGTGAGGTTAAGAATTATGAATACAGGGCTTGAAGCATAATGTTAAGCAATGCAAACTGAGACGTAAATTATTAAAGTTTTTGTTTGACAATGAGCATGTGCACAGGGCTGTTCTCAGAAGGGAGGGTGACTCAGCTGTATCCTTGAATTGATGTATCAGGCTTCTGTGACATCCTAAGATTTGATGACAGGTCCATTAAGGAGAACAAAATAGTAATTTATAATTTCTGGAATAAATTAGCATGTACTATTATACCCTAGAAGCTTTTTCTTTGTGGGTTCTTTTTTTTTTTTTTCTTTTTTTTTGTGGTGGTGGTAAATAGTATTTAAAATATATTTACAGCTTCATTCAAAAGAACAGAACTTTGAGGAATGTGCCTTGAAATGTTCTTAATTAAGATGCAAAAAAATTTATCTCAGTGCACTGTGTAGATATTAATCAGCGTAGGTGGAAAATGGGAATATACATGATTAGTGATAGTATTTTACCTTCAAACCTTGAAAACGGCTTAAAATGAAACACTCTTAAATCCCTTGTCACCCCAAACAATATAACACACCATTTTGACTCTCTAATTACCAAGCCTAATTTGTTAATTTCAAAGGGGAGCACAGCAGCCTATGAAGGCTCGCAGGACTCTTTTGAAAAGAGCAATGCAGTATAATTAAAATGATCAAGTGGATCTAATTCCGGTTGGGGGGGGAGATGTCTTCCCTCGTAAGGTTGCTTCAAATTGAATTGGAGTTGGCATATATAGCCTTTAATGAGGTAACATCCCCAGATAAAACATCTGACTTGTTGTTTATTTTAGCCTACATTTATTTGCAGGCTTTTATAGTAAGAGAGCTGTGTCTAATGGTTCTATGAACCTGAGTGCTGCTTCCAATGTAGCAACTGGCCTGCTGCATGGCTGTGGGAGAGCATTACACTCTCAATGCTGAAATTGGTTTATGTATGTTTCTGATCCATCCATCACTGTGACAATTATGCTTGAGAAAAAGCAAAATGCAGAAGTGATGCTCCTTGTATCTCTTTCCATGGGCAGTGGTGGTGAAAGCATTAAAGAGGCCATTTCCTTCCACTGTCTGCCTCCATGGGGTAGCTGTGTCACAGCCAGCGTTGAACTTCAGCTGGCTTTTTCCTGGTAAATACTTTCCAGACATGTTTTTCTGGGCTTATACAGATGTGATTTCCCAGTGGATACCCATCTGCCAAAATGTTCTTGTTCATTCAGGGGCTGATAGTGTCTGTCTTGTGGGACTGGGTTTTTTTTATGGGTTGGTTATTTGTTGGTTGTTTGCAGTGGGGCTATTCATTGGATTGGTTTAGTGTCCCCTCCACCCCTCATCCCAGAGCATCAGTGTGCACTGTTCTGGGCTTTAAACTCCTGTATGAATATAGTTCTGTCTGTTCTATGTTAAAAAGATAAATACCTAATCTGGATAATTTCCTGATCAAAACACTTCAGATTGACTACAGTAGGATGTTTTTTGTTTTGTTTTGACTCTTCTGGGTGTTTTATCTTATAATGCCCTGTAATAATAAAGCCATATGAATCCTCAGCTTATTATTCATATTCTCTCTCTGTGTGCCACAAAGGAGGAATTATGGAGCCTTGCATTTTGAAATAAAAGAAGTTGGGAAGAAGATGAAGCTTCCGTAGCAAAGCGCCTTGGTAGTGAATCCCATGGCAGGAGGACAGCAGGAGAGGGAGGGAGGGAGTACTACCCCAGGGATAAAGTTTGAGGGGGTAATGCTGTTCTCTTTTTGTTTCTGGGCAGATCTGTACACTTTCACCCCCATCTATTTGTTTTGACCCATATATTGGTGGAGCGGGTAGGCTGCAGTTAATAGATACCTGAGCTCACAGGATACAGAAGCAGGTGCCTGACCTCAGTGGTGGTTTTGTGTGGAAAGACAGTGCTAATTCTGTGACCAGTTGGTATCACCTGGGAGAGCAGAGGTTAATGTTTTAAAGAGGGAGGACAAGCCGTTTGTATGCAAGTGACATTGCAAGGAGATCTGAATATTTTAATACCCATGGTCAAGGCCAGTGGGTTGTACTACACGCACATGTTCCATTTTGGCTGGACTCCTTCTGAGCACCATTTGTCTGGACTGTGGAAATATAGCAGAGGTGTACATCAACAAATACATCATAATCTTCCTCTCCTCCTTTTCTCATGTTCATAGTGAAACTTTCATAAAAGAAGGGGCCAGAAAGAATTGGATAATGATACGTGGCTTCTTATTGTTGTTGTCTTAGCAAGCCAGTGTTGCCTGTGATGTCTGTTGTGATTGTAAACTAATTCTGTATTTTCTGTTCAGATTGAAAAATCCACATCAGCAGAATTACCAGCATCTCTGAAGAAGGTTTTTCCTAATATTTTGTTGTTTCTGTTGATCTTGAACAGCGTTAGCAGCATTTGCAACAGAAAACAAATCAAGAGTAAACATGAAAACGCTCCTGCATATGTGGTGGGGTATTTTTCTTGGCTTGCTTTTATTGCATCATGCTTAAGAAAGACACAGTTAGAGTGCTTCTGTCTACAGCCTTCTGAACTAATTACTTTCCCACTACTTAGAAAAAAGCTGGAATAGGTAGGTGCAGTAAAACAAAAGTGAGTGTGTGTGTGTATGTGTAGAATATTAGTAAACATTTCTAATATGCCAATCCTGCATCTGCTAGCCATTATTAGAAGCCTTTGATGTCCAGTATTCTCCAAATTATTAATGTAAAATGTTTGAAAAGAAGCGCAGTAGAACAGAGATGAAAAGTACAAATTATGAAACAAAAGTATAAAGCAGATCTGTATAATTCAGTAGATAGAATATTCAGTGGATATATAATTCGTCTGTAGATCAATAATTCAATGCAACGTAATTATTTTGTGCATTCTGTATTTTTTAATTTCTTGTATGTGATTTGATGTAGGTAATAACAATAATGTTCACAACTCTGCTTCATATTGGTGTAAAGCCCGTACTTGTTGATAGGGCAAATGCCGTGTAAAACAAGTGGATTACGCTAACATTTGAAATATTTTTGTTTCTTTAACATGTCTAGCAACTACTGAGCCAAGTATGTAGAAGCCTTTACCCTCCTAGGTCAGATTCCAGCAAAGCCGTCTCGCTTTTATAGAATAATGCCATACGGCAAACTGACTCAGCTTTAAGCACCGCATATGGTCCCGAGGGGAGAAATTACCCATCCAAATGACGGGTGGATGGCAGGCAGGCAAGTTAGAATGTAGCTGCAGTGTGCTCATATTCTGTTTCACTAGGGCTGCAAACATTCAAAATAGCTGCTTGGTGTATTTGAATTTGATCCTCATAACAGTAAGGAGCATGAGGGGATTGGAAATAAAATAAGAACAATAGCTATTTCTCTTTACGCTGCTTCTGTAAAGTACTTCTGATACATTGCAGGGAATTAATGTCTTTTGGCATGGTTTATTTCATTTTCCAGAGTGGATCTGGTAAGTGAATGGGAATCAAATACAATTATAATAGCCCATTTCTCCTCCCTAAATAAAGTTTGGTATGCTCATATTAACTCGTATGTCAGTAGTTGCTTAGTTCACATGAGTAAAAGCCAGTTTATAATAGCTGGGAATTTGACTAATTTTCTCGTACTGGAGCTTTTCTTGGGAACCTACAGCAGTAAAGAATCCTAGTTGTGTTTCAGTCAAATGAATAGAATAGCAGAAACTGAGTTACACATTCTGTGCTCTGAAAGAAATAAGAAGTAAATACCAAGCCCTAAATGATGTGTTACAAAACAGAGAAAACATTTTGGGGGCAAACCCAGCCATTTTGTTAACTTGGCAAGTCTGTAACATGTACTGTAATTACCTTGAAATTTGAGTAAACTCAGCCATGTTGTTTGATAAATTCATTGGCTGAAGTGCATTAGTGGTAGCTGTCCTGCTATGTTGCACTGCTCAAACACTGTCACTCATCCTACCTGTTTAGTTTGTGTTTTTTAAAAAAAAGAACTTCTGGTATTCTGTTTTACCTTCTTACTGTACAATTGTAAATTTGGGTGAGCTGGCAAGATGATTACTGGTCATTGTCTAAAGAAAATTATGTTTCAGTGAGTGGCAGAATCAGTGTAGTCACTGAAGGACTGCAGTTGGATTTGGGGCTGAAATTTCAAGTGAAGAAGGCAATGAAGTCCTTTCAGGAGGGCTGCTCAGATCTGAGAGGTTCAGGATTGCAATATGCCCTCCTCCAGCTAAGCTCAGGGGCTTTTCTATTCCTGGCTGGTTGTCTGCTGGGCACAGTGCAGGAAGCCTCCTCCTCAGGCTGGAGTCTGAGAGGATGCTGCCTCTCTAGCACCCCTGCTGAGGTGCCCCTCTGCCTCATCTTGGCAGTAAACATTTAGGAACCTGTGAGATAGATTGTGACGTGTTTCTTCCTGTCGCAGGCATGACCAGGTCTTTCAAGTGATCTTTGCTTTGAGAAGCAGTTTATTGAAGAATTGATATGCTGCTTTTGTTTGCTGCAAAATGTTTTGCTTGTGTACATTTTAGTTTCCAGGGCATTCAGTCTTGATTTTTATAACCAGGCATACTGGCAAGTGGGTTCAGTTGTTCGTATAGCAATGTTGGCTCCTCCCAAAATCCTGGAATGTGTAAAAGCTGTAGAGTACACTCTGCGCTCCCTTAAATTTTTCAGAATTTGTCCAGATGGGTGAGTAGTGTTGAAATGTTATACATCACCTATTGAGGGGCAGAATGTAGCATGCTATTTGTCTTGCCTTGGTTTTTGAACTAGAAAACCACTTTTTGCACTCCTTGTGTGGTATTTGTCAAATCCTAGAATTAACTGAGTTTGAAAATATTTCCATTTCTAAAGATTCATACAAAACCAATAAATTTATATGTATTGTAGGGAATAACACCTTTTTAAGTGCAAGCTTGAACAACTGTCATTCTAATAGTCTTGAGTAAATAACTGCATCGTCCTGGAAACTTCATGAAGAAATGCATCTAATTGAAAAAATGTCATGGGTTTGGACCAGCCTTCTTTTTCCCAAGTTTCATATGCCGTGTTTGCAAAGAAATGAGCATATTTCTGAAATAACACCATCATATGCAAAATAGATTTTTTAAAAAATTAATTTATTCAGAGATACATTATTTATTTTAATAAGCAGAATCTTGTATACACTGAAGTATCAAAACTAGGCTGCAATAATCATTCAACACCTTTTTCCCATCCCCAAGTTGCACACTGTGTGGTTCTTTCAAGTGTTTGTGGTAAATATTACTGTGACTGCAAAGTATGTAGGTTCTTTCCACGTCTCTTGTTGCATCAAACTCCTGTATTATCTGTACCCATTCTTCTTTTGGGGAGCAGGGGGTGGAGAAATCAATTCTCTGATTTCAGCATAGCACCAGCTTGAAGTTGTGTATTTTCTTCCTATTGAATTAAAGCTAAAAGCTGATAAGAGAAGTCTTTAAAATCCTGTTTTAGACTGAGTACTAGATTATATGCTTGAAAGGAACTGAATAGGTATCTTTTACTGGTGACAACCAGGACAGATGGAATTCACTTTCTAGGTTAACCTAATTTTTCAGGTTGCTTTCAAAAAAGCACCGTACTTGCAATCATTCAAAGATATTATTGACCAAATCCATGAAAAGGAAATTATTTGTATAAAAGGCATAACAAAAATGACTAAAAAATGTTACTGAGTTTTTTAATTTTTCTTTCGTCCTTAATTTGATTTCATTATCTGCTGAAACCCTGCCTCATTGGAACTTAAAAAAGGCTCTAGATTGCGTGTTTTATTTAAATTTTAGACAGATGGTGGAGGGAAAAGAGCAAGGTTTTCCATGTGAATTGCAGAATGAGATGGAGGAATTTCTGCCTTCTGATCTAATATCTGCATTGAAAACCTTTATGTTTTAATTTCCAGGCATTTGAAAGTTTCATTAGCTTACTTAATATCCAGTACTGATGATTTCTTGTATTCATAGAGTACTTGATGCTTGTACACACTGGTTATTATGAACACTTGGGTGACTTGTAACTCCTTCCTTTTTCTCACCTTACTAGCAGGCTGGTAATTGTCAGAGCTTTTCATTTGCGTGTTCCTAATTCCAGTGAGGACACACCCAATAAAGATTTTTTTTGTGCACTTGATTTACATACTCCCACATTTTGGAATGTCTACATACGGTTATCATTGCACAAAATCCATTGTCTTTTTTTTAAGAGATGTTGCTGTTTCTTTCTGGAAGGGGCTGGGGACGGTTTGGACTCGAGGTCTACTGCATGTCTTTTCACACATTCCTAGTGGGAGCTGGAAGAAAGCTATTAGTACTTCAGTACTGTAGATACTTAATCCCTTTGACATCTTCTAAGGCTTGTAATGTTGTTTCAAAAATCCAGAAACACTGGTGTTTCCCAGGAAATCTTGAAATTACTAAGCTCATTCCTGAAGCATCTTGCATAAGCAAAAAAACTACACTATGGTATGTTTTCAGGGAAGATCCATCCTGATTGTCTTCTGCAATCTTGCATGGTTGGTGGGTCTGCCTGATTTCTGCGTTGTTCTGTTGTGTGGTCCTTGCCTTCAAGGTGTTCACGGAAATGCTGGGCAGTTGTGCTGTCAGAGCCCCATCAGATGACTTCTAGTACACGTTACCTAGAGGGTGGGATCTTGAGCAGATTGCTTTGATGGTCAAGAGAATTAGGAGCCTGATTGCCTGGGCTGCTGGTGGATTTCATATGGAAGTTCTCTTGTGTCTGTTTGTGGAGAGCTCATTTATCACCCATATTAGTAATTCAATTTTGGACAGGCCTTATGACTGTGCACTGAAACACAGGCGTGTTTTTCTGCTGTCTTCCTTGTGAGTTTTCCAAGCAGGTGGATCCAGTGGAGGCTTGGTATCTTTGTCTCAGTGTTTTCATGGAGCAAAAGAGCAACTGACTGACTTGAATAACTGACTGCTTTGCAATGGCCATGATACAGTTCTTGAGAGAGGAATATGCTTTTGTGCAAAATGCTCTCCTTGCCATTAGACTGACAGGAGTCATGCCTTTAAAGATACATTTCTGGTGCATATGATTTACTTACTTTTATCTGACCATAGATTTCAGTTTGGGCAGATGAAGAGCCAATTTGAGCTGATATGTCTTTTAAGGGTATCAGGGACCTCCGCCTTGACATTTGCGAGCTTAGTGCTGCTCAAAGGATCTTCCTCACCTTGAAGCAGGGGTTATGTGAAGACCCTTTCTTGCTCAGTGGGGTGGTAGTGTGTCTATGCAACTAAACCAAGAAAGAGTCCAAGAACATCTTGCCTGAACTGGGTTGCATCTCCATATTGAACAAATTTGAACCTTCCTGTTCCAAGAAAAGAATCAATAACATCAAACTAGGTACTCACCTCTTTTAAAACCTACCTGGTTAGATGATAGCATGTTTAAATGGAAAAGCGAACTCCCGAAACTTCCCACCCCAATGATCAACGGGAAAGGGAAACGGGAATGCTTACAGAGTTGTAAGCAAGATCTGTGTTTCCACTGGCAGTTTAAAATTATTTGGCTGTTCAACTTGTTTATGAAAATAGAAAGGTGAAAAGGCCAGGATTGCTAGTAAAGTCCTTTTCTCTCTATTGACCTCTCGGAAAAAAGTTATAGTAGGCACTGTTTTGTTTCAATTAAAAGGCAGTCCTCCCATGCTGTGCCTTAATCCTTGTAAAGAACTGTGACACAGACCTATGTGCATGGGGGCCCATAAGGCAAACCTACCTAGGACACTGAAGTAAGAGGGAGACAACACAAACTAAGCAAAAAAGAACAAGCATCCCAAACCCTCCTTTTTCCTCATCTTTTCAGGGTTAGAAAAAATCAGAATTTATATTTATTTAAATAGATATTTCTGTGTCAGTAGCACACAGGCTGCTGGGCTTCCTCTACTATTATCAGTATAAAATACCTATCAGCTGTATGCTTTATGTCCTGTAGGCTGAAAACCAGAAGGATTTGTATTAAAAATAAATAAATGAGAGTATACTCTAGGAGCACTTTTTAGTGCTGACATTTCCCTCTCTGAATATTTTATGTGGGCACTGTACAGTGGCCAACACTTGACTTTGCTTTCCTGTAGCAGATACATTTTACCTGTTCTCATCAAATTATTTTTTTCCAATATATGAGAAAGAACTATACTGTTGATGGGTGCTCCAGCAACCGGTTTTCTCATGAAACTACGAGAGTTGTAAGAGCTGAGTGTAATCCATGTAGCTGCTTTGCTGTTCTCAGCCTATGTATTTTTAGACTGTGGCTCTCTAAATTCCATTCAAGCAGTATTACTTGGAGGGAGGGCATGAAAAAACCTCCTTACCAATTTTTTTTTCCAGACTTTCATTTCCATCCATACAAGGACATTTTTTTATGGTCAGCAAAACACTATGAATTTGTGCTAATGCATGTCGTGCTGTCTGTGTTTCAGCATTTTAAGCTGTGGGGGATTTTTAGAGCAAAGAGGTGGACAAGAGCTTTGTCTCCTGTTCAAATAGAGAAGTTCAGCATATGCTTTCATTAGTTACAGATTTGGAACATTGGAAGAGACAGGTAGGATTTAGCAGATCAATGTTATCATTCTCCAAAATGCTTAGAAAAATGGCAAAAAGGAGGAAATCTGAAATTTCTGAATAGTTGTGATAATTTAGATAAGGGAATTTAAACTTCAGAAATGTAAAGAAAAGTGCATGTTCACTAGAGATAATATATACCCTAGAAGAAGCAGAAATAAATCTGTGAAGTGCAATTGGAAGGCAGTCTTTTCTCATTTAATTGATATTTAAACATTGGCTAACATGGATCTTTGCCATTGAACTGACATTAACGACCTTGGTTAACTTGGTTTTGAGCTTTTTATTTTATTACACTGGTTTGTTTGTTTTATGTTAATTTCACTTTAGTGCTTGTGTCCTTGTAAAATAGATTTTTTTCTTTTTAAAAACAAACATCAAACATCCAGAATATCTGTTTTGTTTTAATATTTAAACATTTACACACATCTTGGGCATAATTATATATGCATTTTATAGCATGAAAAAGCAAACCATATTGATTGTAAATCCTAAACATCTGCATTGCAAACCAAAACCATACATTTTTTTGTGCACCTTGCTTTTTTCTAAGTTTTTCTTCTCATCATACTTTGAATATTTTATTTTTATTAAGTAATTGCTGGCATTGCTTTTGGTTTACCCCACATCTTTTTAAAAAAAAAAAAATTTTTTTCCTTTAAACTATTTCTCTTTTCTCCCCATCTGTTCTCTGTGTTGGTAACTTGTTTGGAATAAACAAACCTTAAGACAGGCCACAAATCCATTGGACCACAAATCCATTGCTCCTTCAGCCAGGTGGGAGCAGTGAGCGGTGCACAGCACCTGAGGAGTTCTGCTGGAGCAGTGACCTCTGCATCATCCATGTCCTCCCTGCTCCCACATGCAGGCACATGCTCCGCTGTCCCTGAAGGGACGAGATTGTGGTGGGTTTCCAAATGTGTCCTTACTGCCCATTGACAAACATTGCCATTAAACCCTGCACTGTTGCTGTAGCCCTCAGCAGAGGAGGGTAAGTGACTCCTGGTGCACAGCAGCTTGCTCATGTGTCTGTGCTTTGCTTTCCAGGGCTGGGCACTTGAATTCAGTGACGTGGCTTCTCATTGTCTTTGGAAGAGGCAGAGGGACGTGCTTTCTGCCCTGAATGCCATGTACCACCTGGATTACATTAATGCCCATCGGCTCTTAATGATAGTGGCAGCTGTAGTTTAGATGCATTAAAATACCGTTGACAAAAGAAGCGTGTCCCCCCCAGTCAGTATTCTAGTTCTTCAGTAAAGCAATCCATATGTTTACTTTTCCTGGTTTTAGCAAGCTTTGAGATTGTCACAGTATTTTAATCAGCTGGGAAATTGTTTGCTGCAAGGGAAATGGCTGCACTTAAAGCTTCTTCACATCAGCAGCAACATTCTGCTGCCTCAGGACACCTGGATATGATGCTGATGGGAAGAAATATTCCAAAATTTGCCAAGCAGAACAACTAGACAGAGCCTCATTTCTTTTCTCTCTGTCCATTCATTGTCTTTTATCTATCAGTAATCTCAACTCTGGCTGAATTTCTGCTTATGTATTTGCATTTTCGTTCAGTCTTTTACAAACTCCTCTTAACCCATGATTTTGAGGTGGCTGGGGTTGAGGGATTTTTTTGTGATCGTATGTATGGATTCATGTATACATGTGTGGTTACAAGGCACAGTGAACTTACAGTGAAAGAACATGCATGCTGCCACTGCTCTTTTGTTGTATGGTCTTGGTTGTGATGGAACATCTGATGAAGTTGCCAAACAACAGAGCAGCTTTAGAGCTGCCTAAAGAAATTTTATTCTCTGTCATCTCTTTTCCATTCCTCCTTGTGATCTTCCACAAGCTTTGTCTATTAAAATGACACAAAAAGCCTGTTTTGATCCATTTAAACACTCAAGCATGAGAACGTCATGTTTGGACACGTTGAAGTAGCTGTTGTAGCAGAAGAGTGATGGAAACCAAGGACCACTGTAGGCAGCTAGATCTTATAGGTCTTTTCATGGATTGATTGAGCTTGGTCTTTAAACTGGTTGCCTTACCTGCACCTGCTCTGCTCTGTTTGGATAGCTGCTCCAGTATTTGCCCAAACTCATCTCTCGTGTGTTTTTGTTTTTATTTCTATACATTTGTCTTTGAAGTAGATTATCTGCAGCCTTCACAGTGAAGTGTTGTCTGTCAACACTAATTAGGCTTCTGCAACAAGTGGGAATTAGAGTGCCTCTGGACTTTGGGCATTTCAGGTGGTGCAACTGTGTTGGTCAACCCTGGATGTTTGATGTTTCAGTGGGTGAGAGCTACTGGATTTTTTCGTTGTTCCTCTGTTCTCGTTTCCTCATTGAAGGTGTGTGCTCCTCCTCAGTTGAATTTGTTAGCCATATTTGTTAGTGCTGCCATCAGAATTAAATAGGTCAGCGTACTACAAACAAACATTACATGGCATGAAATGTGGAGGTACAGATGCCTCCTGCATTTAATGCCCCCTATCCCCTCCCAAATTATTAAAGAAACCCACCAACCCTACCCTTCGGTTTTTAGCTACTTCCTTGGCAGTATTCATAAGTTCCTTCAATATTCTTTTATGCTGTAGAATTTAAAAAGTGGATGATTGAAATCTACAGATGACACATTTCTTCAGAAATCACTTAGTCGTGGGTCTTCAGCGCATACCAGAAACTACATTTAACATGTTTACGAAACATGGGGTTAGGGCTTAACTGATCAAGTCCCACAAGTGTGGGACTTTCTAATCACTGTTTACCTTCTCTGACTGGTCTTTATCAGTTTGGGGTTGGGGGAGGGTGTTGAGTAATTACGTTTTTAAAACAAATTCCCTTACTGGTAACAAGAGTATCTATCTTGACAGCACCTGTATCTTTGTGTTGCCTGATACAGAAGTGACCATGTTGCAGCAATGAAACAATGCAAAGTTGAGGGAGAATTCCATCATTCAGCTTTTGCTGGTTTGTTGGTTGTTTTTGTGATTAACACATTTTTTTGTTGAAAACAGTTTTTGAAAGACTGTTTCTTCTTATAAATACAATATTTTCAAACACTGTTTACTTATGCTTTAGATGCCTGTGTTTGTATTTGTTTAAGTGCTGCTTTTGATTTTGAGCATACTGTAAAAAATTTTGCTGTTTCTGGTTTAAGAAAAATAAACCAAGGTTTAAGACTTAGAGACAGTCAGCTCTTCTTTATCTTGACTTTATGCCTGCTGGAAATTGTTAGTGACAAATAGGTTTTATTTTTCAGGAGATACTCGGTAAGTTTTTTGTATACATTTTGATGTAATTTGCTGAAGCAATGTCAATTTGTCTTTAGAAGTAGGTACTGGCAACTTTTGCTTATGGTATTGGACACTGCCTAAATAGATTTGTAGTCTTGTTTTTCATATGTTGAATACAGTTATTTAATTTAATTTTTGGAAAATGCATCAGAAAAAATGTCCTCAAGATGTACTTATATTAGAGTACCAAAATCACTGTGTTTAAATGTAAATAAAATAGCCAGTTTTGACCTGGATGTATGATTTATAAATTCTTGTGGACTTGACTCAATGAAAGTTCTGACAACCTTCATTGCAGTACTTGTTACTAGTGTTCTTTTTTCTTAACATTATATTTTCACTTTTGTGCACTAAATATGTTTTCAAATTTAGGAAGTTCTGAAATTAGTTTGAAGCTGCATTAACTGGTTTGGGACTATATTTTTGAGATTAGTAGCATAAATCAAGAATGCTGATATAAATGTTTCTTGGTTGTTACAAAGTTGATTTTGAGTTCTAATAGGACATTACCTGAAAGAACATAAATTAAGGTTTATACTCTCCACAGTGCACAAGTGCTCAGAGATACGCAGCTTTTTTGAGTTGCAAAATTTTCTCTTAAAGCAACACAGCTTCAGACCTAAGAGGTTTATGTGACACCCCTTTCAAGAAGCAAGAGATAGGGGAAAATTAAGACTTTTATACACAAGGCTGGCAAACTGTAGCATTTCTTTCTAAATATTGTTCACATTTGTGCTCACAGAAAATCAAGTGAATTGTCTAAGACACAGGAATTCACCCTTAGAACCCAAGTCCCTGGACTCGTGCAGTGTAATATGAGAGAAACGATGTGCATTGATACGTAATGTCTGGTACGAAGTCCCTTACAATGAATGCAAAGGCTGCCATTGACTCAACTGAGCTTTTATCTGGCTCTGTAATGATTGTTAAGAGAGGCTCTTTCTTAAATAGAAGCAATAGGGTTTCCTGTATTTTTTTTGTATACTGCTGTTCATAAGTGTAGCACTTAATACTTCAGTGTGGCATGGTCAAGAGTAAAGTGTCTTTTTTCTGGCAGTAATTAGGTAGGTGTTTTCCCTTTTTCAACAGTTTTCTGGTTTTGTAATTTTAAAAGATGCTACAACAAAAACTGTCAATGTTTTTGATCTCGTTGCAACCCTTTGTGTCAGATAATATTTAGAATATTTGTGGAGCAGGCGCAAGGTTCATGACTAGAAGTCAAATGAACGTTACCTGCCTTGTCTGAATCAGTTTCCATTGGATTCAGTAGGGTTATGCCTTTTTTCTGGTATCTGTGACTTCTGTGTGGATACATAGCCCAGGAGAAAGTCAATTAGTTTGAATTCATCTCTACAGTTACAGTCTCTTCTGTCTTTTGTGTATCTCTTACTACAGTCCAATGCATGCAGTTTTAATGTCAGCAGGTAGTTCAGTTCTGGTGGAAACAAACATCATCTGTCAGAAATCCTACCGACTGCAAATCCAAACCAAAATGAAGCATTTTACCACAAGTAGCTTCACTGCAGTGAACCAGCTCATGCTCCCAGAGCAGCTCACTTTTTGTTGCTTAACCTGAGCAGCGTCCCAAACGGGGTGCGTGTATTTTCAAATGTGATTTCGCCGCTTGTGCATATTCCGTGTCAGCGAGCGTGGGGTGAGCAGAAGGCCGGCGTGAGGGCCACGCGGGCTGCAGCAGGAGGTTTCTCCAGTGGGCTCCCATCTGTCGGGGCTGCGTGCTGATAAAGCTTGCGGCAGCTGGCTCAACTCGCCACTAATCCATTCATCCCGGCTGTGGATCAGAAGGTGGCCTGTCCCCTCCCGGAGTCCTGAGGACCTTGGAGAGTTGCCTTAGCCTCTGAGCAGTTCCCACTGGAGCTGGCAGCAAGTATAATGACAGAGCACACGTAACTTGAGCGAGGGGCATGTGTGGCGGCTGTAGGGTATTGTGCTGGGGACAAAGCCGCCCAGTCTCTTCCCAGCTGACCTGTTGTGCCTTCATCAACAGCAGTGTGTTCACAGCTGAAGTGCTAGCTATGGGTGGAAGATCATTATTAATGTGTTACATGGGGAGGAACTGTGAAGTCCTGGAATATTTTTCTGTGTGTCATGCAACTCGTTGCGCACAGACTGCCGAGCAGAGTTAGCCGCTTGGAGTTCCAGATGGCACCGACAACTGTGAGAGACCACGACTGTATGTGATCTTTCCTACTGCTTTTTGGTGTAGGCGTATTATTGCTGTTACAAATAATTTATAAGTATAGTGGTTATTTAAAACCATGTAGTAGGTTGCACTTTCCCCCCCTATCAAGGGTACATAGCTTGTTAACTCACAAAAGTAGTGAGATAATTCCTGCCCTAAAAATTTATAGCCTTTTGTGCACAAAATCTGTCGTTGAGCCTGGAAGGTCTGAGAGAAAGATTGCTGAGAACAGGAGATGCAGCAGAAGAAGAGAGAGAACAGGAATAGAAAGATGACGGGGAAGCGTACGCACGACAGAGCAGCGTAAGAGCTAACACGCTGTAAAATTGTCCAGCAAGTAAGGCCTTGTAGGTGAGGGAGGGAATCTTCAGTCATCTCTTAGGAATGGCAGCTCTTTCTTATATTAAAGAGGACCTGAATATTTTATGAAATAAAGGATGGCCACACATCTGGACAACAAAAAGGAAAGATGATTAACTGACTTGTCCCCTGTCATGGTTTCCCAGTAGAACCATCACATCCTCAGCTACCACATCTCTTGCAACAGCCTCAGTAGTTGCGTAGCATTTCTGTTTATTTGATTACTTCCCTAAAAAAGAAGAAAAACATCTAAATCTCAAAAGTCACAAAGTAATTAAACAGCTCAGAAGAAATTGGTTCTACACCAGAAAAGAGGTGCCTGGGAATTTAAGTGAATCTTGGTCCAATGATTGGCATCAATTGCAACAAATGCCTCTGGGGTAGTCCAGAAGGACACATGCTATTGCTTGATTTGATTCCCCAATCAATGGCCTTCCTTCCGTGCATATGAAGTATTAGAAGATGCAGTACACAGCAAGTTGAACTCATGTGGAGGATGCAGCATAAAGAGAACAAAACAAAAACTGCTCAGAGCTCTGTCACAAGCTTTTTACACCAAAGTTTTTTAACAACCAAAGTTACAGAGACTACCAAAAAAAAATATGGTATTCACAAATGTCTTCATTTGAGCTGAGGGGTGGCTCATCTTCACAGATGAATTGCTTTAAAAGGATATTTAAATGAATACATACACGATAAATAAATGGACTTTGCTCTACTTTGTTATGACAAGACCCCTCTTCAGAGGTATACTTTAAATGAATTATTGTGTTGAAACCCTCAGAAAGGAAGACTCAGTTGTAGAGCAAGCATAAATGGAGCACACAGTGCAAAATATCGGGAGCAGAAACTTGGATAGGAGAATCATATTCACAGCTTGCTGGATTGGGCTCCTTGGTTTTGTAGCTCTGCAATGAGCCCAGCTCTGGTTTGCTTCAAACATGAAAATCTATCTCAAGTAGCTAAACTGCAGTCCAAACTTACATGAAGAGTTAAGCTCTCAATACCTTAAATACACTGTGGAAATATGGATAGATGAAACGGAACGTTGGATAAAATTGGATTTGGCATAGTAAATTTATAGACTTTTTAGGCTTGTGCTATTTCTGTGGGACACTGTTCTGTTTTGACTCTAATTTTAGTTCAGAGAACTTGTTTGATTTCCTTTTTCACATCCATATGTGCTCATATGGTAAATTTATAGTCTTTTTACTAGGTTTTCATTATGTTAACTCTAATTATTATAGCACTGTGGAAGCAGTGCCATAGTTCATACAGAGATGTAAGTTCTTGTTTATTCAGTAGAAGTGGGGGTTTTTGTTAAACATTTCCATATCAGGACTTAGGAGTTTAAAACAGTAATATTTTAGAGGTATGTAAATGGATGCAAGAGGAAGGCATGGTAAAATCAGTTGGTAAGAGAATTTTTTTCCAGATTAATCAAATAATTCAAAATGTCCTGAAATTTCCTACCACTGAAATAGAATTTATATTAATACACACTGCAGATGTTGAAATACTCTATTTAACTAATAAAGAAGTTTAAAAAACACTGAAAATAGCTTCCTAAAAGAATGCATTATTTTGTTCCCATTTAGTGACTTGATGGCTCCCAGTACATCTTCTCATTTGCATTTGTTTGTAAGAGGTTTTTCCTGTCAGGGGCTTGTCCATGTGCCTTATTTGTCATTATCTTCTGTCCTTACGTTGAGACTGGAATAGGAGCAGCAGCTCTGACAGTGGCTTTTACTTGGCTATCAACACCAAGGATTAAATTTCAAGTGCCTTGTGAAATGCTGTGTTCTGAGGAGAGTCTGTTATGAAAAGTGGAGGATTTATACAAATACAGCTTGACAGTGACATGTTTCTCTAAAAATACTGGCTGCCATCTCCTTACCTCAGTTGTCTTCCTGGCTCAGTGGTATTCCTTTCCCCAAGGAATCAGTCTTCAGTGTGAAACGCTGTGTCCAAGACTCACAGAACTCTCTTGGAGAGATGACAGAAGACAAGAAGAAGCTCTCCCAGGAGCACACAAAAGAAGTTACTGCAGGTGGACTTATCACTGAGAGGGGATGGACCATGGGAAACCACAGGAGGAGAAGGGTTGAGGCAGAAGGCTGATGGGGTAGATGGGGGAAGATGGGAATAGTTTGAGCTCCAATGAAGCCCAAAGGGCTTTCTGGGGAGAAGAGTTTGAGTTGAGATCTAGCAGCAGAAGTTTGTTTGGAAAAAGTGGAGGGTGAAAATGAAGATGTAAACATGGAAAGGCACAGTGAAATATATTCACTGGTCTTGCTGATGAAGGAGAGATAAAAGATGAGGTATTAGTTGATGAAGTTGTCAGGCAATTTTGTTTTCCATGTGGTGGAGGAATAAATTGTGTGTCTGTTGTTGAGGACCTAGGTACAATAGCTTTTTTATACTGGATAATTCTTTGTCGCCATCCCTGGCCTTGCAGATGTTTCTGTGAAACCTCTCCACATTGTGCTAACACCAGCACATGCATCCCAGAGCTTTTATGGAATTTTCTGTGACCTGCCATAAGCTGGCCATGTGGTCTGGCAGCGGTCACATTTGAGCACTTCCTGCCCCAGGTTTCTCAACAAATATAGCATGGTGAAAACTGATTTCAGTAAGGAAATGACCACGTGTTTGCAGTTTGCATCAAGGCAGAAGGTAGTGTTTGTCACATACTTCATAGTGGCATTTTGATGGTCCCGTGTTTGTATGGGTCATTCTTATGGTTAAACTCTGGGATGTGCTACAGATGAGCATTCATATTTAGTGCACTCCTGAGCCACGATAGCAATCTTTTTTGTGGCCTTAATAGTTGCTCCTTCCTCAGCAGTGTATGAAAAAAATCTCTATCATCAGCTTTCTTTTGCAATGAAGAAGTAGGTGCAGGGAAATAAAACATAATTGCATTATTTGGTGGGCAGGCTTTGACCGAGCTTAAAGGCTTAAATGACTAGAAAAACCTACCTATTGCTGTGTTTGTTTTTTAATTAAAAGCTTGTGAGTGGAAGACGTATCCTATCCTGCTGCATAATTAACAAAATGTGTTTAGCCTGAAATACAATCACGTAAATGGATGAACAGAAGCAGAAATGTCAAGTCTTGCAAGAAAGTCACCCAGGACTTGTGGTCTTTATTGATATTTAAAAGGAAACTGATACAGTAGAAATAGATTCAGTTTTTAGCCTAAGGCTGAAACACAGATCTCTTCACCATTCACAACTTTTTAAGAGGATCCATTTGTGACTGCAGCGTGCCTTTGAGGAAGGACAGACAGTTGTATGTATCACTTCAATATTCCTTGAAAGAAAAAAATTTGTAGACATATAGGGAACTATATTCTGTACTGTAACTAATACTTGTAATTCAGGGTTTATGTTTCTACATTTGCTTAAAATGTCTTCTAGCTTGTCTTTCCTCAGGCCTTTTTTTCTTCTTACCCTTCTACTGCCGTTCCCACCCCTAACAAAAAAGGAAAAATAAAGAAGAGAAAGAAACCAAGGAAACTCAGTTAATTTGCTATTGCTTGTATGTGCGCTCTGAAATAAACATGAGAAGGTCAGCAACACACAGAGGCGCATTTCTTGGTGATGGAATAGCTCTGCAGCTGAGACCGATGGGAACCTTTATGCTGTAATCACAGATCAACACAAGATCTGTTACTTGGTTCTGCGCACGGCACACCGAGTGCTCTTTCTCCAAACAGGGCCCTTCTTGCATTCAGTTCCCTGACTGGAAGGTCAGCCTTTACTTAGGAACTTTTTCTTACTTCCAGCTTAAGCACAACAGTTATTGGGAGATTTTACCCATTTCTGCTTATGCCAGATTGACCTTTCTCTTATTTAACTGTCTTTTCCATCATGTTTATCTTCTGATCATTTTAATTTACACAGTTTATTTTACTGACATTCTTTTCATAGGTATGCTTCACCTGTAGCTAATAATGTGTGTAAAATATAGCAGTCCTAATTCTTCTGCAGATTAAGTGTAGCTATCTGTACAAAAAATTCATAATGCAGCATTCAGTATTTCAGAACTGGTCAACTTCTGGCATCCTTTCTGCTGTCCTTGGTTATTATGTTATCTATAGCATCTGATTCCCAAACTGTTAAAATTTATTGTACCTTGGAAAGTGATGTGGATTAAATATGAATAAATACATTTTTATATAATCTTCTCTCTTCCCCTGCAGTGATTCTGTAGAGTAAGTGCACACTGATTTTATCACTAGAGACCAAGCTTGTCAAGGAGCACATGCAATGTCAGGCTCAGGGTCCAACACATTGTTATCAGAAGTCATTCCCTACATGTTGTCTCCCCAAAACTTTGTTTTACCCATTTGAGAATTTCATTAGAGTTACTTCACGTAAGTATAAAATATCTTGCTTGCTTGTTGCCCTACAGATAATTTTCATACACTACAAAATGTGTGAGATACCTAAACCAGGTATTTCATGAAGAGAAATAGGAGTTTTAAATGTGTTCTGCATTTAGAAAAACTAAGCACCAAAAAGTTTGCAAGTTCAAGCCCAGGATAGTGAACCTGGCTGCTCCGATTCTCGGTTTTTGAGGTAAAAGACTGGTGATGGCCTTTTCATCTTGAAGTTTCTGGTTTCATACAGCTGTGAGAACATCCCACAGATGCTTTTTTCATCTTGGGAATGGTAAAATGGTTTCTAATTCCAAATTGTCTCCTTTTCTACTGCAAGTGAGCACCTTAACAAAGGTGTTCCCATCTCAGGGGAATTCACTATCTTCTTCACTTAGTCTGAACAGCTGTTTGATCAAAGAATCTTAGAGCCTTTCTGTAGGAGTGTTTTATGCCTTAAGAGCTGGAGATGTAACAATAAATACCAAAAAGCAACAGGTTAGCTCCATCCAGGCATTAAAGATCATTTTAGAGAACGTGGATTCAGTAGCTCAAAGGTTGTGCAGCAGCCTAGGTTTTAGACCATGTGTTGTTTGTCTTGTCCTGATTTCATTTTCAATCAATATGGTTCTGTGCAACCCTTCTTAACCATTCAGCTCCATAAACAGACATGAAACCTAAAATCCTGCGTTTAGACTATTCTCTGATTCGTGAGCAGAAGACGGTTCTTTTAATATGCAGCAATATCTCAGTTTATGGACACATCCCAGCAAGGAAGTCTGTTCTTCAGGGCTGGACAGCCCCAACATTGGAAACCCTTCCTCTGTTTTTTGTGACAGATACTTCATTTTGAACAAGGGATCACATTTTGGCTGTGAGCACACAGGACTGAGGGAGCAGATGACAAGATGATGTGCAAGAGACAGGCATTTCTAGCTTATTTTAAAAGTTATATTGTTATATCATGTGCTGATGGATAAACTCACCTCCACACTCTTTGGCCTGACCTTCAATCCACAAGAATTTTTTTCTTATTTCATCTTACTGTGAAGGAGATGTTCCTTTTGCAATCACCTTTTCTGGAAGGTGAAAGAAATCCAGCCCTTATTGCTGATGTTTCCCAGGCAGGCTGGACAGGGTGCTCCTGTAGCACATTCAGAGCTTCTCTGCAAAGTGGCTTTTTAATTCCTCTTAAACCCAGCTGTCAGCAGATACGTTTTTAACCTGCTTCCAGTGCCAAGGCTCCTCTTTGCATCTTCGATGTCAACAGGTTTATTCCTGGACTCCTACCAGGTTTGTGAGTGTGAATGGGGCTTGTTCCCAGACCTCTTTGCATTTGCCCTCTGTGAATGTAACCATGGGGTTTGAAAACAGACGTTACTTACTGGTAACTGATGTTCTTTACAACAGCAGCACACATGAACATTCACGCTGTGCATTCCTCTTCCCCTCACTACACTCTCTCCCCTGAAAGTCCTTTTGGAACTCCTGTCCTTGGGACACTGCAGTGGGATTAAAAACTGGCACAATACAGACACGCTCTGGCTTATACCCAGAGGGAGAAAGCACATGGGAGGCCCACAGCTGTGTGCCAGGCAGGTGCTGGTACAGGGCATCTGCTCCTGAGTGCCAGGGTGTATCTGTACCTGCCGTGGGAGTCCACCTGGGAGCCAGGGGTACCAGGGAAATGGAGCAGCAATCACAGCTTTTCTTTTCCTCTTGAAATCTCTTTCTTCTTTGTCTCTCACCATCTTAAGTGAAGTTTCTCTGCGTTCAGATTTTAAATTCAGGCAGATCCGTCATTGGTTGTTAAAATGTTCAGTTCATTGTAAAACAAGGCTCTCCTGCTCAGACACACCATCCCATTTACTCCAACATGCCCAGCCATGTTTTTAAGCTTCGCTCATGTTCTTCTAAATGAAAATGTCACACTTCCTTTTCTAGCAAACTTGTGAAACTGGTCAAACTAGACTGACACGGCAGCATAATCTTACACTCACTACTTCTTTAGCTTTGTAGACAAAATGCAACCCTGACAGTGCCTGTGTATGGCTCAGGGTAGATTAAAGCATGTGCTTTCTTGTAGGATAAATGATGTGGAAGCATAACTTGCCTTGATATGTCCTTTGTCTCTTTCTTTCTCTCTTTTCTTCCCTCTCTCTCTTCTTTCTTCTGCTGCCCCTCATCTCTTTCAAAAATAGTGGGGACAAGTTCAAAGAGACTGAGACTCTCTTCCACCATGGGGAGTGAATAAGGAGCAATAGCTGGGGGAATGGAGAGAGAAAAACACAGCTCAGGTATTGATGTTGGAATGGCAGCTTTCTCTTCTTTACTCTTCCCTGGGTTTTTGAGCCTGTGAAAGATGGCATTTCAGGAAAAAACAAATTCCAGTATGGGCCATTGGAAGCCCAGCCTACTCTGGAGTAGTTTGGCATCTTCTTTGGGATTTGTTGCATTCTTACTAATGGTATTTATATTTGCACAGTTTTCCTTTCTGACTGTTAAACCCAGGAAAGCGAAGGTCAGAGGAGCAATTGTAATCTGCAGCCCCCCTCATTTCCCATAGATATGATAGAGCAGAGCAATTCCTGGATTTCAGAAACTGATTCAAACCTATTCTCAACAATATATACTTAATTTTTTTTACCCATTGTCTTTTATTGTCTCCAAGGTATTTATTTCAGGTACCCCTACATTCCCCGCTATGTCCTGTCCCATCCAGCAATGCATACACATTTGTGTAACACAACAATACATTAGAAGTAAGTATTAGTAATACAATGATAAAATGAGCTAAGATGGCCCTTTTAATTACAAACATCCTTTATAAACTTAAGTATCTGAGAATGTAAAAAAAAATGCTTACTTAGCTGACATATAGTATAGAGATTAATGTTTATAATATTCAAAAAAATGGTAGAAGGGAAGTAGTAAAAAGCGATGTGCAGTGCTGAGGGCAGACTTGAGAATAAGTTTTAAAGTAAAACAGTTACTTCTCACATGTGGTGACCAAAATGGCAATAGCAGTGACACAACTGACTTCTAATTGCCTGATTCACAAACCAAAGAATGAGCATGAAATATATCTGCTAGGATTCTGAAGTTTACTGTGTATATATTCCTCTTGTAGATTAAAAAGAGAGGGAAAAAAAAGAGTGAAAAACTAGGTTTTTGCCTAATGTAAGACTGTTTAAAAAACAAAGTAAGTGAAAAAGGATAAGTAGGTAGAAAGGGTATTGAATGACAAAAATGGTACATTTATATATTTAAAGTATATGCAAAAAATACACCCCCTCCTTTCCCCCCTATTTTCACTGCAGGGTAATAGTAAATAAAAAAATATCTCAAGCTTTCAATCCTGTGTTTTAGTTTATTAAAATTTATAAAAGTCAAATAGTGTTTCTTGCTGTTTGTTTCATGTTCCCAGGGCTGGCTTGTTTATCCCCAGGAAGAGGTGGGAGTGTCTCTTGGGATGCTAGCCTCACAGTCTGAGTCTGGGAACAAATTCATCTAACACAGCACTCCTAAATTAAAAGAAGAGTTACTGGCTGGTGGTTATGGAAATCTGTTTAGGTAAAGATACACAACAGAATCTAAATTTGATTTGGAAATTATTATGGGCAGGTGTGATAGCACTAATATTCAGGGTGTCTGATATTTCCTACTGTAAAAACCTACTTTAAGTTTTGCTTATAGATAGTTTTTTAAAATGTTGAAAATATCACAAAATCAGCTATTTTTTTAATGTGTTTAAAGAATATTTTTAGACACCAAAAAAAATCCCTACTATAGCACAACCTCTTCTCTTCAAACAGACCTTGCAGTCCCATTATTTTTAGCATAAAAGTTAAAAACAAACCGATTGCTGCTGCCGTTGGCGTGTGAGGTAGGTGACTTGCCATTGCCATAAGTGTGCCCCTGTCACCACACCTGGCAGATGAGAGTTGGTAGCACCACTGCACAGTGCTGGGGTGCAGCTAAAGAGGCTCAGAGAGCTTTCACCAGCGGCCTGGCTGTGCCTGGCAAGGGAGACAGCAGGCAGTCTGAAAGCAGAGGTGAGGCACAAGACTGAGCTGGGGATGTGGCACAGAAGGGCCCTCAGCAACAGCAGGAAGAGGGTCAAAATCCAGTATGGAGGTGAGAAGAGAGGATGACTGGCTGAAGGAGAGGACAGGAGTAGGAGGGAGAAACCAGGGTCTGTTGAGAACCCATGGGGAGGCTGGAGCTGCACTGTGGTAGGGCAGGAGTGAGTGAGACATCAGCACTGGAGGTGGTGCTGGCTTCAGGGGAAGGCAGCGAAGACTGGACAGAAAGAAAGAGGACAAGGGACATTGAGCGCAGGGGAAGCAAGGGCCTGGGTCCCCAGGGATGGATGGGCAGGGAGAGCAGAGGCTGGGAGCTGTACAGACAAAAATTGTCCTGAGGACAGGAGAGTGAAGCCTCTTGATCTGTCTTGAGATTAAGGCTAAGACATCACATGGGAAAGGTAGCAGGACTAGGTAGGACATGAACAAATGGGAGGTGATGGGGAAAGAAGACCACAGCTGAGTTGACATCAGCAACCTCAATATTCACATCTTAACTTTTGATCCTATTTTTGTGACCTACTATAGTGTTTTAACAGACAAGGCTCTGTGCGTAAGGGTGTTAAAAATATCTGACCTTGGAAGAACATAGAATATCCTTACTGTGTGAGCATTTGCAAAAACAGCCTGTATTTCACAAGTACATACTTCAACATCCATGACCTCCAGTGCTCATATTCTAAAAATCATGACACATCTTGAGGTTTGTGTATGTTTTCTTTTGAGAGGGAAGGCCTCATTAAAATAAGCTGACTGCAGTCTGAAGCATATATACATTAAGTTCTCCCTCACAAGAACTGCACATCATTTTTATATTGCAAAACTTCAGTTTTGGTTGGCTGTTTCTGTGAAGGTGCTCGTAAACTGACATAGAGGCTTAAGCTACAACAAACAAGGTTACCAAAAGACTTTCTGAAGGTGGCAAAGCTGGGTGTTCAACATGATTATTAGACATATTGGTACTGTTTCCAAAGCTAGCTGTGAGTCTCACTTGATACCAGCTTTCAGTATAACTTTGGCACATAAAGGAATCTTCTGTAAAAGAGGTAGAATTTCATGCAAGCTTTTTTCCCTTCCTTGCAGATGTTAATATAGCTCTTTTCAATTCTTAATAAAAATTTTAAATATCTTAAATATTCTACTGATATGCCATTACTCACAGTGAGAGCTGAATTAATCTGTGCTCCAGAAAATTCACTGAAGTAAATACTTCTGTCAGGAATGAATGTGGGCTTAAGGGTTAACTGCTGTCTCTGTTAACACCTGTTATATAGAGCAAAGGCAGAAAACTTAATCAGTTTTGACTACTTTTTACAGCCTTTTATACAGGAAAAAGTCTTTGCCTTTTTACGGATTTTTAAAAATTATTATTTTAACCTTTAAAGTACCTGACTTTAAAGGGGATATCCAAATTTCTCTCTGTGGAGACTTAAACAGCCTTTGTGGATGTATTTTGAGCAATGCTAATAACAATGGTTTCTGGCAGTTGCAAAATGAGATCTGACCAATTTCAGTAGAACACTGGCACTAAACCCACCGAGCTTGCCTTTGAAATGGTGTTTCAGTTAGAACTGAGTTAAAGTGATGTTTCCAGAAAAAGTTTTGCACCTCGCTAGAAATGACAGACAGCTGCTAGACGAGGTAATGATATGTCTTCATGTTTGATGCCTTCTTTTATCAGTCTGAGGCTTTTCACTGAGTCAGATCTATTGATTAGCATTAGTTTACTTCTCAGGAAGCCTGCTTTGCATGGAAATGTCATGGGCTGGGGATGTGAACTGTGTGCCAAGCAAGAGCTTGAACTCTGTCTAATGCTGCCAAGTAAACTACATGTTGCTGAATGTTTAGCAAGGATAATAGCTTTGCAGCCCCCCAAAATGTTAAATGGGGTTGCTTTTGTCTCCTATGAACAAATGCTGGGAGAGAAAATAATGGGATCATAATGGAAGATACCCTGGGCTTTGCTTTGCTTTATGGAGTGTAAGTTTATGGAGTTACAGTACAGTGAAACTCTAGAAAGTCTGGGGAAGAACTGCTGCTTCACAGTAATTCCTGCATCTGTATTCAAAAGAATGATAATGGAAGAGTGGGAGGAGAAAGAAGAGCTCCACCATTACTGTTAATGAAATTACCTTACCTCTTCAAAAAAAATTTAAAAAAAAGAACACACAGAAGCAACTTGGGGAGGCAGGAATTTGGTTGATTGCAGGGTTTTAATCAAAAATCCTGTGGGCTTGTTCTGTTTTTCCTATTTTGCTCACAGGGTTCCAGGTGTAATGTTCTACATATATATGGTCACATTGAAAGCAGAAGCTTAAAAATAACACTGCTCAGTAATTATGTTAACTGGATTGGTGGAGGTTTGCAGCAAGCTAATAACCTTGCAGAGGAAGAAGACAGTCTGGATATATTGAAAAGGATTTTTAACAGTCCATTATTTGAGAGTAATTTTAACATTTTTCAATGGAGTGAAAATCTACGATTTTTCTAAAAGTTCCTGGAGATTTTATTGTTGTAAGAAAGACAGGAATGTAAATATTGATATTCAGGGATTTAATATCATGTTTCATCTTTTCATTTACTATAATGCTTGTGTATTTTCCAGACAAGTCCTACACCCTTTTATTCTTTTTCTGATTTTTTTCTAGCTCCTTTTTCCGGAGAAGTTTTTATACTTCACCAGGCCATGATAAACATTAACAGATTGGGTTAGTGCCTAATATTTACATTCTGCACTACTTGTAAATAAGGAACTAACATTTTTCTAATATTCTTAGGGGATTTTTTGTGCTATAAACACACAACATTTTCTCTAGTCATTGTAAGAGATACACTTAAGATACACTGTAGGTGATTTGATTCTTTAATATTTCTGGTACCACCCATTCTGCCCTGGACTCTTCCAATACCCAGGATTACAACTGAAAAAAATTCAGAACACAAGTTCAGAAAAAAGCAAAGACAATTTATGGTAAAGAAGTTCTTTAAAATAATATGGCATGTGTGCAATCTTTAACTTACGTGTTTGTTCAATGGTTTCAGCCATTTCCAAGAACAATGCTGCATGCTGCACAAATGTGCAGTAATTGCTTTACAACTAAATGTTTGCTTCTGTTTAATACCTAATTTTAAATAATACTCGACAAAGTGTTCCTTAGCTCAGAGATAACACCACCTGAGAAAGCTAGCCACTAATTTCAAAGAGAAGATGTGAGCAAAATAGGAGAGAAATTGGGAGGGGAGGGCACCTCATGATGATTCTTGAAGGAAGATGCTTCCCATTTTGTATATCTGTAGAAAAAAACTGAACTGCAAATGCTGAAATTTCCTAGCAGTTTTAAAGTAGACTAATGTGTGGCATGCCTTGGCAAGCTGTATCTTGCCAATTTTTCTTCATCCTCTCAAGCATATGCCTTGCTTGCATAACCAGTTTTTTAGCCACATGGATTCAGTGTTCCACGCTGCACGGAGGCTGTGCAAATTTATTGCTAATACTAAAAGAACATTCATGTTAACTTGTTTTGAATAGCAAATTCAGTCTAAAAAAATCCTGGATATTGAAAAAATAAAGAAATGATCTGGTGAGCAGCATGGATATGCCACAGCATGTCACCCATCTCTGTATTCATCAGCTCTGCACTCTCACAAAGAGATCTTCCCTTTGTGATGAAACTCCCTCCACATCTTGAGCCACCCCTAAATGGTCTTTAGCTTGGCCAGATTACTGAAGGCCATATGGCCCTATAACATTTTGTTAATGCTCTTCCAAATCTCAGTAAAAGCCTTTCTTTCCAGCAATGCTAGTATGTTGCCTGAATAAAATTAAATTTTAGTTCCTTGAAAGAAAATGTTATCAGCCTTCCTAGCAGCTGTGAGAATTGTGCTATGCTGATTAGATGTGACACATAGAAGAAAAACTGCTCTAGCAAGTGGTATTTGTGATTCAGTAGGTGACACTGTTCTCTCTAAACCCATGCAGAATCAATGCCCCTGCAGTGTATCAGGGGACAATGTACCTTTTGCTGGCCCTGTCTTTCAGATGAGATGTAAAACCAAAGTCCCGGACGCTTGCAGTCATGACAAGTTCCACAGTAAACTAGAGCGGAAGGTAGGAGATTGGCCCAGCATCCAAGTTTGATTTATTGATAAATAAATGTACTGGAAAAGGCACGATGACAGGTGGGCATGGTTCTCTCTCTCTTGTGCGTGTTGTACACGGCTCCTCTGTGCCCAGAGACTCCAGGAGACGAGTCCCACAGTCGCTCGCCTGGCAGCAGCCACGCACCCCACTGCTTCCAAGCACTGCGTGGAGAAACAGGCTCCACAACGCATCCGAGAAGGGAACTGGGGTTTTTTTCATTGATAGAAGAGGATGAACAGCATCTCTGGGGCTTGGACAGCAGTTGCCATTTTTATGGAATACAGGATGAAGGCTTTCTGCTCTTAAGTGCTGAGAGTTCTAAGTGCCACAAATAATTTTTTTCCTTTGAAGAACATTTCACTTGAAAATTGGTATCTCAATTTCTTCATCTGTAGAAAACCTGCATAAGAATTTAAAGTGAGCCTAAGTTTTTTGCTTCTATATAATTGTGAAGTATTAATTAATAAAATGGTATTTACAGAAATAGGAACTGTTCTGAAAATCATTCCTCACATACTTACTTCAAATTTGATAACAGACTGCACAAACTTAAAAATTTCCAAACAATTATATGGAGTCCCATGAAACTGGTTTGAGTTGTGGTATTTTTTTTTCTTTCTTTTTTTTTTAACTGGAAAATGTGAAGTATGAGTTTTAAGATATTCAGGAATTGTGCACTGTAGTACAGTTGGTAGTATTTGCAGAATGGCAAGAGAGAGCTGAATTATGTATTTTGTAGGAATCTATTAATCTTCCTTGGGAATACCATATGCAAACAGGAACACTTTTAAAATTAGGCAAAATGTACATACTGTGTAGTCAAGAGGGAAAAGGCAAGTATGCGTACTTCAAAAAGTGTATAATACCTTCAAAACGTGTATAATAGCAAAAAGATTCTTACAGAAGATTACAGTCTCACATATTACAACATTTTACTATCACAGAGATTAAAGCTTATTTTGTTACATTTAATAGAGAACATATGTGACTTACAGTAAAAGTATGAGTCTGTAAAAGTCTCTTTAGAAATACAGTTTAGTCATGTCTCAAAGAACTCATCAGGCTTATATTTGAATTTCCAAGGATATTATTCCTTTTTCTCCCACAATTTGATCCCACTGGACTTTTTCTACCAGTGGAGGATGAGTGGACTCTTTATCCTAAACCCACCATTGTTTTTTTTTGAGCTTGGCTTAAGTCTGGCAAACAATAGAAAAGGCACTTGCTGAGCTGGAAATTATTTTTTTCTTTTTTTTTCTTTTAAATGTATTGTTGCAGAAATGTAACTGTAGTTACAAATGAAAAATTGAACATTAAAACAGAGTGAGCCATGGTGAGTGAAATGATCTCCCCCTGAGCCCTGATTCCATAGTCATGGAGTTTTTTCAGAGGTATTTCTTGTGCAACTTCTGAAAGATGTTATAATGAATTTTTCACATTTTGTCAAATCTGACTATAAGGGAGGCATGGAAAGAGAGAACAAATGAAGGGGAGGAGGAAGAAAAGGTGAATTACGCTTTCATACCAACCAGTCCAGACAATTAAATGGCTCTATACATGCTCAAATTAAAATTATTTTGTTTCTTAAAATATAAAAGGAGAAAATAATCAAAGTCTGTCCTGTTGCTTCTTTCACCTGTGCCCACGTGCACCTGAGTTTATTACCATGCCCACAATATTGGTGGCTTCATAGTAAGTCACTGAATGAAAGCATGGTTGATCATCCCAGATCTATTTGATGTCCTAAATTGCTGTCTAATTCTGAACAACATGCATGCAGTACCCACCCTCTTGTCCATGAGAATTACCATGTATTTCAGATGCAGCCAAGCTTCCCATCAGTTTAGTTAAAGCAGCTTGTGCAAATTTATCTAAACCAAGCGTGTGTAGAAGCGTGTGCATGTGTGAAAATGAAAAATCTTTTCTCTGAGCAGCTAATCCTCAGTAGTGGGGGACTAAGCACGGTTTCTGTTGTTTTTT
This sequence comes from Irena cyanogastra, assembly GCA_013397155.1. NCBI lineage: Eukaryota > Metazoa > Chordata > Aves > Passeriformes > Irenidae > Irena > Irena cyanogastra. The sequence goes on along the minus strand of VWZV01002809.1, from coordinate 330,858 downwards.
TCTATGAAAAATAATCAGTGGTGTTTCCCTACAGGCTATTTTCCAAATGCTGGGGAAGAAAGGAAACATCATATTCCTTTCCCTACTGTCTCTTCTCTTCAGTATTTTGTTATTGCTGCTGCTGCTGTTGTTAACAAGTACAAACAACATTGTTACATTATTCGGCTGCCTTGGCTTTTTAGGAAATCTGCAAATTATGAATTATCTTTGTTCCTGAACATAAAAAAAAAAAAAACAACAACAAAAACAACCCCAACAAAAAAAAAGAAAAAAGAAAAAAGAAAAATTCATCCCCCAAACAAGCAAACAAAATTCAGTTCGTTTATCTGTTAATTGCTCTGGTTTTTTTCAGGGCCTGAGGAAGCCCCGAAGGCTAACATGCCACTTAGGAGCTAACTTTGTATTTGCAATATGTGTTTTACAAGCCTGTCTCCCTATTCTCTTTTCATTTTCTTGTCTATTTGCTGACACAACACAGCTGTAGAATTCATTTCTTTGGGGGCTGTTGTGTAGGAGATACCAAGGTGAGAGATTTTTTGTTATATTTTAGATTTCTCTTTTTAAAGTTACTGAAGTAAGTAAGTAAGCTTTCAGAAAAAAAAACAAAAAACAAACCAGTCAATAAAGGACAAAGAGGTTTGTTTTTTCTTTAAATTTTAAACATGGAGACTCTAGAAGCCAAGGCATAGCAAGATTCTGATTTACATTGGCTTCTTCATGTAGGATAGACTAGACTGCTGTGTTGAACTGAGAGCCCTCCTGAGCCCTCAGCCCAGCAAACCAGGGCCGTGCCAGAACTAGTACCATAGAAGTCTGTAGCAGCTGCAGGTAGGAGTCAAGGAAATATCAAGAGCATTTAGCCCTAAAAAATTATTTTATTATTGCTGTACAGCAGAAATAATCTTCCTTGGGAATAGGACAGGTTTGCATGCCTAGAGACTGTCAGATGGTTAAACTGTCAACAAGACATTGCTCTGAAGGACTTCAGGAAGAGTACTTGAAAAAAATTCAGAAGAAAGTTCAAGTTTTAATTTATTAATTGCATATATTTGCAGCTCAGATACTGTGGTTATGCTGTTAATTCCAAAGACAAACAGAGCCATCATTTATATAGTCTGTCATTTTGCACCAAAAATAAGTATTTTTGTCTTCTTCTGTTTTTGAGAAAGCATATAATTTTTAGTACATCCCTGTTTGTGAGAATATATTTTCTGACAAATGCTGAAAAGTTATTTAGTTGCAGTCTTCCCTTAACCTTTTGTCTCTCTGTTTTCTTCCTCTTGTTAATGGACTGTCCCATGTCCTGGTCACTTGCATGCACCAGCTGGGGAGTGGATGTGAAATGAAAATTGAGATGTTGATATGATCACTTTAGAGCAAAGTGAATCATTAGCAGAACCATTCCTACTCATTTTATTCTTCTAGATGCTTGTGTGAAAGCAGAGGAGGAAAAAATGAAATTTTTTTTCATACTTTTACTCAGTGGAACACTTTAATTGTACAAGTACCATTAGGGGGAGAAGTAGGTGTGTGTGCATGCATGTGCCTACGCACACAGGACTAGAGAAGGAAAAACAGAAAATTCAGAATCATCACCTATATCACGAAGTTGTATTCCACTGCTTTAATACATACAAAGGTATAAAAGCAAATCCAGGTATGAAGAGATCCAACAACATTAATGTGTTGCATCCCACTTCAAAAATAGCATTTATTTAAAACATAACACCTTTCGTGAATAATTGCAAAGATTAGTTTTCCTGTCCTTACGTCTTAAAGCTGACTGGATTAGATGATGACGGGTCTTTTGGATTAGTTGGATTAGTTTACACTTTTTCCTGTATTATGCAAACAGAAGCTGTTTTTACCTAGACTTACATTACGGCAATAACATACAAACTCTACAGAAAGCACAGTGTTTACTTGCTGGTGTTTGTAAAATGCAGCAGATCTTGTGCAGCCTTCTGATTTTTCATACTGCAGAGGTGCGGTGTGGAGGTGCACTGTATGCTGGGACATGCACATTTTGCAGGCTACAGCTCGTTACTATAGACGATGCTATCTCCAGGGTAGAACTCCATGGATCTCATTTTGCTTGCTTGTGGTTTTAAGATTTTTGCCTGGATGTTTTTTCAGTAAGGTAATGTGGATTTGCACAGTTGGTACTGAGATATGCAACACAAGTTTTCTGAAAAGTGAACATTTGTGAATCATGTTGACTGAGTTCTGTTGAGAAGAACTGTGTGTGTGTGTGTGTGTGTGTGTGTGTACATAAACAAAGCTATTTTACCAATAACCCAACATTTGCTACCATTTCTGTTCTGACTCAGTTCAGAATTTGCATTGACACATGGGTGCAGCAAGGCTAGGGAACAAAATCCAGCCAGGCCAAATGGAGTTAATTCCTGTAATTGAGATTCAGAGCCTTGTATTTGTAATGTTAGTGTCAGCTGCCTTTTGTGAAGACAAGTAAATTATGTGCCCTGGAGAACAGAGATGATTTTTCCACTGAAAGGTAGTTCTGTGCTATCCAAAGCCAAATGTAATACAAATCTCCCTCACCTTTGTAGTCATCATCCTTCCTGGCCTAAAACACCCTGCAAATAGTGAAGTTTGTTGAACTGTAGTTTCTGTAAAGAAACGCATTAAGAAATGATGTGCACATATATAGACACACACACAAATGCGAAAGCTGTGGAGATGAGAATACATCTGCCTGATAGCACTGAGCTGTTGTAGTTGGATCTGAATTAACATCATTTCTGGAGTAAGTTGTTGTGTATTTTACATCTCTTTTGAAGGGCTTGTCCTCATTATTAACCCAAGAAGTCTGGCAGTAAAGCCCAACAGTTATTTTTCCCCTTCAAAATAGGATTAGGTTAAAATAATTTTCTTTATAGTCGGAAAGCCTCCTTAAAGACAAGCAACACAAGAAAGAGCCAGAGGAAGTTTTCTTTTCTTTCTATTTAACTTGACCCATCAGATTTAAAAGTTATTGCTGTTGCTCTTGATGAAAGTGTAACTGGGATGAGGGGAGTAAAGTTAAAATAAAAATAACCTTTGTTAATTGTTTGTAACAACCTCTCCTATACAGTGTCTCTCAGTTGATAGGACTGAAATGCATATTTTTTTCCTTTAGTATTAGGTAAATGAATTCAGTCATCAGAAGGTTGTTTTTTCTCTGGAAAATGTTCATTCTGTAAAGAAATGAAACACTGGCAGTCATTCCAAAATTTTGCTAATACTTTAAGAGGTATTTACCTTAACTTAAAAATAACACTGAATTCAAATTTTGGGAAATAACATGATTTAAACTGTCAAAGTAAATGGTATTTTGCACAGAGTCAATTAGTGCATGTTTAACCAAGGTATTCCAAAAAATGTTCTTCATCTGGTAAGGCACATACAAATTAGACATCATAACCAGTTCTAGTAGGGAGCTGGTTAAGGGAAAAGTTAAGATAGCTTCTTTATCTCAAATGCCAAAGTGACTTAACCTTTCAAACTGTACTCTCCAAGACTGAAAGGTTGGCTTTTCTGTAAGGGGCTTTCTGGATATACAAAGAGTGTTGTTTTCTTAACCCTACCCCAGATTTTTGGCATGTGTTTTGGTCTCTATTCTCTTGTAAGAGTAGCACTGTTGTGTTGGGGTGCCAGTTTCAGTGTTGGCAATTGTTGCAAACAAGTGACAGGTGGCAGGAACTGTGCTGCACCTAGAATCCTCTGATTCCCAGCTAACATCTGTAAAGAAGCAGGTCCCCTGCTCATAAAAGGTATAATTTTATTTTTATTTCTATATATGTGTGTGTGTGTGTGTGTGTGTACAATATTGAGCGCTTTAGGACTCCCATTAATGTTCTTCCATTCTGGAGTCACATGTGCATGTGCGGAAGTCCTGTCTTGGGGTGCCATTTCAGAAACACCTGTGAAGTCCAGTCCTACTTCAGCCTCTTTCAAAGCATGGAAGCATGCTGAAAGTAAACCAAAAGAGTCAAGTCAAACTGTAGATATTTTTGCTGAAAGATGTTACAGATGCCGAAAAAGTACATGGGCTCAAAATAAAGATCTGATAAATTAGTAGAAGAAAACTCCATCAAAATGCTGTTTAATACAAAGATGTGTGACCTTTGGTTCAGCAAGTCTTGAATTACAAATCACTGAAGATTGGGAATATATCTTTAATGAATGTATATGGCTAAATAAACCACATTTTTCAGCTTGGTGGGTGGCTGAAATTCTGAGTGAACCCATATGCAAGCACAGAAAGCCAGAAAATTATTTCCTCAGCAGTATCTGCAGAGGAACAAAACAAACATGACCCTGTTTCAGGTTGCTCTGCCCAGTATTCTGGATTCCGTGCTTGAGCTGAAAAGAAGTGGGCCTCTGTTAAGTTTTCTCAGGTTGCACTTGCTCTCCCTCTCTCCCTGGAACTCCCAAGTAGAGATTTTCTCAGTGCTAATTCACCCCACCCTGATCCATGCAATCTCTTCTGTGGCTGAGGAAGAAGTCCTTCAGTGAATCAGCCTTCTGGATTACTCGCCTGTTGCAGCCAGTGTCCACCTACCCTCTCTCTTATTTTTACAGAGTTGTCTTCATGTCTATATAATCTTGTCCAAAATGAGAGATCCAGGGCCTTTTGGTGGACTGTTGATTTTTAACGTTTCAGGACAAGATAACTTCTAGGACATACACTAATGTTTTCCCTGACACCTTGTCAGAACTCCACTCATTTGAGTTTCCACAGTTCATGTGCTCCTGTTCACCTCTATGGGCTTTAGGCTTCCTCCTACATCTTATTTGTTTCTTCATCATCTTCATCATTATCATCATTTAAAAAAAAAAAAAATCTGGAGAGATTCCCTTGGCTATCTGGATCTAATCAGAAACTCTTTTTGCCAGATATTCTCGAGACAGAGAGTGTCAGATAGTTAAATGATGCTTTGAGGGTCATTTAGGAAAGTGGAAGGCCTGGGATGACCCAGGCATGCTCTACCATAGCTAGGGAGGGCAATGCCAGCATGTTTTCTCTCTCAAGCTTTTTTCAACACATTACCTAGACAGTTTTTTCCCACGTTTACCAAGCTCTGCACCCTGTTGAAGCCAGGGTGATTTTGGGAGAGCATAGCTTCTATCTCCCATGGATTTTGGAATCCCCCTTTAGGGAAATGATACTTTGTGTGAAGTACAATTGGAAGCTCACATGGGGAGGGATTCAAAGAGATGGAAAGGTTATTTACTCGCAGCTATTCTGCCTCTGAAGTGTTATTCTCCTATTTTCATAAACCCTCTCTTTAGTGTCCCTTAGGAGAAAAAATCTTCTCAGGTTAGGAATTGATGGAAAAGCACATGCCATTGATTTCATGCGGGCCACGGGGAAGGGGTCATATTTGTCTCCCTCCTCCACAGATACTGCTGAGAAAATAAAATTAGTAGGCTTTCTGTGCTTGCATATGGTTTCACTCACAATGAGAATGTATAAATAGACAATATTTATACAAGAACAGTTACCTGAAACTGTAAAACAGTTAAAAACAATTATTGATTAATCTTATGCTCAAACATCTTCAAATAAAGTTGTGGTATGAAAGGTTGTGGGGAACCTAATGAAGGTTGTTTCAGTCTAATGGAATAAATTAGCTTTGTTACAGGTTTCTTGTTTCAGAAATTGGTCCCATTGTGCTGTGGAGCATGTAGCACTCTGTTTGTAAATCTCTTGATGCATGGTAGATGGGAACTTCAGTAGGTTGTTGAATCACTAGGCTGGAACTTCTTTGGTTTTCCTCATATGGATTTGGGTGCTTGGCTTTTGTACAGTATTAAAACAATCCTAGTTTTTCAGTCCCTGAAGAAGACAGCTTCCTTCAATGACCATGAATTCTCACTTTTGCCCATGTCTACTATAATAGATTTCTTTTCAGAGAAACTTTGTTAGGATTCTATGTAGTCAAAATAAGGATTTTCCTCGCATACAGTGCATTGGTGTGATCAGTATGTAAATGCTTTCTGGTTTGGGGTGTTTCCCACTCCACACATGAACAGTGGTAATGACACCAGTTTGAACTGGGGAGGAAAAGGGAAATATCCAGGAGCATTAGCAATTCATCTCAATGTTAATCTTTTGAAGTGCCCAAGGTTGCATCTGCCTAACCAATCTGTTGCTTGTATGCTGATCATTCTTACTAAAGATTCTTTAGATACTTAAACTATATAGTAAATAACCTTTTCTGTATCATGCTTCATCTTTACCTATAACTTTCTCAGATACAGCTTTTCAGGGTTTTGTACAGTGCAATGAGTATCTTTGCTCTTTTTCCTTCAAGAATTGTTGCCCAGTCTGTTAGTTACTAGTTTCTCTACTAGAAGCAGCACCATGCCTTTTAAACAGTATTCTTCTGAAATGGTTTGTCTTTGGAGGACTGCATTAACTAGCTTAGTCTCCTGTTTCAATCTTGCTTTATTAAGTTGATGATATTGGGACTGACACCCTGCTAATGACAATTTCATTTAGTGGTACAAGGAAGGGAATGGAAGGCAGCACTCATCTAATCATGCAGGCATTCATCTGGGTTGGCTCCTTTCACATGTTCTTATTTTCATACTTTTTAGAGGCTTGGACCAGTATGTCAAATATTTATGCATATATACCTTATTTTCCCTTTCAAGTCTTCCACAGCATGGAAAGAGATGTGAATAATTCCTATGAGGCAGTACAGGCTGTCTTAGAACTTTAAAAGCATTTTTCAGAGCTTTTTGATTGTGTGTGTTGAATGTTGCTATTGGATCTTGGAAGATTTGGAAATAGAGATTTAGTTACTAGCAAGGGAATTTTCTTGCTTTTTCTAGAGTTTTTGAAACCTTATTTTAAGGAATTGGGGTCACTTTCTTGTTTAACAGGCACTGAAATGGATGGCATTTGTTTTTTTGGGCTTTGTATCTCTGAATGGTCTTGTTGGCACTTCTAGAATATCATGCTACAAAGCATTTGTGTTTTCATTTGAAAAGGTTGTAAGCCAATATAGTCGACATACTAGATGTTTGATTTTTCAAGTATAAACAGACCATCTGCTTTCTGTATATGAGTTATAGTTGCATCATTTTCCAGTTGCTGTTACTGTCCACAAAGTAGTACAAGACTGAAAAAAATACCTTCTTCAATCATATTTAGAGCTACATCTGCAGCTTACAGGTCATTCCATGTGAGCTTGTACTTGTCCACATTAAAGTACTGATAAATTGCAGACAGTGGCCATTCATTTGTGGTCCCCCTTAATCAGAGAAGCTTACTACGGTTTTCTTCTGTCATGTGTTTCAGTTCCTCAAACATCCCTCGTCCCCTGGCCCTCAACACTGACCATTAGTTGAGACAGACTTAGAAAGCCTGCAAAGCAACAGCTCGACATTGCTGCAGGGCCTGCCAAAGCTGTTAAGGGGAAAGCAAGTACAGTGGCTGAGATTCTGCACTGTGCCTTTAAAGCACTTGTCATCAAAGAACAGCATTCCTAGCAAGTTAACTACCATGAGGTAATACGATGAGGATGAGATAATTTGGGGATTTCAAACAATTTCGTATGCCGAGGTAAGCCATAGGTTCCTCCAAGGAGCTCGGCTACAAATTTTGCCTTACGCTGGCCATCCAAACGCAGTGCTCAACTCGCCCTTGCTCGCCGCCTTCCCCAGCCGCAGTAGGGCTGGGACGTGAATTCCGTCCTGCAATCTCTATGCCTAGGAGGCCTGCTGACAAGGAGAGCTAGGACTCTGAAAGCCACTGCAGCTGATTTTTCCCTGCATGAAGGACTTAGATCGAGCTAAAGATACTCCCTTAGCATTCCAGCAGGTCACCTTTTTTGGCGAGCACGGCAGAAGGAGCCATTGTCGCTGCTGCCCTGCGCGGTGGTGAGGCAGAGGCAGCAGCCGCAGCAAAGCCGGGCTGCGGGCTCCCCGGGCCTTCGGACTTGGGAAATTTACTTCAGAGTTTTCATGGGAGGGCACAGAGGAAGAGGAGATGAGGATGGATCAGGGACTGGATTTCTGTTTTTTGGATAATTTGAGAAAACGAAACAACAATAACAAAACCCTTCAGCCTCGACATTCCAGTGCTTGTAGGGGGGCATTTTTTAGCTCTTGTAAAATGGTGGGGGAGGGACGTGAGAATAATGATCGAAGCACCTACTCTACAGGTTCAAAACCTAGAAGCTGTATAAAATGAATCCAAAGTTGTTTCCTAAAAGTTTCATGTTCTGTAAAGCTTTTTTCCTTCTTTTGAGCCCAGACACGGGATTTTTGAGTGCTTCCGCTTGGTAAAACTTACTCCAGTTCTGGCAGAAGGCAAGAAACATGATTATTTTTGGCATTTCTCAAGAATCTTTTTTCCCTCTGTTTCTAATATTCCTCTTTAGAGCCACCCCTGTGCCTTGCTCAAACTTGCAGAAAAGTTCACTTGAAATTGTGGGAAAAACAGTCTTTGTAAGTTAGAAATAGCAGTTAAATTAGATGCAGTGAGGAGTATTTGCACATGCAGTCTTTATCCAGTTTGCCTTTTCCCCTCTTTAAAGCAGAAATGATTTTTTTTCCCCCTTTAATGCCTTTGTGGAGAATGTGCATTAAATGTGGCCAAATGTTTGGGGTCAGTCCTGACAATTTGTAAATGTGTGTTTTATTTTCTGTTGGGATACAAGTTGTTTATTTTTTCTTCCACAGCAATAACTGAAGCCAATCTAAGTATCAGATTCACATAGAGCATTGAATGTTTTTAATTCAATTGTCACATAGCTTCTGTAGCACTAGATACCATTGCCCAATGTATTTTCCTTTTCCAGTGTCTCCATATTTAATGCTAAGTAATTATGCCAGAATTCGGTTGTAATCACTCCGTGTTTTTTCTGTTTCAGAGATACAACCAGAATTTTCAAACCTAGGTCAAATTTAGATATGTAATGGCCTAATTTTCAGAGATGTGAAATTAATTGAAAATGTGAGTGCTTATCATTTCTGAAAATTAGGCCAATTATTTCAGTGACTAAATATGAACATAGGTACCTAATAGCAGGCAATCAAGTTTGAAAAATTTGTAACATTAGCTTTTATATCTCAGAATCAATTCCTTGCTTGTCCACGGTGATCTCAAATGCTAAACATCAGTGAAATTAATTTGTTATGGTGTGTGCACAGGAAGATGTTTGGACATTTTACAAATAAACAGCTACAAGGGATTAAAGTTTCATCTGACATTTCTAATATCAGAACAAAGAGCACAAATGTTTGTCTTCCACCTTTGCCTATTACAGTCAATTACGACTTTATTTACCGAACTCGGCAAAAGTCTTTCAATGTGCATTTTATCCTGGTCTCCTCTTTCTTCTTCCCGTCCTTGTCAGAACACCAGGAGTTCCCACCCTCTGTCCTCCCTCCCAGCCTTTAATTTCTAGTTATGAGGGGGGACTATTGCGGGCGGCTAGAACGGGGAAGCTGAAGGGCTGCGCTCCTTTTTAACTCGAACATTTGATCTTTCCCTGGCATGTCCTTGTTGGCTCCGGGTTTGCTCTACAGCCTTTAATTATTTTCCGTGTCTTATCACGACGGGCAGGTAGCACAGGAAAACCTCACGAAATTTCTGTGAGGCGGCCCTGTGTGTCCAGGGCCGGTCGGGGGGGCGGCGGTCGCTCCCTCCCATCGCGGGCCCCTCGCTGGCTGCCCCCACCCCTCCGCTCGCCTCTCCTCCCCCGCTGCCGGGCCGGGCTGCGTGTCACGCTGGAGCTCATCGTTCGTGGGCACGGCAATTATCTGTTTGTGTTGGTTGCCAGGGCCGGGCTTTTGAGCAGGGGCTCGGGCAGTGTGAGGGAGAGGGAAGGACGAGCCCCTGCTCAAAACCGGCGCTATCGCACCGCAGATCTGCAGCCGGTTTAAAGAGCTGGAGTGGTTCGGATTAACCCCTTCCCTTGCCGAGGAGCCGGGGAAGTCGAAGCGGAGAGCGTGAAAACCCGCCCCGCAGCACCGAGACTACGAGGACTTAGTTGAGCAGAGCTTTTTCTTTTTCCCTTTCCCCCTCCCCCAAGTTGGCAGGATTAAAAGGGATTTTTGGCAAACGGTGCGAGGCGCCCCTTGACGATCCCAAACCCTCGCGCAGCAGCCGCCGACTACAAAGGTTGTAGCCTTAAAGAAAACAAGCCAAGAGCGCGGAGAGAGAAGGAGAGAGCGGGATTGCGACACCGAGAGCCGCCCTGGGAACGCCGAACCATTCCCAGCACATTCCCGGCAGGCCCCGCGCGGCCCCTCCCCCGGCGGCTCCGCTGCGGCGCGGGCTCGGCTCGGCTCGGCTCTCCTGCTCCTCTCCCCCCCCCCCCCCCCCCCCCCCCCCCCCCCCCCCCCCCCGCCCCCGGGGGGGGGGGGGGGGGGGCGGTAAAAAGCCCTTCCAGCCTGACTAGAAAATCAGCCTTGTTTCCTCAGAAACCGCAGCTGCTGCTAGCGGAGAACACGTCAGGCCGGCCCTCCGACACGCACAGATGTGCCTTTGTGAACCCACACACACGACGGGGAGGGAGGAGGATGGCGAGTGAGGGCAAGAGCGCGGGGCCGAGGCGAATGGCAGGCGGCTGCTCTTTGCCCAAGGCCGCCCTCCTCCCCCGGCCCCCGCCTATTAGTGGCCCTTGTTTAATTCCTCGGAGTGGCTCAAAGAGCAACGAAAGCTGGAGGCGACCTAAATAGGGAAACTTTGGAACTCGGCGAGAGAAAGAGGACCCGCTCCTCACAGGCCGGCCCTGCCCCCGTCCGTGAACACGGAGCTGAGCGCCGTCGGGCGGCCGGGGTGTACTTGGCCCTTGGGGATTTTTTCTCAGTTTTTATTTTTTTAGGACGTATATTAAAGGGATGGGCTCCCAAGATACTGATCTTTTCCTGAGAGGAGTGGGAGAGCGGGAGAAGCACAGAGAGGGGGAAGTTTCTGCTGACCCGGGAGAGAGCCCAAAATAAAAGGTCGCTTGGCCAGTGGCAGCGCCGAGGCGCGGAGCGCCCCTTGCCGTGCCCTCGCCGGCCGCAACTCTCAGCTGCTCTTCTCCGCTTTCCCTCCCCCTCGTCCCTCCCGACCTCATTCCCCACGCTTCGCCCGCTCTCTTTTTAATATATAACTTTCAGCCTGGATGAGTTGCGACTCGTTCTGCGTAATTGGGACGAGCGGCTGATGGCTGCGAAGGGACGGGGGGGGCAAGCGCACACAAAAACAGGTCCGGGGGAGGGGCGCGCGGGCCGCCATTGGCGCCGCCACATTCGAGCCCGCCCGGCCCGGCCCGGCGGGGGCTCCTCTGTTCTCTCCCCGTTCCAGCCATGCACAAACGCTTTAGCTCAGTGTTGTTTACTTCCTTCTCTTAACAATGGCTGCAACAGAGTTGTTGTACGGTATTTTGGTACAAATCTGCAAACTGCAAATCTGCCCCGCAGTGGCTCGGTCGAGCGATAGATCTTTCCTTTTGACAGAGCTCGGCATATCCCGGGCAGTACGAGTTATATAGTGAAAGACCTAACCTACTTCGGTGCATATTTTTAATTTGACAGTTCGGTTATCGGCCTATCCCGGCCGGCTCTTTATTTTTAAGCCCCTTTTGTAGGGTCTGGTTCCAGGGGCAGCGCTACAACTACGGCTGCGAGCCACAACTTGGGCTGCTTTTCACTCAGCATTTAATTTTTCTTGTGTTTAATAAAGGGCATGTGAGCACAGAACTCAGGGTTGTTCTCCATGGCACAGAAGTGCCAGGCTTACGGTCGGGAAGTGAGCAAGGGAAGAAGAGGACGTACCTGCGTAGGCACAGGCACGTACCTTTGTGCATTGGTGAAGAGAGACTCCGAACTAGGTTATTAATTAATGCAACAGCTTTTGAAAAGGCAAAGTTGCACGTTTAAAATTTGAAATGGTGTCTAACTAGACTTAGAGCTAAGGCAGCTGGATTTTTAAAGTATGTTTATTTTTAAAGTATGTAAAACGAAAGGGTTTTATCACTTCAGCAGAATGATTTGGTAGACGTTCAGGCAGTTCCTGATTTCAGGAAGCCATTGCTTGGTAGCACGGAAACAAGTTTTCAAGCCGAGCTCTACTGAATTAACACTTGGTGGTTTGTTTTTTTTTCCTTCCAGAAAAGACAAGCGGAAACAAACAAACAAGACAAAACACACACACACAAAAACCACACCATGGGGACTGTCCTTTCCTTGCGTCCCCATGTGCTGTACTTGCCCTCCTTCAAGGAGTAGGAGGGACAGAAGTTGTGGCAGGGCGGGTACTGATTAGTTGCTGTCAGTCTGCACAGATTAACACCTATTTTTAGGTTTTCGAACCTCTTGAGTAATACTAGTTAAATTGGCACAGGTTAATAAGTTGGGGTCCACAGAGCCTCTTAACTGTTCACTGTGAAATTTGAATTAAAGAGACAGTCTCACTTTGTCAAAACGATGAAAAATGTTTTTATACCAAACGTTTGCTGCATGTCCATGTTTGTGTGCATGTGTGTACGCACACAGAAGATACATAGGCTTGGAAAATTAAAATTGAAATTAATTACTTGGCACAAACAAGCAGTTGGAGGATCTTTGCAGAATAAATCTGTAGTGAAATCAGTTTTGAAAGGAAATATTTTCTTTCTTTACTTTTAATATAAATGTAGCATCTAAAAATAAAACTTAAGGGTTTTTCGTGCGTTTTCTCCCTGTCCTCCCCCCCATTATATCATTACACTGTTACACTGACACCCACTGGTAAAAGTTGATCTGAGATCAGGGTGGCAAATGGAGCCTCCTGATGAAAGGACAGCTACTATTCAGGAATAAAAAATAAAATGTGGACCAAAGAATAGCTTCTTCCCTTCCTCTTCTTGAGGGAAAAACATTGCAGTGGTCTTTTTTTTGATTTTTTTTTTTTTTTGACAAGTTAGTGTGTGGATGTTCCAAACATAACAAGGGTTTTTCTCTAAGAAGCATAACAACACAGGAGTAGCTGCATTCAGAACAACTTATTTCTAGACATTTATATGACTGAGGACAGAAAACAGGCTGGCATAGATGAGAACAGGAGAAATGTATTAGTGTGTTATTAGTTGCTGGGTTTAACCTGTTTCCCAGGTAAAACAGCTTGAAGAAAACCAGAAATAGTGGTCACGCTGGAAATACAGTTGTGTGGCCACTGATCTGATTGTATCAAAGCAGAGATGAATGCCAGCGCTGTCCAAGTCTTAGTCCGTTTACCATTTATTTCAAAGTTGTTAGTGGTCTTGAAAGCCACTTGTGTTGGAGAAACAAGGCTTATTTTATTGAAATGTACCACAGCACCAAAATCTGGTTTGTGAGAGTGTTGTTCCATAGCCCTGCCTAGCACAAGAACAATACCACACAATTATGCTGTTTCAGGCTCTGAAATGGGCTGTCTTCCAAAACACCCTCCCCTTGTATTATTAGACGTGTTTCTATTAATGAAATGATTGATTGAAAATCTTCCTGTGTTTATGTTGTTTGGGCAGTAGTAGTTTGAATTTCCCCTGTCTAGACTAAAATTGTATCCAGCGGAGATGCATGGGACAGCTGTTTGTAAACTCAGAGTGAGACATAACAAATGAGCTACAGCAAAATCCGTCCATGACTAGCTTCCTTGTGAATACAGTTATACATTCTTTATTGTAAGGAAAAAGGGGAGCCTTAGTAGAAATGAATACAGAAATAAAGTGGACTCCGCAAAACATGAAAGTGTTGAAAAGCCCTGCCAGGACTGCACAGTTCAGAAATTAAAACTCTAGCCTTTCACCTTTGAAATTGTAGTTCAGGTCTTTCTTTACATTCTGAGTAAAATGAGCTTAAAGTAAGTATAAAAAGTAGTCTCTGGGATTGCCAGCTTAGTCTTACAATTGGTGCAGATAACCTTATTGGAAAACAGGGTGACTGCTGGAATTTAGTTCTTCAGGAAAAGTTGTAAAGAAAATCTTTACTGGGGTACTTGTAAAATACATACATACATATATGTTTGTGTATATATAACTATATATGTGTGTAAAGAAGAAGTCTTTACAAAAGTGGTCATTGAAGTTGAGGATTTAGACTAGGTTTTCATGCCTGAAGATGTACTGCTACATTGAATATTACCTTACATGCACACTGTCATACAGAAGTGCTAAGTTTGGAAACCTGCATAAGGCTGTTAGCAATTGATTTGTTTTGCTGTTTCATTTTGAATAACAATAAAAGAATGAAGAGAAGGTTTACTTTGAAACTGAGACAGGCTGGGGAAAAAAATGCTAGCTTGTATCCTGTAATTATCCAGAAGCACCCTTGTAGACCCAGAATAAAGCTCACAGAACAGGCATAAAGCACAGTGAAGAATCAGAGTTTGTGAGGAGGTGGCGTGTCAATAGCCTGCCACATCCTTTCTCCTCTCCTCTTTTCCCTCAGTGTTGTTCTTGTTCTGTTTGCATGAAGAAACTGCAGCAAACAGATGAGAAGAAAAGTGGGGGAGGGGGGAGAAAAATTTACAGTTCATATTACAAATAAAATACTTAAAAATGCTATAAACAGTTTCATAGTCATTGTTTATAGACTCTAGAATTTTTAATATTCTAACATGTAATTGAATTCTGAAGCCAAGATTCTGCAATTAATCAGGCTTTTGTAAGTGAGCCACTATTTGCTAGCAGTAACTTTGAGAAGAATTTGGACTTAAATTACTTTGTTTGTTTGTTTGTGGCTACAACAAAAAAAGTGAAATGCTTAAGTGGTCAGCAGAATTATATGTTGTGCATTTGCCTGGGTTAGCAAAAGTCCCAAGCTGTATAAGTAGTTCAAGCATTTGAGAAACCTAATTGTTTGATTCCTTTATGCAGATTTGGGCTTTGTGCATGTGAATTATGGAACGTGTGTTTTTGGAGGACATGTTTTTGGGGCTTGTGCTCACTTTTCTTCAGTACAATGTCTAGAGGACTCAAGTAAAATGGAAAAAAAAAATGCAAACACTTTATAAGCTTTATAAGGTTGTTACAAGTTTTTATTATTATGCACCCTACTTAGGACTGAAGTGATTCCTAGGAATGCTGGTATTTTTGCTTACCCCATTGAAATGTTCAGTGTAAAGCTGGACTAGATGTGAGAGACAGTTTTTCATTCAGTTCTGAGGAATTGTATTGCTATTGTGAGCTGGAAGAGTGTGGAGGAGTTACGGCACTGACTGGAGTACTTGTTCTTTCTCAGTCAACTCTTAAATCTTGATACCAAAGGGTCAAAAACTTGCCAGCTGTGACATCTGAATAATTTTTAAAGCAGTTAGTCCCGTCTGAATGTTTATCAATCTTTGTACCACGTGTGGAGGCGATGGGGACACATCCTAAGATAATTCAAAAGAAAAGCTCGTGTCACTGGCAAAAATCAAGTAGTTCAGCTGAGTCTTGTTCCAAAGATTTACATTTTCAAGTTAAAGATGGAAACATAGAACACTGCCTAATGAATTCCTACTGCATGGTTATTTGGCAGGTGTGTGGTTAGTTTGTTGTGCAAACCATCCCTTCTAAACCTGTACGCTGGATCTGAGAATACCCACATGGTGCCCACAAGAGTTGCCCAGATGTTGTCAGCATTGGCCACTCTTTGTATATGGCATGATATATGGGAGAAGGGGACGTCAGAAAGAGCCTTTGATCTACTTGGGAAAATGGGAGCCAAGTTTTAAGAGTGTGTTATATACTGCTGGCGATTGCCTTTATCCCTTTCCCACATAGTTTACAGTTGCATGGAGCACCATGGTTCTCTTGTTAATATCACTCCTATGGCAACATTAATTTAGCTGAGTGTGCAATATCAGACATGCATGTAGTATGTTTTAATCGTCTTCAGAAAAATATGTTTCAGCCTTTTTTGTATAAAAGCATAGGCTTTCCTTGCTTTTAATCGTTGCTCGTCTCCTTTTGGATCTGATTTTTTTTCTGTCGAAGATGAAAACGGTCATTTTTATGTTAACTGATCATTTTTCTCAGAGCCATGTTTTAGAAGTCCTACAAGGGAAAGTGGAGAGAGGAAGTCCAGGTATAGCAAAGAATCAGTTTCTTCTGACTCAGAATTAGGTTGTGAGCAAGTAGTACCATTTACAATCTAGAAAACAAGCGTAGAAGTACAGAAGATGTATATAAGGTAGATCTTACGGTGATAAATTTTGCCTTGGTGTGATCTGGTGTTTTTTCAAAAAGCACCGCTTTTTTCAGATAAAGCAAGAAGAAAAATGAAACAGTTCTTGTAGGGTGGGAGTTGAAAGTACTGTGGGAAGTGGTGCTAAATTACAAAAAGGTGCTCAAAAGGTGTTCTTCTTTTCCTGTTATTTTTGAGATTTCACTAGGTTGTGTAAGTTACCCATTCCATTAAAAGTAGGAATAAAGAATGCAATTTACAATTGCAATTGATTGCGAGACACAGTAAAGGTTTTGAAGTTAAAATCCTTTTTCTGAAACAGAGTGCTCCCTACATTGTGTTTAAACTCGCCTAAAAATTCTTTTTAACCCACTTGCTTAAAATAATGTTCTCTAAGGTGCAGGAAGCTTTTTCTCCTGAGCACAATAGGAATATGTTGAATCTCTTGAAAACAGTTTCTGTTTTTCAAACACCTTTTCTTTTTCAGCATAGATAATTAACGCCTTCTTCACAGTGCTTGGTGCCCTTGATACATCTGTTACCTTTGACAGATCCTTTCTGTTTGCCACCTCTTCCTAACATGCTTCCAATATTTTCAGCACAAAATAGCTTTGTATCTTTGATGTTGGTTGTATACGGGCTCAATTAAATAAGAAAGCTGCTGACAGAATGGTGTAGAGTTGAAGCTTTGTTTCTGGAAAGATTTTGTCCTTGGTCACTTATCTTCAGTTTTTGCTGCAAAATGTTTAACTTCTTTTAGACAAGATTGTTAAGACATGCAGTTTTATCTGGAACTGTGTTTATTTTCACTTTTGCAGGTGCTATGTGCAGTAATTATGTAGGTATGTAGGTAAAGGGGACAGAGGAGTACTCTGCAACTGCAGCCTTAAGCAGCAAAACCCCTTCCCACTGGTGAGGGTGGCTTTAAAGCATGTCCTTCTGGAAGTTTCTGGACTATTTAGAAGAATTATGGCAATGCAGCTGTTCATTACCACCCCCTAGTTGCTGGTGGATGGCGTCTTGTACTTAGGCTGAGGAGCCCAGCTTTGTGTGGATAGGGCTGTTGGGGCTGTTCAGACGGGCCTTTGGGTCGCTGGGCTGTGACACTGGGAAGCTCCAGGCCTGCTAGTAGAGGGCAGCGACATTTAACCCTTTTTTGAGGTTTTCCATAGTGGTTCCTCTGCAGCCCCACAGCATGGTAGTCTCCAAAGGCAGTAGCTATAGAGACCCTTTACAGACAAGGTTTTATGTTCCTCAGTTTTGAAAGCAGGAAATTAAAGTGAAATCACAGTGTTGGAACAAGAGAGCAAAAAATACAAATGGATTAGAAAAGATGCAGTCACAATACCTAAATAAAAGACTTACTGGTGGCAGTAATTGTTACTGCTTATGTCACATGGTATAATGACAGTTTTTCAGGATTTCCCACATCTTAGAATGCATGAGGTTGGAATTTTGTTTTTATGATACGTACCACTCCTTTCTTAAGGGAAATTAAATAGCATCTGCTCTGAGATTTTGGGTTATGTACAACAGTCATTTTGATCTCTACATTGTCAAACAAATAAATATCAAAAGCATTTTTAGTGCAGTTACTCTGTTTCATGCAGTGTTCTGGTGTGAAAGAACTAATTGCATGTTACACATCTTTTGCATATATATATGAAAAACAGTATGACAGGAAAAAATAAAAGAATTTGAATATATGCTTACAGAGGGAAAATGTGCATGGTTATGTGTGTATTTATATATATCTTGCCTGTTTCATCTCCTAATGACAAGAGCAGATGAGCATTTTACTGCCGTGAATTTACTGATGATCCACTATTGATAAGAGACCTACAGAGCAGTAAGGTGTGACAGCGTTGTAAGGGATGGGAGGGTGCCCACAGATAGGTGTCACAGATTCCCCTTCAGTGAGGGTGCACTGAGCAGACATCTACACAATCTCAGATGTCCTTTTCTCTGGGCATTGTAATGTTTGTTTGCTGGTGCAAACCTAAATATTTTTGTACTTTTCTGTCATCTTGACTTTACAGAAATTGCCCCATAGCACACCATTTTTTTCTCCTGAGGTGCTTCTGATATGTCTAACTCTATTGTAAAGTGTTATATCTCACAAGGCTGATTGTTATTACTTTAAGTTAACTAATTTTCTCCTCAGGGACTGACCTTGTTCCCAGGATTTTGCAAAATATTTGCAATGGGAGACTAAACCAGCAGGTCGGTCAATAGCACATCCAGCAATGTGTGTTGGACTCAATGCTGGAGATGTGAATGATTTTTTTTTTTTTTTTTTTAAATTGCTGTAAATCAGCTTCCCCAAAAGCACTGACATTTAAGAAAAACTTCAAAAATATGAGCAGGACAGGTCTGTTCCACTAACCAGGTTTTAAGAACATGATGCATCATCGTGTTTTATCTCAAACAATGGCTGACCAAGAACAGAGCTGCTTTTAGCTGTGTCCTTGAGCCACTGTGTTGTCTGTACATGCTAATAAGGAGAATGAGGAGAATTAATAAGCAATTTGTGCTGCAGAATAGTTTCTTGAAACATCTTTTCAAACCTTTTTAACACAAAGTAGCATACAAAGCTACTCTATCATTTAAAGAGGGATCATTTTGTTACTTATTTTGTATTTTTCAACCTAAAAGTTGTGGCTTCAGAAATTAGAATGTTGATCTTTGTTATTGCTAGGCCCAGTGAGCTAAGAGATGAATGACTGATACTGTAAAGAAGAAGCAATAAATGAAAGGGAAAGCCTAAGAAAAAGGGGATGCCAGATTTAATGAATAATTGCCATGAACTGGGTCACATAGTTTCCAGTTTTTTCATAGGTCAAACTGTGAGGCGATAGCATTTACTTAACTGAAAGGTCTGAGTAAGTTGTCTCAACAGCCTTTGTATAGAAAGTGAGGAAATTTCAGCTGATCTATCCTTAATTCATGAGATTTATACTGTGTGACTGTCGTGCTTTTATTTCAGGGATAGATTCAGGGTCATAACAAAGGTGTGTCTCTGGTGTGTTTATTCAAGGATTGCCCAGGGAACATGCCCAATACTCACTTCAATACGGACCTGAAACCTAGCCTGAAGTACATGCATGATTGCAATTAAAAATAAATAAAACTGGTGGCAGGTAGCAGAGAAAAAAGGGAAGGAAGAGTTGTTGCGGTTACCAAAGTTTGTTATCATAGTTCAGTGTGCATTTAAAGCTATAAATTTACCCTCAGTAAATCCTTGAAAACTGCCAGAAACTAGTGTGGATCACGTAGGTTTGTCCCTGCTCCAATGAGAAGGACAATTATTTGCCACAATTACTGAATCCTAATTACTTGAAAAGGATGGCAAAGGGAGGAGATGTTAAAGCTAGTTAAACTGGATTTCATAAAGATATTAATGACTATAGCCATATTCATCTTTAAAATAAACTAAGGACTTTGAAAAATGAAAACTGGATTAACTTCTTATCACCTTAATTTAAAAGATGAGTTCGGAACTGGCAGTGGATGGGTGGGTGGGCTGATGGGAAAACCTTCAAAGCTGAAAAACTACGCTAGAGAAGGATTATGAGGGTGTATCTGCACCAAGCACTACAGCATCCCCCATGTTCTATGCTGTCCAGGCTATTTCCTGTAGACAGCTCAGCAAGATTGATATATGAAAATAGTAACTGGAATTACATTTGCATTGCTCTGCACCTGGGCTAATGAGACCCACTGAGTTGTTGGAACTACAGAGCCTCTTCCTCCCCAGGAGTGGAAAAAGTCACCAAGTCCTGCATAAGTCAGAGGGAGAAAATGGGTACAAGTCCACACAGATTGAATTGGACCCTCTGATGTGGTTTTGTCTTGGCACAATTGAGCAAGTAGTACGCTCCAACAGCAAGAAGGTGATTTGGCAGTAGTGATTCAAAAGGATGCACCTGTCTTCCCTCATTCTTTTTAGATTTTGTTATCACGGGGAGGAGAGTTCTTTCTAAACTGATTGATCGTTACTGAACAGGGAAAAAAAAAAGTATTGCAAAACACAAGTATTAACTTGCACATTTGTTTTGTTTTGAGCATATTTTAGAAGAGCTAGAGGCATGCCTTTTTAGTAAGCAGGCAGTTGGCGAAAACCCTCTAGGTATCAGAGAAGCCCTGTGCTATAATTTTCCTAGAATAATAATGTCAAACAAATGACAATAGAAAGCCTATAAAATTTGCAGCCAGCTGGGCAAATTCTCATGTGTGAACCACAGAAACTGTAAGTGCCCATATAAAATATTTTGTCTTGATCAGAGCTGCTCCAGTCTACTGCGTCCCTTGCCAGAGTAGCTGTAACCCCCTCACCTGCCAGCTGCAAATAGTGGTTCCGTTGGGTGAACTCCAGGGAGCTCCAGCCCAAGTCTCAGAGCAGCGTTGAGTGTCTGCTGTATTGGAAGTTTTTGCCTGGGTAGTTAAATGTAGATCGATGATCCTTCTCAGCTTAATGTTAACAGGGTATTACATGGAATCAGCATGCATCAGAAATTATTATTAGTGCTTATTTTCAGATTCCCCTAAACAAGATGGAGAGGGCTTTTGTAGCCCGTGTCTTTTGTGAGTTAGTTATTTTGTCCTTGTGTACTTGGTATTTCATATTCCGTTGTTTGCATAACAGTCTGGGCATTAAGTGTGGCTGTAATTCCTCCTCTTAATGGTATTCCACTTCTCATGACTTTTGCTTAGTTTCACCTAATCCTGTCTCAAACAATGTATTGATGAGCCAAGAAGGACCTGGGCTGAACTGAGGACTGAACCAATACTGAATATGGCTTTGAAGAAGACCAAATTTTAATAATTCCTTGTGTCACCTGATCACTAGGTTGTACGACTTTGTTTCAAAAAGTCCATGTTCAGCATTGCACCTTAAAGATTGTATCTATGTTTCAACTCCTTTCTTCTTTGTCAGGGAGGTAAAAAGGACTGTGTGTAATTTACTGTAAGTCTCTTGGTTGCGATGCAATATTCTTTGTTGAACTGGGTCTGTATGAGTCTTTCATTGAGAAGCAAAATAGAACTACTGACAAAGTTTCATTACTTCTGACAAAAAGAGACTCAAGGCTACACCCCATCTTGTTTCAGGTTACTCCACACATAACTCATTAGGTTCTTCAGGCTGACATGACGTTTATGAATTCTTTCATCTTATGAAAAAATACAAAATGCTGTTCTATTCAACTGTTAAATCATAGTACTACTACATAAGCAGTAGTGGTCTTGGCCATAGCTGTCCATTTTTGGAGTCCATGTAAGTTGTGCAGGGAGGTGGGAAGTTCACCTTGTCAGTCACGGGGGAAGTTTCTGGACCTCATCCTGGGCAGCCCCAAAAGGCTGTGCTTGGACTGGGGGCAGCAGGCTGTAGGAAGGGTATGCTTCAGCTGTGGGATACTCCTGCTTAAACCATTGATTGTGTCTCATGTAATTGATCCACAGTGTATGCTTAATACACACACTCCCTAGAATACTACCCCTTCGTTTACCCCTTACCACTTGCAATAGCCCTCTAGCCCAGAATTGCAGGATACTGCTCAATTAGAAGGAAAAAGGCTGTTTGGTTCCTTAGATAATCTGGAAAAAAACTGACCGAAGAACAGTGACCAAAAATTGCTTTTACATAGGGATTAAATGCAGGGCAAACAACATTCAACTGTATCACTGTATTTTGAGGAGCGGGAAGTCTGGACTGGAGCAAAGATTCAGAGCAGTGCCTAGGGGAAAGCTGCTGTATCTGATACAGGTATAAATATGTACATGAAATCAACAGTGCTTCATTTAAGAATCAAGTCTGCATTTTACAGTGATGCAGTGAATTTTTCACTGTAAAAGAAAAACACTCCACCTACCCGAGATATTTACATGTGTACATACTCAGAACAGCCAACTAAAATAAAAAATGTTTAACTGCCACAAATAGGTATATAATGGGAAGTTCTTAATTAACATCAGATTATCTTAAAGCAATAATGAATGTCTTGTTTATTTTTTTATGTATTTGAATGTAAGGGATATATTCTGAAGGTGATTAAGAGAAAGATGATGCTTGCATGATTCTTAAGGTAGTGTTCTCTTTTGCTGGGGTGATGTGGGTGCTGATTGAAGTACACAAGCATTCCCGCTAGAGGGGGGTCCAGTCAGCCCAGGTTGTAATGCATTTTGGTTTTTTGGGGTTTTTTTGTTTTGATTTGGTTGTTTTTGCTTTTGTTTTGGGTGTGGGGTGGTTTTTTGGGTTTTTTTTTTGTTTTATTTTGGTTTTTTGTTTGTTTTGTTTTGTTTCATTTTGTTTTTTTTGTTGTTTTTGTGGGTTCTTTTTGGAAGCTCAGCATGAGAAAAACCTCATGTAGTCCCACATCTTATTTCAGTCCTTTATGTTGTGTATCTTATGGTGTCAGCAGTTACTTGTCTCTTACTTAGCTTAACTGTCTTTTATACAAGGAGGTGAGAATCCAAATGAATGGACTAACGCACTAGTGCACTGTTAAACACAGTAGTAACAAAGGATACAAGAGAATGTTTCGTTGTATCATCTGCAAGGTGAGAAAAATTATTTATCACAGAAGTGGTGTGATCATTCTTGGAAAAGTAGAAGCAGCTTTATCAGACCTGTTCAATAACATTTTTAATTAGAATTGTTATCTATCTTCACTCCAAGCCATTTTACTGTCTCTGTGAGCCTTATGTTTCTAAGCATAAAAGAAAATATTTCTATATGTGAAAGAGACTAGGAGTATGTTAAACTAGCTTAAACGTCTCTTTTACTCTTTGATGTCACAGTTTGTTCTCCCTCTCAGTTTCTTGGTGAAACAAAGATTGAATTTTGCACATGTGTTGGTCATTGTGCGATGTTAATTAATGTGTTTTGGAGCTGTGGCAGTTGTGAGCATTCTCTTGGCTTGAGCAGGTGGTTCTTTAGCAGAGCCCAGGTGCTGGCAATATGCCTGTGCTCTGCAGTGAGGGTCCTGGTATATGAGGTGGCCTTTCTGCAGATGAGCTGCGGTGCAGACCCCAAACTAAAACTCTGCCCAATCTGTGGTGGGTTGGTGCAGGCTTTCTGTGCCATCCCATCCGTGTCATGCTTCTGTGGGACAGGGAACAGGCAGCCCTGGACAGGCTCAATGGGGCTGTCCACCTGGCCGGGACTCTTGGGAAGGAGAGGGAGGAGGAAGGGACAGCAAGGCAAGGGAGACAGAGTATACTGGGGCTGACAAGGCAGCCAAGGAGAAAGTCAGAGAAGGACCCTGTGGCATAAAGAAGGCTCTATTTTTTCCCTAATGAATCTCCATAATAGAAATGTAGCACAGTAATAAGTAATAATCCACTCTCTACAACCACCTGAAATGTAGAACAGCTGAGTTTGTAGCCAGGTGGGGATCAGCCTCTTCTCCCAGGCAACAAGTGACAGGACAGAAGGATATAGCCTCAAGCTCTGCCAGAGGAAGTTCAAGTTGGACATCATGAAGAATCTCTTCACTGAAAGGGTGGTCAGGTATTGGAATGGGCTGCTCAGGGAGGTGGTGGAATCACTGTTCTGGAAGTCTCCAAACAACTGGACATGACACTTGGTGCTATTGCCTGGTTGATATGGTTGTGTTTCATCAAAAGTTAGACTTGATGATCTTGAAGCTCTTTTCCAACCTTTATGATCCTATGATTAATGGAACTGGAGATGGCATCTGGGATATGCAACTACACAATACTGGATGGAGAAAACTGAGTAAGTTTGAAAAAAATTTTGGGGTCTATCTAGTGGTGGTAACTGGGTGCTGTACCAGAACAGTAAGCCTAGTGAAAATGAGCATTCATACTTCAGATGTGTACCACATTAACCCTAACCAAGATGCTTCTGATAGTGGAATGACTTTTTTCAGAAGCCACCTGAGCATCTGAGTAGAGCACTGTATTGTGACAAGCGGTCATACAGTTATTTCCAATCCAATGGCTGATTATTCTTTTTGGCCCTGGGCAAGTCACTTAACCCTCTGTCTGTTTCTTCATCTGTAAAATATATTATGGATATTTATCAGTCTCACCAGGACTGATTGTTTAATATTTATAAAGTGCCTAAAGGATTAGAAGCTTAATATAAGGAGCTAATATGTATCATATCATTTTAGATTGATTTTATTTACTTGGATTTTTTTTCCCTACCTCCTATTGAATGAGATGCTATTTTGTAGCCTCTTACTGTCATTCCTAATTAGCTGGACAGGTCACGATTGGGTAACTCCAGGTTCATTTTCTTCGTTTATTCCTAGTTCCTATGAATGCTTTATCTCCCTCCTGCTTTTTTTTTTTTCCTCCTCCCTTTTTTAATTTAGAGATGAAGAAATACCATATGTTGCTAGATTGTGACATAAATATATTTAAGTGCTGCCATCATTGTTAGTTTATCAGCCTTTCCATTATAAACCCTCTTGTTCAGGGGTTTATAACTCTGGCATTATAATATGCTTCAGGGTGAAACTTCACATTCATTTTTTCCCTCTCGATTTGCTTTAAATCCTTCACTCTTCTTAAGTTAAACTGGAGATTAGATACATTAGTTATACTAGTTGTATAAATTATAATGCAGCAGTAGGCATTCTGAATAGGATGTAAATCAGAGAAACAGAGAATTTCCTAGTTGTTAACTGTGAGCCTGAGAGGAGAGATCTGGGATTCTTTCCATGAGTGTGTCCCTGGCTTGACACATAACTACTAAAAAATTATTCAATCTCTTTCTGCCTCACTCTTCTCTCTCTATATTTCTGACTTCAGTGGTGTATTGGGAAGCTTAATTAATTAGAATTCATAAAAGACTAAGATTCTCAGGTGAAAGGTGCCGAAGTGTGAAGTATTTTTAAGGAGTCTAATGAAAAATCGGTGTGCCTGCTTTCCTGCATCTGTTCCTGTTGTCGCAGATTAGTGCGTATCAACTCTAGAGCTGTGCAGTGTGTGGCAACCAGCAAGGGCTTTGATCTGGGGCACCATTCAATGACCTGGCAGCTTGTTTTTCTCAGACTTTCCAACATTCACTCTATCTCTCAGCCAGCTGGTCTCAGCCTTTTCCTGGGAAGCTTGTGTTCTCTGAATTCAAGTTTTCAAACAGTTCTCTAGCACAGGATAGGACACGAGCCTGCAACTAAGTCCTTGGCTGCAGGCTTTCCCCTTGTTGCTGGTGCAGAAGTACCCAGCCTGCTTAGAAGGTAACAGGAGGGGAAGAGATCAGGGGTTTCCAGTTTTTTTCTTTTTGCAGGGACTTACCATGGCACATCATTCTGGTTGTGCTCAGGCAGCTTTTTGGTGTAGTCAAAACTCTGTATGGAGAAAAAGGTTCTAGCTGTAGTACAGTAAATTCTGGGACACTGGCTGGCACTCTTTCTGCCATTCAGGTGGAGAAACCTTGTCTGTGTCATGAGGGATGCTCTCCAAGTTTCCTCCCTTGAGGATTTCTGTTGTCAGCTGTTAGTTTTGCACATCCTATCATGTGCAGGTTTCCTAGGGTTGATCCAGACTGGCACCTCCATTTATGGATCTCTTCTTTGCCTGGACTGTGGTGCTGTGCTCAGGAGAGAGAGGTTCTTGGTGGTGGCAAAATTTGAAATTATCTTTCTCCTTATAATTTCAGGTTGAAGTCTTGGCCTCCGAGGATGCTACATTTGGACACAAGGTGTGTAGTTTGGTGCAGTTTTGTTATATAGGTCCCAACAACAGGAATTGTTGGATGTGATGCCACAGAAAATGACAGTTTTTGGCCTGAGAATTGAGGATCCTGTGACTTGCATCCATCAATTCAGAAACTTCCCCTTGTGTGTGGTAATCTGAGAATGACACACAGGCTGTCTTAATCTTTTCTTCGTATAAAACCTGTGAGCAAATTTTACTTGCAGAAACCCACGTGGTAACATGTAAGGTCAGCTTAGCAGTAGTTTTTAAGATTGGACTTGCCCAAATGCTGAATTTGGTCTCGTTCCATGGATTTGCAACTCAGAAATTGTACTTGTTGTCTTGCTTGGCAGTCTTCCGAGTAAGCCACTTCGTTCAGGCCCTTTTTCACAGAGAACCTTGAACATCTGCATCACCCTGTGTTCAATTGTAGATCAGTGTGTGGTAGGCAATAGTGTGTGTTGGAGAGACAACTTCAGACCTGCCCAGCTCCATGGATGGGCTGTGTCCTACTTAGTGCTCGGGTTTCTTTGGCCAGTGAGCATTGTGGTGATGACCCCTGTTTTAACTGAGCACTAATAGCAGATGATTTTAATCAGGGCTGATTGTGTGTAGGCTATATCTATTTAGCCAGGAAGAGAGTGGATGGGGAAGGGAAAAAGGAGATTGTAGGAACAGTAGGCTAAATCATGACGGTGAAGAGTTTCCTGCTGCTGAAGGCCCATATGTTGTGATGCTACTGCAGGTGAAAAAATAGCAGTGCTGTTACTATTAAGGTAAAAAGGAAACACAAGAAAATATTAAATAAATTCTCCAGGTTTATTTGAAATACAATAAGCAAAATTAACCAGCAGGGAAAAAAAAAAGCTTTTAAAGTACATAAATATTAATGATGCCAGAATTTACATGGTGTCTATATTGTACATTTTTATGTTGATATGTGATAAAGTGATTTCAATAAATTATTAGAAAACAAACAGAGTTACTCTGGTATTATTTGAAGTATATAATGTATGGTAGTCTGCAGTATTTTCTGATTTTTATTTAATACCCAGCAAGCATACAGAATATTCATTGAATATTTAATAAACCTGGAGGGTCAGCTCTTGTGAGCTCATCTCCATAATCCTTCAGACGAGGTGGGTAAAAAGAAATATTACTGATGATTATTGTCGCCATTTTAGAGCTAAAAAAAAGTTCAGTGGAGGAGGCTTCTGAGTTTTTTTCATGGCTAGATTTGCAAGGTGTTTTTATGTCTTGTCATCCTGATGGACATCCTTTGAAACTCCTTCTTATTACAAAAACTTTTAAGAGTTTTCTGTTACTAAGCTTCTGTTTTACAAAACTGAATCAGTTTGTTGCCAGCTCTGACCATCAATGTCCAGAGTCCCCAGCATCTTTTTTCCTAAGAATCATCTTCAGAACAATCAGGATCTTTTGAACTCTCTTATAATAGTACCTTTGTGTTATATAGTGAGCTATCTATGTCTAGGAACGTCATGTACTTTTTTTTCAATCTAAAAGAAAGCTAAATGTATCATCCAAGACTTGTTAATCCCAGAATTTATTTTTGCTGTCTATTTAGAGATGCTGCAAGAGCACTTTCTTCTCTTCTATCCTTTAAGAGATGCTTTCCTTACTGTCTGTCTCAATGAGAAATAAATGTCAGTGTCTCTGTTGCATTAACGGATGGGTTCGTATGGCAACGCACAATGTGTATAAGCAAAATCTTTAAAATACTTAATTTTATAAATTAGAAAGTAAGTTGATACGATAACACAGTTGAGAAGGATATAAGGTGAAAAATTTGCACCATGCAGTGCTTTCCTTGGTGGCTGCTTTTAGCCTGAATTTTCCTCCAGGGCTATTGTAGACTGTAGAGGGGGGCTATCTTTTTCGGGTTTGGGTGTAGAATATGTCTCAGCTTGAAACATTGTAGGGCCCCTCTGCATGCAGGAGCAGAAGCATGGTTTGCTCCAGGGGATGACTCTTCTTTTGACTGCATCCATTCTACCTGTCCTTAGAAGCCACTTTGTTTTAGGCTGTTGACAGGCTCTGTTGCCTGTAGATGCATACAAGAATAGTGTCTTTTAAAAAAGGGTATTTATACAGTACTGAAAGAATGTACAATGTCATTTGTTATTCTTAAGTTCTCTGTGATTTCAGTCTCATGGTAAATATGGATACTGGCAGCAAATGAGACTGTTTCCCAGGAAAAGGTTCTGAATGAGACATCAGAACATTGTTCAGCTTCGCTGTAGTTATCATTGGCAAAGTGAAGATCTGGCTGATGTAGAGTGCCCCTTGAATGGCTGAGTCTTGGGTGATGAGCATCATCCTCGTGAGTGTTTGTAGAAATCAGCTACAGGATGCTTTTGATACAAGTTATGCATATTGATTTAGACAAAATAATTCTTATTTTAGAAAATAAAATGTAAACAAAAGAAATTGTGTCAAACTGTCAAAATACCCAGGGAAAAGGCACCTTGAAGTACCAAATCCTGTCTTACTCCTTAAGCATGGAACGGGTGCAAATTGCAAACCATTAATAGTAGTCCTTAAAAATGTTTCCTCCTCCTCAACTTTTTAATAAGCAAACAGTCTTCCCCAAACAAATGTAGGACATAAGGCATTTATTAGAGTAAAAATTACATTTTAATATGAACTTCTTGTTTTCATTTTGTGCATATGTGAGACCAATACTGTTTAAAAGGCCATAAAAATCTAAGCACATTTTCAATCAGTTTAAAAAAATTTGTTGTTTGATAAGTATAAATATGTACAGATTTGATTGCATTGCTGTCCAAAGCTTTCTTCTGGTTGAATAGAAGGAAGTAAACCATTCAGCTTTCTGTGCAACTAATTTTACACAAGGAGGAAGCTGTTGGTGTGCTGTAACAGCTCTTTCAAAGATGATACACATGGTGTTCAGTTTAATTTACACATTTATTTGTGTCTGTGCTTGAATGCGTGTTTTAAAGAAAAAAAACCTTCCAGCTTTTGACTGGTTCTTTGTTTCAGTATTTATAAGGGTTGTGATGTACGTATGGTTATGCATGGAGAGGTGTAGGGAGAATGACCACATAGCAAATCATGAACAGCTGATAAGTGATCGGGGACAGGCTTAACAATTATGCCTGATTTGTTCCAATTCTGATGAGGATAAACTTACATATATAAGTTCCTTCAAAACCATAGCTGCCAAGAAAGTAATGTAGAGTAGGAGTTCACTCTTACTCTATAGACGGAATAGATGGAGTGGTATCTGCCCAAGTCTGCAGTCAACACACAGGAATGTATTTCAAAGTTGGAAACTCTTTGAGTCCCATTAATCTTACTAAAGCCTAATGATGATGTGTAAAATACTAACAGTACCAATTTATTTTGTGTTTATTTTAGCTGAGTAGGAAGTTACAGTTTAGCAGATGGGATCAGTATTTGCAGATGGCAGAGAAAATAGGAGGAATACAAAGATGTGAAAGAGAAAGGAAAAAAAAAAAATAAGGTGCCCAGGGCAGAAGTAAAAGGTAAAATGTTTAACTATTTTGAATGATGCTCATTTAAAGACCAAGGCAAGGAACGAATAAAAATAAGAGTGTGGGAGTTTTTTAAATCCTCCTAAGAGATTCAGATGCTCAATTTCCATTAGAACCTTTTTATCCCTGAGGTAAAATTGAAAATCTTAGTCTGAAAGGTCAGTTATTATATAAAGATTTAACCCACATTTTATTGTTGTAGGAGCTGCGTATTGGTATCTGTTGGAATTAGGGTGTCAAATGCAGTAGCATATGCTTCATACCGGCTGCAAATGGTGTCTGGCCCTATCTAGACAACATGATGCCTGACTTTTTAAATATCTGTGCTTGGTTTACTCCCCTTCCCTTTCCCTAAGGCTTTTACTGTCAGCATCCACCTGACCCAAATGACGTAGGGTAGGGGAGGCTTCATTCAGTTAAGCCTGGTGAGATCACCTCGTGCACGTGTCCCAGCCTGTCTGTGGACCTGTGGAGGGCCATCAGCCGTGTTGGCAGTGCTGGCCACAGAGCCCGCCCTCCGCAGCTAATGCCGAGGTGCAGTGATCCCAGCTTAGTGCTGCATTTATATAAATAAATTTGTTAATGGCAGTCCAGCAGCTACATGTCAGAAGGCTCACAAGTTTGTGCAACAGGAAAAGAGACACTTCTGTTCCCACAGTGGGGGAGCTCCACCAAGAACAGGACTCTCTTATTTGGTAGTGAGCTTTAATCCTTCCATTGTGTGTCGTTTTAAGCTGTGTTGTGATGTAATTGGCTTAATCATTACTATTATGTTACTTTGCACAAGTTAAGATTGTAATTTGACATATGGAAATAAATGGCAACTAGATTAGTGATTTGCAGGTGTCATTTAAAAATGGGGCAAGGAAGAAAGCCTTTCATATTTTGCAAGTGGCATGTTTGCTGATGTATAGAGGCAGAATTAGCCACACAACTGCATCTCACGCTGGTTTGAAGTGGGAGCGAGCTTCACCTGTTCTTTTCTGGGATTGTGTGCTGCTGGGGTTGGGGAAAAAGAATCTCATTCCCGATGGATGTGTTCACTGTAGGAGTGATTTTATGTTTCCTTTGCAGAAGACAAATACAGGAGTAAAGCTTTCTCTTTGATCGAGAAATCAGCATAATGGCGAGACAGCTCTATCAAAGAAATACGGCGAGGGTGGTATTTCTGATGTGGATGTGTCTATGGTGGAGCTTCCAGCATTGTTCGTGGAACTAGCTGTATTTTTGTTTTATGACACAACATAAAGTGATGACCTTGTCTCCATAATTTAGTGACTGTGGAAGTTGTTTAGAGAGTCTATTCCTAAGTCTTTTAAAGTATGTGCTGCTGGATTGCATTTTTAAAGTATTCTTTCTCTGATTCAGAAAACATGTTTGAAGAATCAGGCATACTCTGGACTAAAATATTTTTCCTCCCAAACATGCTACTTCTGATCGAGTTTATTAAGGTGTTTTTTTGGGTTGCTTTGGTGGGAGAGTGTTGGGCGGAGTGGAGAGGTTTATGCTTTTAAGAGAGGGATTTTGCCTTCCTCCTACTTGTAGATGCTGCATTATTGCAACAATCAGCACATCATGGTGCATCTTCTGTAAGTCTACTTATTTTCATATCCCAGATAGCAGAAGTTCAAATCCCAAGGGTAAATTGAGCTACACAGTGTAGCTATGTGTCAGCTTCCGGGTTTGAAGCATAGCACATCAAAGGGAATATATTTGGTGGCTGACTGTGAGTTATGACTGTGCAAACCTAGAAAGAAACTGTTGTTCTTGCGATATCTGTAACAGAACCCTTGAGCTAGGAGATGAAGATGGCATGAGATAAAATTGAGAGACATGTTCTCAAGAGACTTTATGTATTAGCTTGATTGCAATAAAATAATACTTCTTGGAAAGAAAAAGAAAATAACCAATTGAAAGGGAAGTAGACATAAAAAACTGTTCTCTTCTAATGCTCACCTTATTTAAGATCGCTTTCTTTTGTTGAAGACTGTAAGCAGCCTTTGCTCCTGCCATCTGGTGGTTGCTAATAACAGTTGCATCTTCAAAGCCAAATTAAATTGTTTTAAAGCCAATTAATCCTTTTCAGAAGAGAATGTTTTCAAGGGTCAGAATTATCTCTGTCTTGATGTGTTGACACTTGGATTGTCTGTGTGTGCTTAGTATATGGGAAAATACAGAGAAATGAGTCCTCATTTACATCTGTCTTTGTACTGTTGACTTAGGTAGGAACCTGGGAGTTGTAAATAAGTTTTTGGATTTGTTTTAGCTCGGAAAAAAATAGATACTCATATTAACCTCCAGTAAATTCTGTTTTGCCACTCATAGGAGAGTTAAGATTGCATGTTTCCCCAGTTCTTTTTTTCATTTATTTGTGGACTTGTTTCACCTGAGGTGTTCAGATGACTAAAAGGATTTTTCAACCTCTTTTCTTTGACTCATTGTTAAAGTTGTGTTTTGGGGTTGCTGAAGTCTCCTGAGTGCCCTCCGTGCTGGGTGTTTTCCAAGAGTAGGAATGGCATTATAGCAGGGAACAAGGTCCTCTTTTTATATTTTTAGGGGACCCCTTACAGATGTGTCAAAGTGTTTTGAAATACTTATTACTAAGTAGCAGCAACTTGAACAAGTTCCTTTCTGAGCAACTTGTGCATATCACTGCTAAGCTATTTGTGACACTCCAAGAAAACATAAAATCGAGAAATCGTGATCATGTTTTACAAATTTCATCTCCATAATCAGTAGTTTTTAATGTTCGGTAAGTTTAGTCTCAATAAATACCTCTCTGGTTTGTGGGGATTTTTTCCCAATTAGGTTTATCCTAATTAAGAAGCACACCATGAGATGTATGGCCATAAGTTCGTCTCCATCTATCATACAGTCCTAACTGTGGTCCAGCTTTCTCCTGAGTGCTTCAGGCATTAGAGGAGTGTATCTAAACACCTTGAGGTATGGAGGGTGATTTCAAACAGCACCCACTTGTGGTGCCCCACTCTTTACAACATTGTCCCACTTCCCATATGGAGCAGATTTTAAAGCTCTCTGGGAGGATGGAAAAAAGTGCAGGCTTCCTGGAGATTTGATCCCTCCTTGTGCAGTGGAGGTGGGTCTGGAAAATTCCATAACAATCCTGCATAAAGAAGAAAAGACAAAATGGTACACACAATAGGAGAAAAAAAGCTATGTTGGCTGAGAAGCCCCACTTGTCAGAAAGTCAAGATCAGCTGGATAAATGATGTCATAAAAGTTGGTTCGCTCCTCCTTGTGCCCTGTGTCCACACTCCTGTAATCTCAGGAAAGGCAAGGCAAGGTCCTTTGGGGAGGACCTGTCTCCTGTGGCAGTGTCCCTGTGTGTGTACAGCATGTCAGGCTTTCTTGGATATTTCCTTTTTTCTTCTCTTGCCAGTGATCCAAGCTAGCCATAAATATGTGTTTAATGTTCCTTTTCAGCATGAAGCATCTCATGGTGCTTGCAGAATAAATACTGATGGCCTCAGGGTTAGGCTTAGGCAGTTTACATGGGTATGTGGTAACATTTATTTTACAAAGCTCCCAAGCACTCTGTGGCAAGCTGGAGTGAGCACAGATGGTAAACGTGCCTTCCTCAGCACCCTTGAACATCACTGGCCTGTGGTTGGCCCCGTGCCCTGCAACCAGCTGGGATTAGTGCTAAGAAAACGTAAACTGCTGTCTTTCTTCCTACATCATCTTTACTTTTGGACGTACATAAATGTGATGAGCAGCCTTCCTCTCCAGCGCTGCAGGGTTTCGGTTATCAGGGTGTGGATGTGGCCACATTTTAGATTTTGATATGAATTTAAAGCTCCCATTGCCTTTCTGAGAATACCAGTGTTGAGTTTTCAGATGTGTATGCAATTCAAAGCACCTGTTGGGTATTTGCTCACGTGATGTCTGTAAGTAAGAGTTCTGGAATGGTTTGGGTTGGAAGGAACTTTGAAGATCATCTAGTTTCAACTCTCCTGTCATGGGCAGGAACACCTTTCAATTACCTGAGGTTGCTCAGGGCTCCATCCAAGTTGGCCTTGAACACCTCTAGGAATGGAGCATCCACAGTCTTTCTGGGCAACTTGTTCCACTGCTTCACGACCCTCACAGTAAAGGCTTGGCAACTAATTTTGTTTTTCTGATTGATGAGTATCTCTCTTTGGGTGGTCTCATGCCCATTTAGATTGCCACTGCATTAAATTAACGTTGAACCATCCAGCTTTTGTGATGGCACCAGCAGCGGAAGCAGCAGCAATCCATATTTCCCCTTGCTGCTTTTATGAAGAGGTAGTCTGTAGTATGTAGTATTTCACTTCATAGAAATGCCAGGAGAATGCAAAATTTGGTACTGCTTTCATGGTGGGAATATGCATCTCCTCAAGGGTTTGAACCCAACATTTAACACCAGTCACTACATCGCAGGGACTTAAGTTTCTACCAGAGAAAAAGAATTTATTTTCTCAGTCTTCCTTCTGTTACTCATTAAATTTTAACTGGTGGGTGCGCTCAGGCAGCCTGAGTCTGGTGTGCCTGAGCTGTCTGGCTGGGTGTGCTGCTCAGCATCCTCCCTCGCTCAGCTGCCTCCTGTTGACATGTAAACGGGGGTGATGCGTGCCTGATCAGGCGGGTCCTCTACAGTTCAGTGTGGCCCCTTTGATTTACACTGCTGGTTTGAACTTGGAGGGAGTATCAGATTTACCAAGCCATCTAACAATCAGAACACAAAGTTTGCTTGTAAATACCTGCACATTTTAAATAAATGTTGAGGCAGGTGGTCTCTTTGTTTAGGGGTGGGAAGAGAGCAGTTCAGAATATTTGCAAATAGTTTGCTGTTCCTCCTTGATGAGGTGAGCAAGTTAGACCAGATTTCTTTCTCTTCTGTAAATTCCACCTGACTGTACAACTGGTGGGACCAGAACTCTGCCCTCCAGCAGCCAACGCCACCTTGCTACAGAAAGCATGCTCCCATTCAGATTGGGACTTAAAACAACAAAAATTCCACAATTATTTATTTTTTTTATAAAATAATATAAAAAACACAAACTCTTAATGTGTTTGCCTTTTTTTTATAGCATACTTTTTTAGCAGCATGAAATACAGATATTGAAAAATATTCAGATTTCTGCTATGTGGCTGCTTCCCTGATTTCAAAATCGGCTTGTTAAAACTAATGCTAGGTTTGAGGAATGGGAATTGCAGAGAGGAGCATGAGAAAGTTTTTAGGT
The DNA here is from genome assembly GCA_013397155.1 of Irena cyanogastra. Classification (NCBI taxonomy): domain Eukaryota; kingdom Metazoa; phylum Chordata; class Aves; order Passeriformes; family Irenidae; genus Irena; species Irena cyanogastra. The sequence continues at coordinate 296,291 of VWZV01002809.1, read as the reverse complement.
AGACAGATGTGATTTAGGTTTTCATTTCTCCTGGTTTTTTTTCCTGAGATAAGGACAGGTGTGTATCACTGCTCAGTGCTGTGCTTTGCTGGAAAAAGGGCTGTTGACATGTTGGAGATTTCAAGAGGAAAAAACAATTACAATAATGCAGAATCTGGAGCTTTTTACTGAACATATATTTCTTTTACAGAAGACATAATTTTTTAGCTTTGAAGCTTCAATTATTTCAGTTTGCTTTTTAAGAATTTCTTCTTGTGAGATGGAATTTTCTAGTGAATTGGGATATTGATGGATAATTTTATTAGATTCGGATGACAATGGGAAATCTTGTTTTTCTAGGTCATTCCTTTGATTTTCTTGGTGCACAGTTAATTATACAGGGTCTTCATATTTTTTATATAGGAGGATCAAGATTACAGATCATTTTGGTATGATTTTCATGCTGTTGCAATGCTTTACATTGTTTTATACTATACACGTGTGAACTATTGTGACAGATTTCTAGTGCAACAATCATTCTGTGTGTTTTATGATTGCCCTACTAAGTCCTTGCTACTACATGAAATAGACAACAGATGAATTTACAGTCTCTTTACAAAACTTGCCTTACCATTTTAATCTGAAGCACAATAAGCATTATTTGTACCGTTCAATTTAACATGACTGTTTTCATTCCATCATCCACCCCCCACTTATCAAGATCTGTTTGAATCTCCCTGAGCCTCCTGCAAAACTTCCTCACGGTGCTATTGCTTGTGTCAGAACTGATGTACTGATTACCTTGTACATGTAATCTGTATCTAGGGTGGTTTTACAACTTCAATCCTTGTGCAAGGGCTGTGCTCCAATGGAGGGATGTACACCTTAAAATCATCTGTGGGAAGAGCAGTTGGAATACATGCTAATTTAAAAATTAATAAATGTATTTTAAGAAGTGAGTTAACTGCTGTTTGTGAAGGAAAGTAATGAAGTGAATCATGTGGAACTGGTTTTTGTTGCATCGAAGTAACTAAATACCATTATAGCACATATGATTCTGCAAAAGCTTTACAGTAATGTAGGTACAGCTGTTTATATGCTTATTAATTTGTAGTTTTTTAGCAGTGGTTTGTGCAGAATGCTGCCAAGGTCAAAGTTGTTAAGCTTCCCCGAGTAGTACTGAGGGAAGGAAGTACGTTAGGTAAAGCACTGGGGTTTTCTATTTAGGTAACCTCTTTTTTTTTTTATCAGCAGTATTGTAGAAAAGGATCTTGAAGGAGAAATTGGGAGATGCTGGATTTGGAAACAGCATGGAATTAAGGAAATAGGATTAGAACTGCAGTCTTTGGTGGAGCAAATGTTGAAGGTGGTCACAATACTCTTAGGATCCTGTGTGTTGTCTGGCTTAGTTATGGAGAGGTTTGAAAAGTGAGAAGGAGAAGACTTGATACAGTGAGCAAGGGAAAGCTAATGGAGCACATTAAAAATGCAAGCTGACCTAGATATACTGTTGAATGGTGCCATGTGGCATGCAGCTTTATATGGCAGCCTGCAGCGCCTTGTTGACCAGAATAAAAGCTGAAAAAGCTGGTGATAGTATCACATTGTTTACAAGTTCAAAGAGAAGACAGAACAATTGGTCTGTCCTGTTCTATTTCATAGGTGACCTCAAGAAAAACAACAAATTTTCAACATAAAAGCAGCTATTGATTTCTGTTAGATGTATACAATATTTATTTTTTTAAAAAAATTACAGAAATCACTTTTGAGGAATGGTCAAAGTGCCTGCCTCATCGCCACAAGTGTGTCTGCTTTCTGCTCTCCTGTTAAAGCTGCATATACACAGAACCCTGGAAGAGGGAAGAAAAGTTAATACTATGCTAAGAGCTAGTTGATCAGAGCTAAATTCTTTCTTTCTGGAATATGATGATATTCAGAATGGAAAAGGGTGGCAAAATCCAGCCATTAATTTTATCGTACTTTACTTGCAGATAAACTTTGAGGAAGTGTTTTAAGAGGTGTGAAAGTATCAGAAAATGTTAATATGATGTTATTTTTTCAGATAATACTAAAATAACTTTTAGCTACTGTTTGAAACTTGATGGTAAGTTAATCATTTTAGTACTGAGACAATTTCAACTTGGAATTAATGTCTTATTTATAAATACCAACAAAATCTTACAGAGGAAATGTTAACATCCTCTCCACCTATCTCTTGTCCCATCCTCCTGCCTTGCATCTGCCTTAGCTCTCCTTGAACTGTGTAAATGCAGGCATATATGATTGGTAAATTATATATTTTTATAAGACTAGGTGGTTTGAAATTTGATTTTTTTTTTCCTAGGGCTGTATGTTATAATGCGTTTTCAGTTGGTAGAATAATAATAAAAAAGGCTTGCATGTACCTGTGATGCATTTGATTCCTCCCTGCAGTGACTCATTGTGGCTCTCTTACAGCTAAGTGCTTGTTCCTTGTGATCAGAGGAAAATGCTACACACCTTCTGCTTCGTGCCTATTAAATTCAAGTTTCTATTGTAGGCAGCATTACACAGCTATCTTTGAGAATTAAAGGGGAAAAATACGAAGCACAGTAAGTGAAGCGAAAATTCAAAAAGCCACTTTGTTCACTCTCAGCCCTAATTCTGATTTTTAATGCGTTCCTGTTCTCATGCTTGCTTCTTCCAAATTTACAAATTTTTCTTTTATTCAGAGCCCCGGCCTTTGGTACCGTGTTGAAATTAATGACCATAATGGCACTTGCTCTTTTTTGTCTCCTGTAACCTAAATGATGGATACTAACCTTTTTAATCCTGTTATGTTAAAGATAACATACAGTTCCTTTATCCAGACCAGTATTTTGAGTTGAAGAAGGGATTGTTTTCTCCAATTTTGTTACCATTTTTCCTCCTCACCTTTTTCATTCCCTGAGGGACTGGTCTGGAGAACAAAGTGTCCGTGTTCCTGGGAACAGAAATAGATTGTTGCATTCATAATTTAGTGATCTATTTCTGTTTGGCAAAGTTAAGCACATGCTTAATTTCAGGTCTGTGATTAAATCTCACTGACTCCAGTATGACTTAAATGCTTTGCAAAACTGTGACTTTTATTCCTGTTTCACCATCACATCATTCCTTCTGTCTCGTTGCTATTTTTTTTTTTCCTTTTTTCTTCCCCCCTCCTCTGCCATGCTGCAAGTTGACTGTGCTTAGTGTCAGCAGTTTATGTTCTGCATGTTTAATGAAGGCTACGGCTCAGCTCAGCATAGCCCTTCCCCTTACGCTAACAGAATTTTGATAAATGAGATTTCCTCGTGTGGAGGGCCAAGAGGAGGCTTTGATGGGAAAAGGCAAGGCATGAAATCAGCAGGTGTCAGGGTGTGCAAATCATAGGCATTTTAAACCAAAAACAAAATAAAGTAGTTGTTATGACTAACTGTCTTCAAAATGTGTAGCTTTCTGTGAAGCACAAAAAGGATTTTACAATACACCAGCAAAACCAAAGTAGATTTGGAAAGCAGTAATCTGAACCAATGTGTTCGTATCTTCCTTCTTGCTCTGTATTCCCTGTGCCTACCACCTCAAATGTCAAAGTATGCTGTATATAGGCAACTGGATTACAATAATCATTGCTGAGTTTAGCACGTGGAAATGTGTTTCAGTTGTGGTTTATATCCTGTGTTGATCCAGACCATGAGAAAAATCTATTTTATGTCCACTCAGGTTATTGACTGCAATAGAGGGAGCTGGTGGTAGATAAAAAGAAAGTGCCGGCAGATATTGAAAGAAATCTTTTCAACTAAGGTGCACTTCTATGATCCTTCCTCCTTTCCTGTTTATGTGTTCATTTTTCTGATTCTGCTCACTGCGTTCTACCCTCCCACCTCTATCCCACATTTCCAGTCTTTCTCCTTCATGGAGATTTAGCTTCTTCAATGATTGATTTCTTATTCAGATTATATTGCTGCATAATTTTAAAAAAATGGTTTTGCATGCTAGCATGTGCCAGTGAGGTATTGGATTGTTGAAATAACATCAAATTCTTCACTGAAGATTGTAATCTGACGTAAATGATTCAAGGGCAGAAATGGATCCTCCATGCCTAAAACTGGAGCTATTTTATTACCTTAACTAACATTCCATAGAAGTTTCTGCAGCTGTAGTGGATTAGCAGTGAGTTGTTTTTATTAGAGAGATTAAGAAAAAAGACAGTTGGTATGGTTATAGTAATTAATAAATAACATAGTTAATTACTCTGCTGGCTCTCCACTATGTTCAGAGATTAATTTAAATCAATTTGCACTTGCTTCTATTAAAATACTAAAAACTGTATTTTTATACATGCACACGGAAATATAAAATATATATAGACAAAGCTGTGATTAGATATACATGTAAAATTTTATTTCTTATATATCTATGTTTAGTTACGTAGGCTTTTTTCTCTTTTTTTGGCAGGATTTTTGCATAGCTTCAAAAGAGATAATTGCTGATCTTGTAATTTTTTCTGAGTTGATTCATATCATACCTGGGCACTAAATCTTCCTATAATGTCTGCAAAATGTTTCTCAGGATTTTCTGGTCCCCTGCAATTGCTCTCATTCCCTGCTGTCAGCCAGGTACTGATGGGCCCTTCCGCAGCTGGGAGAAGCTCGGTATGACTGCAGCACTGCTCCCTGCAGAAAACCAGTACTAACCCCAGGTACTCCAGCTCCTTCTGGGCTGTCATTTTGTGCATTTCATTTTTGTGCCAAAATGGAAGTCACAAGTTGAAAGTCAAAATACATGAACAGAGAATCTTGTGGATCACATTATCATCAGGCATATGTGTACGCATGCACACACACGCACACACATTGTGGCACAGCCCAGCTGCTGGTAGTGATGTGCAGAACTATTTGGTTTGTAAATTACTTAGTCCACCACTCTTCCATTGGCTTTACTGGGGACTCAGCATTATTTGGAGTAACTAGTGGGCTCTCAAGATTTGTTTCAGACACCTTTTTCTCACAGAAGGTGAGCGCTGGACTAAAAATAATCTTGGATAGGACTGTGCAGAGAATCAAGTTGGTAGTCCATGGCCCAGAAGGAGAACAGTATGGGACAGATCCCTCTCTTGATTTCACAAGGGTTGAGCTAGGACCTGAAGGTAGACTAGAATGCATCCTTCCTAGGAAGGAATGTGTGCCTCATTTGTCTGGGCTGTGCTCATAGTGTTTTGCGATTACTGGAGAGAAGCTGTGCATGGGTAATGGGCTATGATCATACTGCCATCAGATTTGAAATACAAGGTCTTAGTAAAACAAAGAAAATCAGTGTTAAAAGGTAAAAAGAGAACTATATACTTTCCGCATTTGAGAGTTAAATCCTGTTTATTTTGCCTTAAATTGTAGGGAGCTGGATAAAGACCGGTTACATATTTTTAATCCCTGATCGCTAAATACCCCAGTAAGTGAAGCCAAAGCAGTTTTGTTGGGGTTTTTTTTGCTCCTTGCCACTTATTTCCTCCAGACTAGACAGAATGAAATCTTCAGTCTAGAATAGAAATATTTCAAACATATGTAATAAAGTCTTTCTGCAGTAATTTCTAAAATATTGGATTATTTTGTGAAATAATTGAAAGTAATTAAAAACAACATTTTATATGGCAGCACCTGGTTCTTTTTTTTTTCCTGCCCCATCTATTGCTACAGTTTCTTCTTGTTGGTCTTTACTGTGAATACACATTTTGCCAAAGAGCACTGCTCACTAAGGTTTGGAGTTAGTTTATAATATTTTACAGTGAGTAAAAATAATTACACTCTAAACTATGACAGTGTAATTTAGAGATTGCATTCCATAGATAGCCCCTTTTATCGTGTTCTGGCAAAGACCATACTTCTGCTAAATCTGATGAAATACACATTTCAAATCCCAAATGCGCACACTCCTAAAAAACAACCCTGCTGAGAATGCCTGTCGCTTCATGGTATTGGCTGGGACATCGGTGCCTTGCCTTTCCATCCCCACCATGCAAACGGTGCTGTGCTAAACTGCAGCAGTAACTTCACTCCTGGGGGAGCAGTGGCCTCGCCGATCGCACCCGGTGCTCTGTGGGCTGGCTGCCACAGCTCTGTGGGGGCCAGTGCCACCCTGGGCAGGATGCTCCTGCTTAACCGTAAATATCTCAAGAGCCCTCAATTAGAGGGCTTTCCAAAGTGCAGAGCTGTGCGGAGCCTAAAGTCTAATCAGAGCTAGGTGTCGTGGTGTACAAAATCTGAAATGAACTTCCAGTGAGGCCCAGATGATGTCTGTGCTTCAGCAGAGAAGAGTTTGCCTTCTCACTTTGCTACTGGCACATCTCTAAGGTGCGGGGGGAAAAAAAGGCCTGTCAGGGCTGGATAGATTTCCAGATCTTTCTCCAGTTAGAATTGTCTCTTCTTAATTTAGTCTTGCCCTTCCAATTTTGCTCTGCAAAGTTACTTGAGTTCAGCATGTTCTAATTTAAAAGTGAAAGGTGGTTTTTGCTACACTCAAATACATGTAACCATTGCACTGTGGTCTCCTTGCCTACTTCAGCAAGCCTGGAGTGTCTCACTCCAGGGCTTGCTTCCCTCAAGGCTCATCTCTCTGTGTTTTGATAAAGAGATGAATGGTGCAGAAAAGGACTGGTGCTGAATGGAAGTTCATTGTCTTGATCTTTGATTTATCCCCTTATCTATATGTAGAATATCTTACACTTAAATATTTTAGTAACTTAGTGGAAAGAACTGTGAAGTAATACATTTTTCTAAATTTCATTTTCAAAATGCCAACAAGCTCGGTACATTCTGGGACATGGAACCTCAAAGCACAGAGAGTCTGAGTGAGCCACTCGACTATGTAAATTGATCAAACACCAGTCGGTAGATTGAAGTGTACATATTTGCATATGTACACTCATATATGACACTTGGTCTAGAAGAGAGTGGATTTGCTTTGCTGGAAAGATGTTCAGCAAAAGTGAATATGACCATTTTGACATCTAGGCTAATCAGTTTAAGAGCAAGTTGCCTTGTTTCTGTAATTGGTTTTGCCCCCTTGTCATTTTAGTATTAAAAAAAAAATTAGGCAAGAGGCCCCAAATAACAGGAAATAAGGCTCAAATGCAACGTTATCTGTTATTATTTCAAAGTTACAGCTCCCTGCTGCGCAATAAAGTTTGTGTTAGGAGGTGTAAGTGGAAAAGCTAGGTTCGGTTTCTGTCAATTCTGAGATTTCTTTGTGCATACACTCTGAATTTTTGTGTGCTCGTTGAGAACATCTCGCAGAAGGCTTATGTACATATGAAGTTCTGACTGTGTATCTGTAGAGCTGTACGTGCTCGATTGGAAGTAATAAAATCAAAGATTTTTCTGTATCTTGAGTCCATTTTTTGCATACTAGCAGCATGGATAGCAGTAATAGTAAACTCTTTGGTGAAAATAAAATAAGCCTGAGATTGTCACTGTAGATTGCTCATAGCTCTGCTTGTTGCTTATGTGTCACTGCTGAGCTATAAGAAAGAGCATAATAAATTTAGGAGGAGTGTTGCGAGTGCCAGCCTTCAGTTTCAAAAGGGCTGCGCAGACGTCTGGTGCTCTGCTCCTCCGTCCCAGAGGTGGCATCTGCCATAGCTGAGCAAAGGGGAAACGTTCCTTTTTTCAAGTCATTGTGTAACAATGGAAAGACAGTTTTTTAAAGAGAATTTTGAAAGTTAGTTGCGCATTGAATTATTCAAAATTGCATTATAGCATTTCTCGATTTCGAAATGCTTTATAATAATTCATATTTATGTTTCTGTAGTAAATTGATATGAAGGAATTATTTGTAAAGGGATTGCAAATGGTTTCTATTCTTACATTCATATGATCTTGCAAATCAGAAAGGAAGCAATAAAACAGAAGTTGTTTTAAAGTGCATATATGTGAGCATTTTTATTCTGCAGTTGGATCTTGTCATTCCAGACTTAAAAAGGCTTTTTAATACCTGGAGCCAGTCTGTGAGGAAATTATAAGATAGATGATGTGATGAGCAGATGTCTAATTCCAAAATACTGTTTGGACATTATCCAGGCTTTGGAATATTTTTCAGGGAAAGAGTCATAAACAGTTTTAAAAGTTAACTTAGAGAAAGTACTTTTTGCAACCATTTTCTGAATGCAGTTACTTTATTAATTAGTCTCATTTCTTTAACATTATTTATAGATGAAAACTATGACATTTTACTAACCTGTCTTTAGGATGATGTAAGTGTATTAATAATGTGGATTTGAAATAAATTTGAAATTTGAGATAACCAAAGATTGTATCATTTCCTTGATATGGCACATATACTAAGAAATTTAATAAGCACATGTGCCTGCTTTCGTTCACTCACATATAGCAAGGGAATGAGAACAGCTATGCATGGAACTGATTGCTTCCCATATATTTAGACTTAATTTTTGCGATAAGGGACCTCTAATCCCATTTTTGAGACCACATATGTTTTTCTTACAATCCTCCAAGCAGTAACTGAAATGCAGAGTGTTATACTCTGTAATAAGAACTCAACTGTATTTTCTCTTGAATGGAAAATGCTGTTCCTTTGGAGATACTTGTCTCCCCTTGGCATAGGTGTAGTTATGCTGAAAGATCCATGGAAAAAATAAGGCATCATTCCTGTTAGTGGTAGAATCCAGGTAGCGTAGGAAGTCTTTACATTAAAAGAGGTTCCTAACCTCTCAGATTTAAGGATTTTGTGTCTGGAACATAATGCATATTTTCCTCACTATGCTTCCACCCCCCCAGGAAAGAAGAGGGAAATGGGAAAACAACATTCTGGGGAAGGCAATTATCCTCTCAGCTTTATCTTGGTACTCCTGTTTCACTCTGGAAAAGTAGTGACTGAGTGTTGCTACGACATCACATCTGTGCAATTTATCAAAGCTTATGGGATTTTTACTTGGGTTACAGAAGGCTCATTAGTCATCAAGTCAATTGAACATAGGTCATAATTATTACAGTATTAGAGCATTCTTGAAAAAGATAAATAAGTGTTAGGGCTGTGAGATCTATTGGAATAAAAGTATTTTAATAAAAATGTCAGTATTTTAACATCCTTCAAGATCGACAAAACAAACCTGAACTTGACTTTCAAATAAATTATAGTACTGCAACTGATGATGAAAATTCAGTGATGAAGGGATACTGCTGCCTAATTCTTGAAACATAAACCAGTGCAATTATGAAGGAGGGGACTGTATTTCTGTCTGTTTCTCTAGGACTGTCCTTAATGAGAACATAAAGAGTTTGCATCCAGGAGAGAGTTCCTCTGTGACTAAACTTTGCAAATCTGTATGGTTTCAACAGCCCTTAGGTGCCAGTTTAAAGAGAAGTAGTTTATGGTTCCCTACTAACCACTTACTTCAGAGAATACAACTTCCTGTCAGTTCCTGGATTTATCTTGCATGCTTTTTCTACAGACACCTTCTTTTGCATTCAGACACCATGATAGTGTCCACTGTGAGCAGGCTAATATTCAGAGAAGCAAAGACTAATTTACAGAATTCTTCGTCATCACTGTAGAGCTGAGGTTGATTTTAAACCCATGCTTCCCCCGTCCCCTCCTCCTCTGCTGTGTCTCTGACTACCTTGTTGTTTCTCTGTCTTTACAGTTTTTCAGACAGGCATTGTCCAGGACTATGAAAATTGTGTCTCATAATGTGCAAGGCAGCTGCAGCGTGTCACATTTGCACTTAGTAAACATCAACACAGAAATTCCTTTGCTGGGTAGAAATTTGCATGCAGCTTGGAGGCATTAAAATACTGCATCTATAGGAAATCTTGGTAGAACTTGATCCATCTGTTGCTTGCAGAATCTGGCTCATTAATGAAAGGAAATAATGTTCCTGAATTTCACTTCCAAGTAATGTAGATTTAAAAGGGGTTTTTTAAGCTGTTATTTTGTTCCAGGTGTTGGTGGTGGAGTTTTTATAGCATGTTCTCCTTCCTCTGAAATTCTGGGACCTTTTCTTAAAAGCTGCTGTTTGCAGAGCCTTTCATATTTCCTGTGAAACTACTTATTAGCACACGATTTTGGAAATTGTTATTAGATTACTTGTCCTTTTCTCAAAAATACAGACTCCAGTATGTGTCTGGGTGTACCGTCAAGCACTTAGGCCAAGGCAATATCCAGCACTTAGGCCAAGGTTTTGATGTTGCCGTGTGATGAGTGTGCTTTTTATTTGCTTCCTTGTAACAGCTGAGAGCAGTCCTGCTATAATGTAAAGTTGTAGAATGTGAGTTGTGTGATTTTAAGGATAATTTCTGCATTCTTTAGATTAGGTGTCTATCAGGAGGTTCTTTGACAGATGATACTGCAGAAGGTGTTAACTACTCCTAGCTACTTACCAGGAGTTACAAACCTCGTAACACATGTAGGTATTTTGCCGTAGTTCACACAGTCGTAGTTTAAACCATGGGACTGAGTTTGAGTTTCAGTATCTGGGTGCAAGTTTACATTCTCTTATAATGATTTTTCTGTAAAAGCAGTAAAGCAGTGAGGTAGACAGATAGAAGAGCCCTAACCTTCATCGTTCAACCCTTACGGTTTGTCAGGAACTGTAGTTATAGGACAAGGGGGAATGGCTTCAAATTGAAAAAGACTAAATTTAGATTTGATGTTAGGAAGATATTTTTTACTGTGATGGTGTTGAGGCACTGGAACAGGTTGCCCAGAGAAGCTGTGAATGCCCCAACCCTGGAAGTGTTCAAAGCCAGGTTAGATGGGGCTTTGAGTAGCCTGGTCTAGTAGAAGGTGTCCCTGTCCATGGCATGAGGCTTGGAACTCTTAAGATCCCTTCCAAACCAAACCATTCTATGATTCTAACCTGCCCCAGCAAGGTATTTTGAAATAGGGCTGTAGAAACCTTTGCCCCTGGAGGTGAAACAAATTGTTAACAAAGCTGTTTGCACTTCAGAATATATCACCAGTTCCTGGGCAGGCTTTGTATCACAGGCCACCAAATACTTCAGCTTTTGGCTTTACCAGCTGTATCCATTGAGAAATTAAGGAGACTTGTGTACCTCTGCAAAATTGGATTTGGTCTTAGCCTGCCTCTTCACAGAGAAGTTGTTGATTTCATAAAGCTGGATGCTGGTGTTTGGGAAAAAAATAAAGACAAAAAGGAAGAAGAAAAGCAGAGCAGATGCATTTCTTAGCACAGGGTGGTGTGAAAGGGCAGCGTTCATGGGTCTTGTTCAGGGATGTGCACTATGCCTTTAGATTGCAGGAATGAAGAAACCTCAATAGCTCTTGAACACTTCTTATGAGCAGTAAATGCAGTGCAGAAAGAAAAGTAGTATCTGTAGGGCTTTATAAAGGTTCCTGTAACAGCATTTAACTTAGTGGTTTTTTTGATGTAACTCGTTATGACCTAACTGACTGGCCTTCATTCACTTTGCTGGGTTTTGTACAGAACAGGAGTGAAATCAGCAATCACAGGAGGGAAATTAAAAATTTTTTCAAGTCTTTCTATCAGTTGAAAGCCATGGTTTAAAGCCAGTTTTTAATGGTGTTTTCTTTTTTTCTTGTCGATTGGCTTTGCCCCAAGTCACATTGTTTTCAGTGACTCTGTTGAGAGTAACACGGTACCTAACATTGTAAAAGGTAGTAAGCTGGAATTCAGAAAGCGTTCTCCATCTGTTTGTATGAAGTAAGCAGCTTGGAAGGTGATGCAATAGAGTAACACTGGAATTTTAAAACAGTAAGAACTTTTATTTGTATAACTACTCTATGCCATTTTTTCTTCTAAGCAAAGGTTCAAATGAGAAATGAGTTAGATGAAAGGTGTTGGAAGGGTAAAGGTGGTAGGTCTTTTGTTCTGTGGCTCTTAGCAGAAGAAGCAGGCTTTGGCCCTGTGGTGGCACAGAAGAAAGAAGCAGCACAGAAAGCTGAATAGTTCCCACATCTTTGTGAACGCTCAGGTCCGTTCGGGGGACAGAAGCATGGATCCTCCACCAGTATTTCCACTGTGAAACAGTCTCAAGCCTTGCTTTGCCCTTCTCACTTGTGCTGTGGCTGCAGCAGCTTGTGTGTGAAAAATCAGTAGTATAGATCCTTCGAAAGACATGGGAGTAAGGAAGGTGTTTCTCTTTGTCCTATGCACAAGCTGTTATTCTTCCCTGCCCAGCTTTGTAAAAGGGGTTTAATACCAAATTATTCCCATAGCTGCACCGTATGGAACAGTGCTGGTACACAGAACTATATAATGAGAAGTTACACAAAATGGATTCAATAAGTAAAGAAAATCCTCCCTATCTTGTTCAGCTCCATTTTGAAATGCAATGATGGGAAGATCACCACTGATTAAATGTATCTGGTATTAAATCTGCCAATGAAAATGAAATTATGCTGGGGTAGAAATTTGAAAATGGTTTAGAGAAAACAGTTAGGAGAGCAAAAAGATTAGGAAGAAGATGAAACATTAAATGCTATTTTAAAATTATGATGCATTCTAGCTAAAACATTGTGTAAGCTCTCAAATACTTAGTACAAGGAAGAAGTGAAAGCAGTCCCTTCTCTTTAGACCAAAACAGGTACATAGCTTACCTAAAACTTTACTTCCAGAAAGTCTTGGGTTTTGTCATTATGTTCTATTTAACCCTCCACTGGGTAAAATTTGTAGTTACACACACAGCTAACCAAAGAGCAGGAGTGCACTATGCTAATGGTCTGGTTGTATGCCTAACTGTTCTTCTTCTTTCGTAGCATTTCCTTCTCTCTTTGGGGCTGAACTAGATAATATGCTCAACCCAAGTCTGCTACCAGTGATGACAACAGCACAAATTTAGTACATCTCACTTAGAATTTCAAAGAAGATAATTTGGCTGTTGGATTTCAGAAGACTTTCCACATTTGTAATGCATTTGAAAATTTCAACTGTGCTGACGTAATACTGTGGAAAATCTTCTTTTGAATTCAATTCATATCCTGATTTCCCAGGACACTGTTCATGCCCTCAGCTTCCGACTGTTGAGAGGATCTCAGACTGTAGAGCTGATGCACTCCTGCCCTGTAGGGTAAGCAGATCCCAGGAGCACACACATCCATGGGTAACCCTTCCATCAGGACATGGCTCTGAATGCCAGAACGGGGAAGAGCAAGTAGCTCACCTGAGATTAGTCCTGCACCGTCAGTTTGAGAGCTGTGGGGAGCCCATCTAGGAGCCCATTAGCCTTAAGTTGGCCATGGAGATGGAGAATTTCTGTTGATACTCTCATTTGTTCAGATTGAACACAGGAGACAGCAATGTGATGTTAATTTACTTTTGTGTCTTTGTTTAGCTAGTGAAACACTTGTTTTATGTTCAAATAGATATGTGGGATTTTAATCTAGATGTATTAAGCAGACAACAAATAAAAATTATGCTTTGTGGGCATCTCACTAGTGTTGAAAACCAGAAGGCTAATGTCTGCAGTAAGCAGCACCATCTAAAGCAGTACCTAACTGTGTTAGATCTCATAAATCCTTTCTACTTAAAGGAAAAGAAATTCTGCTTGCTCTAACATGAAATGTAAAACTTTATACCTCGAGCAACAAACCCATCTGTCAAAGCTAGTCTGTAAAGCAGAGCCCCGCTGGATGATCTGAAGGGCAGAAAACAGCTGTGCTGTATTCCAGGCTGACATTTGTTAGCAAATAGTCTCTGGGTAATATTTATCAATGCGCTGGTCTTCCTTTAAGAAAACCCGAATGGGTTGCGTGTGTATGTGCTGAGAAGTTTAGCCCCAAAGAACAAGTTTGGAAAAGCAGAAGGAAATGGAGACCTGCCAAGCCTGTTGGCTGGAGTCATGGACAAGAGCAAGGCCTGTCTGAACTGCCACTCAGTTTTTATTCTGTGAGTTTGCAGGGTTGGTGATTAGAGTGGCTTTCGCCCAATTATGCTGTGATTATTCCGCTGCACTGTAATTGACTGGGGAGATATGCTAATACCTGTCATTTGGGATGATAAAAGATGAGCGGAGGACGCAATGCATTATTTAGCTGGCTGTGTGATAGATGAGGGATGCGCAGAGTACTTTAATTGCTGAGAAGAGAGGTTAAGCTGAACGAACGGATGAATTAGAAATGAGTTTTTTTATGGCTTGTGGAAAAGTGAAATAAAGGGAAATGTGCTTTAAAACTGTAGCAGCAGATAGAAGCAAACACGACAAGACGCGGTCTTTTAGGCAGCTTACTTTTGTAATTTAAATATATAAGACAAAACACGGTTTAGTGCTCAGTAAATAATAGTAACAATAATGATAAGAAATGGTCGGTGAGTTCATATCCTTGCTAACAAAGTCATTGTAAAAGGAACTGGTTTTGTTGAGGTGAAATTTGGTTATTTGGAACCTTTGCAATTTCTGTTGCAGTTCAGACCTTTAAAACCTTGTTTCTAAGGGCTATGGTACTACTGGTGAATAATGTTTTGTGTGCACAGGTCAGCTATACATTTACATAAATAATACCATGCATACACATACATATATATACACACACACAAAATCTCTCGAGTATTTGTGTTATACAGTTAATAAGTGCACAGAGAGAGAAGTGAGAGAAAATGAATATTCATAACGGTTGGAGGAGTGTAATGATACAATTAGCAAGAGTATACAAATAACTCACAAGTGACAAAGCTCTTACCCTTTGGGTGGGAAGGTCATTAGAAACTGTATCTTCTTTTAAAAAAAAAAAGCTAATGAGAGACTGAAGGTGTCCAGTAATTTTCCTATTGTGTCATTCTTTGCATTTACACAAGCCTTTGCCTGTGGTTCAGAAAAATATTTGGAGTCTGTTGCACAAAGACGTTGGATAGGTTTTTGGAAAGGACTTCCAATTCAAAGTTAGGAAAATAAGTTATCTGTCTGTGTTACAACTGAACCTTTATAAAATGGAGGAAATTATCTGTGGCGTGGTTGACTTATCCCCAAACCTGTCTAACTGCTGGCAGTCTGCTGCTTGTCCATTGCAGTAAATTTGTTTTTTCCAGAAAATACTTGCTCTTGAGTCATTATTATTGAATGATAATGAATTTGTCTAGAATACCATGTTTGCAGAGCTGGATGCTGGCTTGAGGTGGATGCAGTGTTATGCATGTATTCTGCTGCTGAAGTAGGGTTTGCAAGGCCTGATCACTCCCCCAGATATATTCATCACCTTGTTCTTTCTGCCATTCACCAAAATTTCTTAAAGGCTGATTTTCATCATCTTGGCTGGGGACTGGCAACTTACTTTACAGCTATGTAGTCCATTGTTAACCTTCTTCTTTTTTTCTTTTTTTCTTTTCTTAAGTTAGTTTTAAAAGAGCAGTTTATAAGGCAGTTTGCTGCTTTTACAGAGCAATTTATATTGCTATGTGCTGGTTAGTATAATTTTTCTAAAGTGACCATTTGGATTCCAAAATATAAGTGCCTCTGGTTGCACCTTGGCTTCTTTCCATTTCTTGAATGGATGCAGCTCTCAGAAAAGCTGTGCATCTTTAAAGAAAGAAGCAGTAAAATGTTCTGTTATTGTTTTATGAAGTGTTAATAGAAAAATCTCAACTTTTAAAAATCCCTTATTAACCGTTTTTAAGGATGTTACGAGAGAAAGTTTATTCTTCATTGCTTAATTTGTGATATAATATTCAGTATAAAAGAAATGGATTTTGTGGTCCAGAGAGAAACTCATGTAGTTTTGCTTCTTGAGATGGGGATACCCCTGACAGCAGTCAGCTTTGGGGAGCATGAGCAGTGCTTGGCACACTGTTGAGGTCTTCAACATTTGTGCAGAGCCAATGGAGATAACATTGTTATAGTGTGGTCTAGTGTAGTACAAGTTGTGATCCTACTCCAGCAGCACACAGATGAGAACAGGCTATGGAAAGGAGTGGGGGAGCTGCTGCTTGTCATGCATCCCAGCTGGGAGTGGGTCCCTCCAGCAAGTGTTCAGAAGCAGCAGGACCGACCCACACATGCACCAGGCTGGGATCTGATGACTTCTGACATGAGAAATCCCTTTCTTTTGGTCTAAACTCTTCTGCCATTTTTGTGGTTTGTGGCCTCTTAGAGTGTTCTCTCGTTCTCTGGGTTGTGATGTACCCCTGCAATTAAGAAGGGAATGGGGCCCAGCCCTGCTTGTGTGCAGACAGTGTCAGCACCTTGGGAAATGGTTTTATCCAACTGCATGGACACAGTCAGCTGTTCATCTGCTTCTGTGAAAGTGTAGAGGATACTAGGAAGATAAGGCTCCTAACTTTTTTCGGACTTTTCTAGTCCGAATTCCCTGCAAAGCACTACTTTCACTTCTATGTCATGTACAAACCATCTGATGATTTTCAGAATGTTGTAACTATGAAATCAGCATGCATGTTAGAGGATTTTCGTACTCCTTGAACAGTAGATCTTAACTTGCCCAGGAAGACAAAAATCACGATACAACAGCAAAGCCTTGCTGAGAATGAGCCATTTTTCAGTACCCAGCTTTACCAGTCAAAGATTACATTATATGTATTGCGTATATACAAATGTGTGTATTTGCATAAACATGTAAATATATGTAAATAGTTGTAACATATGTAAAATTTATCTGTTACATGAACAAAGAATCCATACAGTTAATTTCTGTATTGAATAATGATGTAAAGGGGAAGGTACTTAAGTTATAACTCAATATATCTGAAGTAAACAGCTTGCTTATGATCAGCTGAAATGAACTATAAGAAGGAGCAGAGTGTTAGATAGTAAGAGTTAATCTTTATTTTTTCTTTAATACGTTGTTAGGTCAATTGCAAAACATTAGTCCCCAATCGTCACTTGGCTTAGTGCTATTTCTCTACATGTAAGTATCTATAATTTAGATTTTCAGGCAAAAATTACTTTATTTTGTTACTGATAGAAGATGAAACATATTTGACTGACATTGTTGGAAATAAGCGATAAGAAACTTTAACAGATCTATCAATCAAAACAGCAGTTTTATTTCTTGTATTATCAGCTCCTGAGGCTTTGCTGCAGCGCATGAGAGGTAATTTCTTACTGTAGGCTTTTCTTGCTGTGCATTTGATGTACTTCTGGGGTGGGTGGTGAAAACTGTACATTTTATTTTGTTTTCAGCATTTCAGTCATGAGGTTTTGATGATCTCAGCTTGTTCCTTTAGTAGTTACGTCTGGCTATGATCTAAGAAATCTTGGAAACCCACTAAGGCAATAGAAAACAGAGGTCAGGAAAGAACTGAGTCATTTTTAGGCTTAAAAACATTGGGGGCAGGAGGGAGCAGTACTGCTCTTACAATGCTTTACAAAAGCAAACCAACAACGAAACTTGAAAATTTCAAAGCATCCTTTCCTTTTCATAGTTTTCCATCAGGGCGCTAATACGCATTTTGCGTGCTACTCTAGGCTCCGTTTCTGAAGTGCACTCTGGATGCTGTGAGTGATGCTTGTGGTGGTTTTTGATCCCCAGATCAATCCCAGTGATGGGATTTTATTGAAGCCTCCAGTGGGTGAAACACGAGACAAGGCAGCAGAAGTTCCTTTGATAGTGCCTGAGTAGCACACTAGAAGAGGTAGTGATGTCATCCAAAAGAAGCTATTTGGGAACCACAGAGTGCAGTACTGGAGAGAACACTTTCCTTGACTCATCTAGCATGAATGTGGACCTGTGGAATTTATTCAGAAAGAGGGAGGGAATTTCTCCCCCACCTTATTTTTTTCAAATAGTTTTAATAACATTATCCCAGAACCTCCCATCTTTGAATTTCAAATTGCTCAGCTATATAAAAATTAATAGTCACCGCTATGTCTAAAGCCAGGCACATGATTCCAGGGCTTTGATTTGGACAGAAATGTCTGTATTCATGTAACTGTGTAAATAGGCACACACACATGTATACAATATACATACAGTAAGAGTTTTCTTATCCCCAGTGGAAAAAGGCTTTTTGTGTTTCCTGAAAGAAAAAACTAGTATTAACTATAAGAATCTAGGCCCAAGATTAGAGATAGAGATGTTATTCTGGATTGACAAGAACAGCTGTGAGTTAGAAAGAAATGTGTAGGGAGAGTAAAAAATAACTATTCATTTCCAACTAACAATACCATTAAAAAACTTGGAATTTAGAGGACAGTGTAGTATCTGTCCTGTGAGAGCGCTAAACTATGAGTGGCTTTGCTTTATACTTCTTTAAAAATGTATTTGTTGTTCTGTGTTGAACTTATTTCAGAAATTACTAAGTGATCTGATACTTACTCAGTAATGCCTGTGAGCAGTATTTGCTGAGTCATGGTACAAAGTTAGCTTTTGGTGGGAGATTGAAGGGGAGTGTGACCAGCATTGTATTTTCAGCTTCAAGAAAGACATTCCAGCAATTCTAAGCAGACATGGGAGCAGAAAATGATGCCGTTTGAAAGCGTGGAATTTTGATTTTTTAATTTACTTTAAATGTTTCAAAGGTGATGAAACACTTTCTAAGAGTCTAAATTATTTTAGGAGGAAGAGAATGTACTTTTGTGGTTGTTGCTTAATCAACATCTACTCTGCCACTTCACATCAGCTTCTGTCGTTTCCAAGTGAATTAGTTCTTTGGGCAGCACGTTAAGAGGAAGTGTATTGTTCTTGGCAGGGCACTTGAATTTCTAATTACCAGATTCTTGCCTTAATTGCAATTACCTGGACACCCAGGCAGGGTGAACTTTTGGAAAAGAATGTAATTAGTGCAGAAGAAACCTCATTGCCAACTGCTTTTCTGGATATCTACACTAAGGAGAACCTTGATAAGTTCACATCTCTGTGGACAAGCTGTCAATCCATTGAGATGCTGCCCAAATGTTGTGCAAATCTGTTGCAGTGTGTGTGATTACTCTATGGTCTGAGACCTGGTGTGCAGTTCAAGACAACTATTGCCTTTTATATTCCTGCCTGAATTTAGGGAGGGAGAGGGACTGCTCTGAGAGAAACGTCGTCATTTTTTGTAGGAGCTCACCAATAAGGAGTTCATCAAACACAGAATTTGTTTAAATAAATGGCAATAGTAAATTGTGGTCTGTGTCAGATAAATAAGCTCCGCACAGTAATTTAATTAAAGCAAAAATAAACAAATAAGTTCCTTTTTTTCTAGTAGTGTTTGTAGTGAGCCATTCTTTGCATACAACTACAAAAGCAAAATGTTGCCAGCATTCTTACAAAACCACACTTTTGAGCAGAGGTGGAACCATAGTGAGGGTAGTTGTGAATACAAGCATATCCTGATTATAAGCTGAAATCAGTTGGCTTAAGGGCCTCTGGAAAGGTTTGCTGCATCAGGCTTTTATTGTCAGCTCCCTTGTGTTGGCTCACAGGAAAAATTAAACTTAATTGATGAAAAATGAGGGAAAATAAATTAAAGAATTGCTACTTCAAAAAAAAATTACTGAAAACCATCTTTCTGTAATTGCAACCTTTTAGTAATGCAGCTTTCAAATAACGTTGCTGATGAGGAAATTGAAAAACTTATGCATTAAAACATTTTATGTACTTTGGGGAGCTTTGTTTCTTTCCTTGATCCCTTTAATAAAAAAAAACCCAAACCTCATAGAAACATTGATGTGATTGATCCCTTTGAGGTCAGGGACGGGCACACTTTGTCTCCATGGTGGTAGCCAGTTGTAACGTATCGGTGTCACTTATTGATGGACTGAAAATAGGAGAGCCTCTCAGATAAGTGCCTTCTGTTTGTATAGAGAGAGTTATAAAACTGCTTTGTTCTTTCAGAAATGCAGTTAAGAGCTCTTCAAATGAGCTGCTCAAATGCAAGGCTTCCCGAGCGCACATAATGGTGAAAGGGTTGTGGTGGGAAGGGTGGTAGTGGTGTAAAATTCTTCCAGTTGTTTTGAAATAACACAGGGCTAGAGGAGATGAAGGAGGTGGGCTGAGGAAGCCCTGGTGAATAGTTAACTGGTTTAAATTCAATTACTTGGCTGTTCAAGTCGTTAACAAGTACATCAATATGGTTTTTATTAACAAAAGTTTTCCTGTCACATATGGTGTGGTTGGCAGCAAGAACTTATTCTCAGCCAGCCTGGTTGCATAGACGAACCCTGTTCACTCAGATCTCAGTGGATGTTTCCCATCCCTCACTTTTGCCAAAATAGTAGTGAGGATACTAAGGCTTTGGGAAGTAATTCAGGAGATTCGAGGGGAGCAAACTTGATGGGCTCAATACAGAGGGTTTTACGCAGCTACTAAGTTTTGTACTTAGGAAGAGAAGGTGATGTAAAAATTTTCATGCTATGTTTTCCTTATTCTTTTATATCTCTGCTCCCGGTTTGGGGATTTGGCCGTTCTCAGTCTTAGCAGTCATGTTCTTTTTTTCAGACAAGTATTGTTGGAGAAAGTCACACTTTTCTTTGTCTGTTTTAGCAGGAGTATGGGTTTCTATGCTTCTTGTGCTGGAAAATAATACTAGTACTGGACAGACTATTGGAGAGAGTATGTGATACTCACGCACATGGGCAAACAAAAGTTTAAAAGACAATTTGTAGTTTTCAGATGCTATGCTGAAACACTGTGAAGTCCTTTCTTTCCAGGCTTCTTCAGCTCTTGGAAAATTAAAGTATTTTTACAAGGTCTCAATCACTATTAAATTTGAAAAGCCTTGGCAAGAAGCATGATAATGAACATATTTTGAATATCAGATAAGCAGTTTCTCCTGTCTTTCAAAAATAAATAGGGAAGCAAAGCCTAGATGTACTAAAAGTATTAAAAAAACAAAAAACAAAACAAAACAAACAAACAAAAACCAAACAAAACCCAAACAAACAAACAAACAAAAAAAAAACACCAGAAAAACAAAACCACAACTTCTGGGATTTCTTTAATGTTTTTATTTTGGTGGTCTTGTAACTGTAGCATTAAAAGAGTTGCATGTGAGGATATAGCTCCCTGATTGTTACAATTAAGCAGAATTCACTAGATGAGAGCTCAATGACCACTAGTTGTGACCATGGCTTCTAGCATCAGCGGAGTTGTTAACATGTCTTTGCCTGGTCACTTCACTCACGAAAGCAGAGTCCTCCTTAAAAAGTTATTTTTAGCATTCTCATATTATTTTTAATTTGCGCATTTGCTGGCAGTATTTTTTCTGTCAATCTCACTATGAACAAGCAAGAGATATCTCTTGTTTTCTTCATTGTTCATATTTTTATGCTGTTACTGTATCTCCTTCTGTATTCTAAATATACTTCTTCACGCCTTTCTTTCCAAAAAAACACATGGTGCGTTTCAGTATTGAAGAGCCCTGGAAGAAAAAGGAAATTTGCAGCTGTTTTAATACATATACATGGCAGTGAGTGGATGGAAAAGATGTACTTGTAACTAGTAGTTTTGCAGTTCCCTGTAAAAGTAAATTAAACCACAGATTCCAGAATGTGGAAGGGGACCTGGGTGATATTTTGCTTCATAGTTAGAGCAGGCCATAATGTTTTTAATTAAAGTCATGGTGCACATATTGAAGTACTAAGCTGTACCAAAAGCTGGCGTGGAATCGAACAGTGAATCCCTTCCACAGTTGCTCAGAGGGAGCAAAAGGCCATCTCTTCTGAAGATGAGCAGGGGGACTCTTTGCTCTAGGATGATTGCTGGTTTTGCACCTAGGCTAAAATGTATCTCTTACCATGTGTATCTGCTAAATCGTGTGCTGCTAAAGTGAGCAGAGTAGACATTATGATTTGCACTTTGCTTCCTTTTGTTTTGAATTCAAAGGCCATCCCTAATTGATGGAGGTTTCCTTTACGATGCACTTATTTTCAAATCCATCATGCAGTGCTTCTGCTGCCCCTTGCCTTCGTGATGTGCTGGTCTTTGACCCAGAACTGGTAAATGAACCCTGCAGGGAAATCATTAGAGAATTGGAACGGTTGCAGTGGAGGGACCAAGGGTCAAACCATTACCTCCCTGTAGGACCGTCGACTTAAATTGGACTTCTTGCTTTTCGGAAGCAGGTCAAGTGTCAGGGACAGCTGAAGTGGTCAGGTACAAACTGATACAGATCATGGACACAGTTTGGGGGTTTTAGCTTAAAAAATTAGGGCAACGCAGGATGGACTTAGTCTAATGATGTCTTCTGTTTCTCTCCTCTTTTTTCCCTTTAAAAAGCGAAATTAAAATCCTGCAGAGTCAGTGAGACCTAACACTCTGACATTAATGTGCTGTTTGTGATCTTTTGACATTCATAATTTTTTAGAGTAGATGGTCCAACCTTTTTTGTGTTTTCTTGCAGTTTTCTTTGATTGAAAAAATAACAAATGGTATCTTGTAACAAGAAAATACCTCCAATAATTATTTTGAAGAATATACCTCCTGTTCTATTTCCCCTTTCTCAACTGTTCTTTGCATAATTTTTTATACTCTTAAGAAAGTAAAAGGACCTTTTCCAGACTGTATAAAATAAATATTTTGCACTTCTAGAGGAAAAACGCCACAGTAGTGCATCTATGGCAGTGAAATATGCTGCTGGATATGACAGAGTATTGAATTATTAAATTTAGAAATTTGATGTCTTTGAAATATCTCTATAATGCTTTCTATAGAAAAAAACAGGTATGTAACTATGTAAAATAAGTTTAAGATATCAAAAGTCCCAAAAAACCCATAGATGTCGTACTACTGAGATTTGACCAAAACTGCTGAAGAACAAAATAGATGGTACTAAAGAAAAAGAAGAAAAAAAGATGAATGTGTGAAACCTGAAGTTCTCACTGTGACTTAAAAGTGCTGCAGAGATCCCTGAAAGCATCTTTCTCCTTGACTCCGTCCACTGCCATTCATAGCAGTTAGTAGGTTTAGGCCACTTTTTAACTTGTGTGACAATTCTCATTTTCTGAAATAATTAATGAGGCACAAGAATTAATACAAATCTGTGTTTGAGTGAGTGGGCTGAAACCCAGCTCTTCTTTTGAAATGGGTGGCAGAGGAGTGTTTCTACAGAAGTAAATGTGTTTTGACCAGGGAAGATAAATTAATTGCAACATGTCTGCTATGTAAATGTTTTTAAAATATTAATAAGAAAAAAGTGAGCAAAGGGAAGAGGCTAGAAATAGAGCAGCATCTTCATTTCTGTGCCTGCAGAAGGGACTGCAGCCTGCCCCGTGCCCTGGCACCACCTTGCCTACTGATCAGGAGAGACTGAGGAACTGACCAGCTGGAAACTGTTGTCCTTTCCTCCAGCTCCTTCCACTTCCAGCAGCCCTTTCCTCTCCAGGAGTGTGGAGCCAAGAAGCACACCCTTGCTGCTGTGCAGAAAGAAAGCCACTTCCCTGGCACCTTGGGCACCCTGTCTGGCAGAAGCCGGTGTAGGGCTGGCGTTGGGAGAGCAGCTCCATGCTGCTGGCAGGAGAGAGGGACTGCTGCCCTCCTGTCAGGGTGGGCTCTGGGCAGAGGGCACACACAGTGTGGCCAGCAGCCCCCTGCCCAAGGTAAAAAACCCTGCCTCAGCACAGAGGCCAAAGGGAGTGGGCTGGCAGCCTCTAAAAGTTAAGCAGGGAGATTTTTCATTCACGAGGGCTGTTCTAGCAGTTCCTGACATTGATAATGATGAATGGTGTGTAATGAAGGGCTGCACAGCTCAGGGAAACAGTTCTTTGGACGTGGCTTTTCTGCTGTAGTG
The DNA here is from genome assembly GCA_013397155.1 of Irena cyanogastra. Taxonomy (NCBI): domain Eukaryota; kingdom Metazoa; phylum Chordata; class Aves; order Passeriformes; family Irenidae; genus Irena; species Irena cyanogastra. The sequence continues at coordinate 272,668 of VWZV01002809.1, read as the reverse complement.
CATCAGGACTAACAACCCAACTTCTTCTGATAGCAGGTGATGGGATAGGAAGCAAATTGGAAGGAAAATTGTCTTCCCAAGTTTCTCACAGAAAGCATGCAAGGCACCAGGGTTTTGCTTGTCGGTCATATCGTTTGCTTTAAAATGTGGGGATCTGAGTTTATAGTAACAATAACGTTGGTCAGATTTTAGCCAACTAGACCATTTAATGTACTGCTACATTGGTGTTCAGTACAGTTCACAGGAGGGAGCAGTATTTTTTGGGGTGGGATTGACTGGTGAGCAATTACATTCTCTACCACCTATCTTGTGCTGGAAGGAATGGTGACCAAGAAGTGTTTTTCCCATTGCTAGGCATCCCCTGTATAACATAAGGCCTGTTATTTTATTTACTTTTTATTTACTGGCAGTGTTTCCAAGGTTGTGAACCTCTGAGCTTTATTAACATCTTTAGGGTTTTTTTTTTATTCCAAGGTAATAAGTAGAAAATAAAATCTCTGTAGAGATAGCATTGCTGATCTCTTTATTTCCCCTAATATTCTGAAAAGCACTGTATCTGCAACTTGAAATCAGCATGCACTACATGATAGTGTTAATTTATTTCAAATGTGTCTACAGAGCTTACTTTTCACTCATCTGTTTAGGTATGACTATAGGTAAAGGTGGGTGTAGGAGATATATGTGTTTTCACTCAGCTATTTGTTAGCCTCTGACAGGTGATGAAGAATCAACATTTGCACTCTTAAAAACTTTAATTTCCTTTTTTTGCACATTTGTACCCCCAGAGTAACTGGTTCTGCTCCCTCTCTGTTTCAAAATTCAGTAAGAAAAGAAAATTAACACTAAATGTCACTTTATAATTGCAATAATGATCACACAGCTGTGCTTTCCTAGTTGTATAATGCACGTCAGGATCAGTTTAGGAGCTCAGCCTCATTTCCTGCCCAGATGTAATTCTGGTGACCATTATTACAGTAGTAAGGCTCTCCTCATTCATTATGGCCGTGGTCTGAGGGAGACGTCACCGAGGCCAGCATAGAAGTGTGTTGCAGCTCCGGGTTAGCCGGGTGTAAGGTTTTCCAGTGCAGGATGCGTGGGGATAGAGCGGCTGCAGACAGCACCGCCGGCTGAAGCACGTGTGCCCCTGTGTGCGTGAAAAAAAAACATAATAAAAAATAACTTAGGTGTGCCTTTCTTTCTAATGAAATGTTGTCTTTATTTATGAGCATGAAATTCTGAGGAGGAGCTCTTACACTTAAATGAACCTGTGAGCAGCCCATAGAAAAGCAAGTGCCTGCAGCGCTAATAATGAGAACTGACAAGGCGATCCTGCTGTGTTTATTTATGACCTTCTGCCTTTGTTAGCTCTTGTGAGAAATTCCTCTCTAACCATAACAATATTGCTGGAGCTTGGCACTGCATTGAGGAATCCTACGGTGCCCCGAGGCCACCCACTGGCACGGGTACAGCTCGCAACAGATTGGCATGGTTGTTGAAATTTTCATATGTTTTCCCTTTATTTATTTTTTTACTTAATTCATGAGGCTGTTTCCTCCTTTGGTACGTTTGTTTGTTCTGACAAGCATCCTTCAGAAGTATTTTGAGACTTTGCAAAGATCTAACTTACTGATTTGCTATTTTTTCATCTTTTTTGGTGGTCTGTCTGATGAATAACTTGAAAGTTGAAATGAGCTGTGGCTTGATATTTCCATCAGGTAGATCTTAGAAATTGTGGTATACATAGTGGTCTTTTTAAAGAAAGACAGCAGTGTATAAATACTGGCCCCATTTGTAGGCTTCAGCACAGAAGACTGTGAACAGGGAACTGGGACAGGCGACAGGGAACTGGGACGGGAGCTCTGGCAAAACTGCTGCAAAGCAGCAATGACCTTAGAAGCCATGCAGCAAAATTTTCATAAGGTTAAGAACTGTGTTCTTCTCAAGCTGTAGCACTTAAAAACCATGCCCTTACACAGATGGCTCTTTTCCCATCTTTCTATCAGATGCACTCCCCAAAAACCTTCTTGGCCCAGCTCCCTAAGCTGTTTTGCAAAGTGCAGACAGGCTTGGAGGATGGAGAATCAGCAATAGGTAGGGCTTCACCTGAAGGTCTGGCAGGGCTGCAGTCTCTGCTTCCTCTTGCAAGGACCAGGAAGCAGACATTGACAGTTCTTTTGGCTTCCCATGGGGGAAGGGGAGCAGCCAGAGAGGAGAGCCAAGGGGCACTGCTTTACAAGATCATGGGAAACTCTCTTTCAAAGAAGCTTTTGGCTGCAGTTCTTTCTTTTTGTACCAATGTCATTTTACCTGACATGTTTTTTCTCACCATTTATGAATACTCTCAAAATTCAGTGCAGCAAGAATACAGATCAATGGGGAAAAGAGTTCCCTTTTATTGTATTTACAAATATTTTACACAGCTGGCTTCCAAGTGCACTGTGGGTGGTGGCACTGCAGTGGTGCTTGCTGGAGGAAGCTGCAGCAGAGATGTAGCCTGGCGGGTGTTGGAGAAGGACAATTGGCACCTCAGATGAAGAGATGGGTAAAGCACCATCATACAAAAAGGCAGATGGAGGCACTCTGCCCAGTAAGGCCCCACCAAGTGATCATCCATTGTGGCAGTCACATTTTTGAGGACCACAATTGCTGTACACTGGACATCCTACCCATACTTCCTTTGAATATTTTCAGACCGTTTTTATTAGCATTACAATGAATGCATAGTTCTGTGCAATACCATCCTCCTCCCTTAAAGACAAGGAAAATTTTGGAAGAACAACCCACTACAAGCTTTATCTAAAACATGTCAGGACTCCCTATCCTCTCTATCACAGGAAAAAGCTGCAACACTGAAGCATGCTCAGGTGCACAGAAGCCTCAGAATTCCCCATGGATGTTTTTTCTTTGTGTGATATATTAATTAAAGAACAGCATTTGTTGATCTGCTGGGGTTTTTTGGTAAGATTGCGTAGTACACCATGTTTAACACTTCTGTAGTGACACGACCATGTGTCTCTTCATTTACTGGGTTTCAGGAGTGCACCTGAAATTATGAAGCTGTTGGATAAAGTTTAGTTCACTCAGCGATCAAGACAACCCTGGCATTATCTTAGCCTTGAGATACCTCTTCCCATGCCAAAATGGTGCTTAGCAGTAGATGGGGAAGGGTATTGGTCTTTCAGAATTTTTTCTTAATGCCCAGTTCAAGTGCTGGAAGTTATGATTCCTGTTTGGATAGTCAAGGCATTATTTCAAAAAGAAAACTGTAGCCGAGACACTTTCTAGAATTTCAAAAGCCTTTTGAAATTTATATAGAGGTTTCTGAGACTTGAGTTCTACATAAGTTTGTTAAAGCTTATCATCTCAAAAATACCACATTCCCTGGCCACTTAATTATTTAGCATGCCCAGCAAGCACTGAATTACTGCAAAGAAATGTGAATTCCAGGACTTGGGGTGTTGTGGGAGCCTTGTTCTAGCAGGCATGTGTGAGAAACAATCTGAAAGTTTACTTTCTGCTTTTTTACTGTCTTGGATTTCATTTTCCAACCTTTTCGCAGGTTATCAGAGAATGTAAATGTGGGAGAGGTTGAGTGAACAGCTCTTGTAGAGTAATTATTTGGTTGCTGCTGTGGTCCATAGACCTCAGAAAGAAGTAAGCAGTTTAAGTGTGTGGCTAGGGGTGAGGAGCAAAGCAGAAGCAGGGAGATCACAGACCTGTGCATTCATGCTGGGGCTGACCGTTCAGTAGATGGTCAAACTACACTCCACTGAGTTGCATTGGGTTCAGTGAAAATGAAGAGAAAAAGGAACAAGGATGAGAGGTTCTTGCGTGAGGATGAGACAGTGAGCCTGAAGTGGCAAATTAAGCTAAATTTACTGAGGTAAACCTTATAACACTCATTTCTGCCTGTTACCCCAGTATAACATCGCATATCCAGTATTTTAAATAAGACTTAATTCATTAATTAGTACTGTTCTCTGAGGGAAGTCACTTTATTCAGTTCCTTAAAAAGGTAGTCTTTATAACATTTATCAGTCTTTTTGATGTATACATTTTTCTTCTCCTTTCTGCTTCTGATTCAAGAGGAAGAGATGGAAAGTTAGCAGAGCACCTGTGTTTTTGAAGTTTAAGATGTGTCTGGGGCTTATTTACCATCTCATTGAATTGTGGTATTTGGTTACAGGGTGTTGTGGGAGAGAGAAGAAAGAGACACAGTATGATGCATGCACAAGCCCTAAGCTAATGAAAAACTATGTTTTGTAGATCCTTATTCCCACGGTAACCTGCTGGGACAGACTTTTTTATCAAACCATAATTCTACAAAGGGTAATAATATGAAAAAAAAGAAAAGAGGCAAGTGCTGTAGATGAAGAGTTTCTAAACCTTGGGCATACAGGTGTATCGGTTCAATCCATTGTTTAAACCCTTTATCGTGCTCTGTGCATAGGTGTACTTGGGCTGTCAGAACAGCTCACTTGTTATCCACTTGCCTAATTTACTGTGGCATGACAAGATCTGCTTTCAGTGATCAGTGGACAGTTGGTTGTTGGACCAACACTTTCTCCATTCTCTCAGCTGCAGCCTCCAAATCAGGTAGTATTGCAGGTCCAAACTTACAAGCACAGTTAATGCCTTCTAGATGCCATGTGAGATAGTCTGAGAAGCACATGTAGAAAGATGTCAATTAATAGTTGCAAAATAGGTGTGTTGTGACTCAGGGTATGTCTGTAGTTGTAAACAGTAAGGTACATGCAGCCACACGAGGTTGTGTGGTCATGTTCAAAGCACTTCTCCTACGTGTGGAGCCCTGCACAGACCTATTGAGAATCTCTGCACTGCAGTCTCGTGGGTGTAGTGCAGGTGAAGCATGGTATGAATTTTACCACATTGCATGTTATGGTATTCTGAAGTTTTGTTTGTTCCTTTCTGCTTGAGCCACACCTGCACAATATCAGGTTTCTGAATATATAGTCTCAAAGATAGATGGTCTATGTCTGACTGCATCCACTGCAAGTTTCCAAAGTATGATGGCCAGAGTAAATGGAATAAAGGGAGTAAGCAGTACTTTCTACTGCATATTGCTGCTGCTCTCACTGAAATGTTTGGTCTCTTTCAGATCTACCAACCCATATGTTCTATTAATAATGTCAAATTCTTTCTCATATGCCTTTGCTCAAATCCGTGTTTGTCTTTCTTGTTATTTAGTACTCCTCCCTTACTTAGTCTGATTTCTTTCTACATCAACTGTGAAAGCAGAGTAAGTAGGTAATGGGAGAAGGACTAGCAGCTACGTGGTGTTTTCCCTACGGCTTTTTGATGCTGAATTCGGCATGGCCAGAAGCACAGCCAGGAGAGTAGTCCGGGCTGGTGAGCAGGGTGGTCGCGCAGTGTCCTTCAGGTTAAAAATCAGGACGGCATCTCTAAGCTTGCTGCATAGAGGGATAAGGATGGTGATCTCCGAAAGAACAAGTTCCAGAAAGCTTGAAAGATTCTGGATCAGTAGTACATACTTTGCTTAATTCAGCTTCCTCTCTGTTTTATCCTGCCAGTTTAGTCTGTCTTCTCCCTGTGGAGGCAACTGTAGGCTACATGATTTAGAAAATGGTTGTAATCCAAAGAGACGCAAAAAAGGGAAGTTATTACGTCTCACCCCACTGTTCTTTATAAGAAAAACCCTTTAGGTCTAACAGAAGAAATTTCATGTTTGGGAGTGGTTAAGTTTGGTACTATGTATGGGAAGTAGTTTGAATAAACTGAATTTTATTAGATTGCTGTTATGCAAACACAACATTTCTTTCTTCTTCATAGGGGCCATTTGTTGTGGTTTTCATTGATTTGGTTGTTTTAAAGGTTGATGGTTTATTGATGATAAATGACTGATGCTGTAGCTACAAGAGTTGTTAGCTGGGAATTTTTCTTTGCTGCAGTACTGAAGAAACAAATGACTCCTAAGGGCTGGTGGGTTTTTGTTTTTAAATTTTATTTCCAGAAATTCTACGTGCTAAGCATTCTGTTTCAGAGATAAACAGGGAAGTTCATATCTTGAGATTCTGTGTTACTGTTTTTCTGTTCTGGAGATTTACTGTTTATTTTCAATATTAAAAAATATCCTTGTCAGGCTGCGTGTCGCTTTACAGTCCTCGTTAGACTTTGTCAATTTGCTTTGATGGCACATGGGTCATTAGTATTTATCATTTCATACACAGGAGTCAGTGTTTATAAACCAGTGAATTTTTGTGCCGTTAGGTTACTTGATGCAGCTGTAGGACTCAGGAGCCCCTTTCTGGTAGCTGCCAGGGGGCTGCAGACCCCGCAGGGAGTGGCACTCGGCACAGACGGGGATGAGTGTGGCTGGGGGGGCCTTCATCTGGTGTCTCATCCGTTTTGAATTTCTAGCTGCCCTGAGTTGGTTTTGGTGTAAAGCTCTTGTCTGGACAAGCAAATAAGATCCCGTTGTGGATCATTTTAGACACAGAAATGTGATTGTATCCATCCTAGCAATTTCTTCTCATCCCATATCTAACACAGGCAAGTCATGGTCTGTTCTACGACTCCTGTATCCCTAGGTCAACAACTTTTATTTTTAGGTAAGGTTGTCTTACAAAGATCCTTTGCAGTAAAAAATTACTCTTTCTTTGAATGAACAGTCTTTTGCTTAGCAATTAGGTAGTAAGCTGTGATTTGAATCTGTTTTTCCAAGTCAGCTTTTTGTAGATAAGTTCTTGAAGACTGATCTAATTTCAAGATCTCGTAGATTGAAAGGATATCAGGAAGGGCACTGGCACTGGCACTGTGTTGTTTGATTGCGTTTCTTACTGGTTGCTTGAGTGAGTATAAAGCTTTCGTGAAAAAGATTTTTGCATCCTCCACAACTTGCCTGTAAAACTTCTCAGAGAAAGTACTTGATACTGATCAGAGAGAACACTTGCAACACAGTTCAGTAACCTAAGTTATTTTGGGAATCGTGAGGTCCACAGAATGAAGGGAATGTGTTTCCCCAGCAAGTGGTGCTTTGTCACTAAATTTAGTGCAAGACACTAGTGTCTTTATCATATACTTAGAATTCCCTTCCTTTAGAATATTGCATGAATAGTTTATGACATAGAGGTTAAAGTTAAAAATCTTGTTAAAAACGCTGAAACATACAGTAAGTGGAATTAAGTACGATTTCTAGGTAACACGAGTATCATAAGAAATACCTCTGCCTAGCTGTTGTCAAAGTTTGTGTTTGTCTTGCAAGTGAAACAAGCCTTGTCAATAGAAATCAAGCTTTTTCCTCACGGAGGTGTTTGTACTAGAAGTGGTCTTCTCTACTTTTCCTGCTCTAGACCTTGATTTAACAAGATTCAGAGAATGAACCTTGTTTTCCCACAGAATTAATTTCTGTAAGGCATGTAAAAGGGGTTTTGGCAGAAATGTAATGGCAGCCCTGCTGTCTCCTGTTAAACAATTTTTAAGGATGTGCATTAGGTACATTTTTTGTGCTTACATGAGGGTCATTATACAGCTGGTGTGGAAGGAAGATACCCAGGTTGGGGGCAGCAGCCTTTGAGAATAAAAGAATTTTCCACGTGGTCCCCGTTGTTGCTGCGCCCATGCGTTTTTCCGGTTGCGTAGGCGCCGGGAGGCTGTTAGCTCGCTCGCTGCCTCCGCAATGTGACCAGCAGGGCCTTTGGAAGACTTCTTGAAACATGCTATTATAGGCTGCTTTGTGATGAAAAGAGGTCTTACAAATATCTTGAAATTTAAACAGAGCTATTGTGGGTTTTCCTTTTGTGTGCATATGTGTGTTTGTCAGCCAAATCATTTGTTCAAAGTTAATCTCAATTACAGAGCATATTGTTCATAATCCCCCATGGCTCCAAAACAATAGCAGAGTGTATGTCTGTTTGAATATATATTTACATACTTACATGTGAAATATGTTTGCTTGTATATATAATTTTGCTTCTAAAGTGGTGATTCATGTTAAAGAGATGGATATTTCATGCAGGATCCTGTCTTTTGAGCAGCACAGTCCTAAGGAAATACTTCAGGAATGCCTGAATGGAATGAGCAGGCTTTGATCCTGCAGCCAGTCAGTTGATGCAGTTCCCTACGTGTAGTGCAGGGATTCATCCCAGCACAATGGATGGTAGTGTAGAGTCTGGGGGGTTTCAGCTTCTTGGAGACAGAAAGATTTTGTGTGTCTTTAATTTTAATATCTACAGAATACCTCTGCTTTTCTTCTACTCCCTGAGCATAAAGGAACTGGTAGGCAAAAGCTGGAAAATTTAAATAAACCATGGGTTGGATGTGCTCTGCATAATCCCCACAAGAGAGCCCCAAACTGCAGTAGCTTCTTAGAGAACTTAGACTGTGATTGAGTGGCATAGGAACTCCGTTAGCCAGGTGCCCCACATTTTGTCCTGCTGATTTCAGAGAAGGTGCTCATCCTTTTTCAATTGTAAGTATTTTGTAAGGGATTCCCTTAAAATCTTGATTTGTGTCTGCTGAGACTTTGCTAAGCAGAGCTGGCAACTGCACAAAGTATTTGCAGTGTAAATTTTTGCTTCGCAGTGAATGCTGTAGTCCTGTCACGCTTGGAGTGTAAAATTGTGGTGGTATTGCTGAGCTACTGTAGTCTCCCTTTTGCTATTCATTAGGTCTAGGTATGTTCCTCAAGTAAGTTAATGTTATTATATTATGTACGGGTGTTTGTAGGGGTTTTCTTCCTGTGGTCTCTTTGTAGCTTTGGGTTTCCTACTCTGGATAAACAGTTTGCTTCCTTCTACCCCTTGCTGCCCACGTTGCAATAGTAAAATGTTGTGCTGTTTCAAGTGTCACTCTGATAAGATCATGCCACCAGGAAGGCATAACATTACAATCCCAAGCACAATGTGATCCTGTTCATTTCAGCTCTTGTTCTTGTCAGATGGACAAGAGAAAAGGTCGTGCATAGGTGGAAGGTGAGGCTAGAACTGAAGATAGTTGAAGATAAAACACTTTACTTAAAGAGATAAATCCTTCATGGGGACATTTCAATTTGTAATCAAGGTATTATGTAGAAATGGACTTTGAAAGCTGGTTAGGATGTTCGGAATAATATAGGATATAAAGCTGACCTAGAGAATACAGAATTAATATACAGATTTGTGATGGGAGGGAGGAAATATTTTGTCCTTCATTTTTTCTTAGATATGATGTCAGATTTGAAATATAGTCATAACAATACCATAGATAGGAATAATAAGATTGCTCTACAGGAAACAGATCTGTAAGAAACACAAGACTACTGGTAATTCTAAACTTGTTAGATTTTACTGGAAGAAATGAGTGCTTTCCTGAAAAAGCCTCTGAAAAGAGGCAAAATTTAAGGCATGCCTTAGGGTGTGGGGACTTCAGGCCCTTAAAAGAAACCCAGCAATTACCTAACCTGCCAACTTTCCAACAAGATAAATGGAAGCACTGTAGCTTGAAGGTGCCTTGGTTTGAATGAGATGCAGTAAGTAAGGTCTCTCTGTTCTTTACAGGCATCATAGATCTGATACTACTTATAAAAGAAGAATAGAGTTGGTGCCCTGCTGACTAAATTGTCCTCTAGAGGAGTATTAGTTACAGAGCTTCTTTGTTAACTAGGCTGTATGCTTAAACCTCTGTGAATTTCTCCTATTAGCAGGCTTCCTAATAGCTTTACATGTAGATATGTTAAGTAAATGCAAGTGTATCCATGTTATTTCCGTATATAATGTGTATGTGTATACTGTTTTATATATAAATAAATACTTGTGATGTGGAATTTGCACAACTCTACTGCCGTTCTGTTAAAATGAGATAAAAGAAAGCATTAAAATACTGGTAATAGGAGAACAGAAAGTCAACGTCTGCTCTTTCTGTCCAGGTGCTTCACATAAAGTCTTTCTTCTCCTTCTCTTTAATTTCCCAATTAGCTTTTTTAGTTAAGAGAGGTGTTTCTAAAGCCTCTGTTTGCTGCAAGTTTCCCAGTTGCTTGCCTGCTCAGGCTTTCTACCTTAGAAGACTAAGTAAGGCCTCGAAGTGTATGTTAACAGAAAAGAAAAAGTCAAAATCAAAACACACAACCCACATCCCCACCAAACAAATTTAAAAATCCAAACCACCCTGTACAGAACAGCAGATATTTCTTATTTTAGCCCACTTGAAGACAATGTAGGAGGTTGTGTGGCATAGCCCAGACTTCTAGATAGGTACAATCTTTTGTGCCATCCTGAGATCAACCTCTTTCTGAGTTTTCTTCATGTTATTGTTATTATATACTATTATTGCATCTTCAGCAGAAACATTGATTGTGAAGTTCCCCATTCCTGGGAGAAAATCCCACGTGCAAAGTGCAAGGCCCTGCAGGTGTGCTGTACCTGCCAGGCTGCTCCCTCAGCCTGCACTGCATGAGGGTGGCACGGCTTCACAATTTAAATAGGCTGGCATCATGCAAGCTTTTCTCTTCCTTTTCCACCTTGGTGAAGGAGTTTCATCAGGTGTATGAAGAAATGCCTGTGAAGCAGGCACTCAGGAAGATGCTTGAGGCTCACCAGTTGTTCTACTCTTGTGGAAGTCTGGAGATATCACTGTGACCTGACTGGAAAAGTGAACTTCAGTCCCATCCTGAAGTTTTGCCTTAGCCTGTGAACAGCAGATAATTTCATCTGCTAATTTCTTCATGGCTTTTCCATTATCCTGGCAAAATTGTTTTTTTCAGGTACTTTGGTTTGCCAACACAAATAAAAGCTTTACTCCACACACCCTTTTAAAATCTTTGTTATTCTAAACGTAAACCTGTGTGCTTTCTATTTCTTCTGTCAGCTGTGTGCCTATCTGTTCTTTAGACAGAATTTATATTCCTTTAGAATAGGCTCTATTCTGCTACATTCAGTTTTCAGAGGTTTATAATATGCTTTTCAGCAGCATTTGTTTTATCAGCACTTCCTGCAGCATTTGTTACACATGACGACAGCAGCGATTTGATTCCATTTAGAAGAATACCATATTATGTATGGAAAAGAAGTAATTGCTTACCTGTTTCCAGATACATTCTACTATGAAAAATATCTAATGTTGCTCTATGCAGTACCAAGATTATTTCTTGTTTACATTTTCTACAGTTGATAGTTCCAAAAAACCCCAATGAAAATAGTTTATTGCCCACTTCATAATTAAATTTCCATTTGTACAGATTTGGAAGTCTACTCTTGAGTGAATGCAGCATCTCCAAGTAGACTGAAGTTTTAGCCTTAATTTTTGCTTTTCATATGCCTAATGAAATACGGGTACAATTTCATGCTTGTCAGAAGAAGCAAAATTTGACTGTGGTGAAAGTTGTTCTTGAAGTATTTGTGGGAACTCCTTGGAAATAAGGTCCACAAGATGCCCTGCAGAGAGCTAAGTCAGGTAGTTTGTATTCACTGCTCTTACACACAAGGAGGAATAACGTGTAGCGTTCTACATGGCTTCTAGTGAGTGTTAGCAGTGCTTAAACTGTTAATCCTCCTCTTCCTGTGCCTTGGGAGACTGACCATGTCCGTCTCTTAGGGGAGCCTGGCTGTGAGCCTCCCTTGTGATGGAGGTATTCATCATTGGGCAGGGCTCTAAGTGCACCACGTGAGTTTTGTCCATGTTCTGTGACTTCTAAAAAACTTCATTTTTTGTTATGAAAATTAGGCAGCACTAAGGCTTTGCTTCCTGAGCTCTTTGCTCAGGTAGAACCCAGTTCTTTTTCAGACAAGGGGTCCTGCTGTCTGTGCTGCAGCCACTTGCCTGCGCCAAACAAATGAAGTCAGGATCAGCCAAAGTAATGCACTCTGTCATCCCAGTTATTTCAAGTCTCAAGGGTCATTTAATGACCTGATATGTATGTGAGGTAGCTCCATGCCGCTTTTTTGAGCTTCAGTTTGCTAATAGAAATAGTAACATAGTAACATGCTCCTCATGACCTCTCAATAGCTACAGAAGCATAGCAATATTGGCACTTTTTGGTTTGTATGAAATTTTTCTCTGATGCTTAGGAATTAACATTTTTCCTGACAGTTGGAGTGCATGTGCTTACTTTGTCACAGCATTCTTGGTTTTTCATATCTGAGCTTAAAATTATTTAAAATCCCTAATTACTCCCACAGATTCAAAGACCAGTATAACTCTTGTGTTACCCCTTGAGGGAATATGTCCAGTAGTTCATAGTTAGAATTCAGATGTGCTGTGACCTACAGAGGAAATTTCTCATTAAAAATGCAGCAGTCATGAGCTGAAATGGAGTAACTGTTTAGCATTGTATTCAGATGAAACTGAAGAGAACCTGTGAGCTGTACATTGGTATTTGGTGGAAGTGAAGAAGCAGCAGTCCTTGTTCCTTGGTGGCCAGCAGATCCAGTGCTGCTGCTGAGGGCAGGGCCTCTTCTCATGTCCTTGCTGCAAGGCAAAGGAGCTGCAAGGGAATGTTACAGGGCTGCATATTTTACACTCTTCTTCTCTCATTGTGGTTGTGGTTTAGAGTAAAGTGTATAAGCTGTGATTGTAATGGTAGCAAACCCCAAAATTAAATACTGTGTGAAAATGAAACTGATGTATCATTTTCATTAGTTTTGGTATGCTCAGGCAGAATCTGTGGGATTAATTTTGAAAGCTTAATCCAGATGGAAAAGGTTAAATTCAGTGCTGAATGAATTTGGTTCCAATTCATTTGTTGCCCTTGCTTGTTCTTTTTCTCAAAAGAATTAGAGATTAAGCAGAGAATTGTGCATACTGTCCTTGTTTTCTGCCATCATTTAACTACATGTTAAAGATGACCTCTCACTTATTTGCTGCAATAAGTAAACAAATGGATTTATTGCCATGCCAGCTCTTGAGTCCTGTGGCCTGAGTATTCATGCAAGCACTTAAGTTCATTTTTCCTTTTTCCTTAGGATTTATCTGGATCCATTGACGACTTGCCGACTGGAACTGAAGCAACCCTCAGCTCAGCTGTTAGTGCGTCAGGCTCTACGAGCAGCCAAGGGGAGCAGAGCAACCCTGCCCAGTCTCCCTTTTCCCCTCATGCTTCTCCACATCTCTCTGGCATCCCTGGGGGCCCTTCGCCTTCCCCTGTAGGCTCACCCGTTGGAAGCAACCAGTCAAGATCTGGTCCCATTTCTCCAGCAAGTATTCCAGGTAAGTTTGTTCTAACAAACAAAACTAAACCAATTGGTAGGTTTATTAAATACATACATACTCCCGTATTCCAAACTAATTTATTTTCTGAGAATACTGCATTTTCAGGGCCTTTTTCTGAAAAAAGTGCATGCTTAGAGCAGGAGTAAATTCAATCTAAACTTCAGCTGCTAAGCCTTCAGAATGCTCAAAATTCTGAACTTGACACCAGACAGGTGTTTCATAAATGTCTTTATCACCAACCAGTGTGAATACTTAATTGTACTTTTTGTGTTTGGTTTGTGTGTCATTTTTGCATACTTATCTGCGTTGTTTACAGTCCTTTTTTTGTTCTAACTGTGTATTTTTGTTGGGTTTGGCTCTTGAGCTCGAATGGTGGTTACAGACCTGCAGGATGAGGCAGAGATTTTCCAACTCTGTATTGTGGCAATGTAATTTTGGACATGAATACAGAATATTGTATGAGATATTTCGTAATATTTGCAAAGATTAGCAAGTTACTAGGGATTCAGCCCCACCAGTGGTTATTGGAATACCAGTGGCAGGCTTGCCACTCTCTCTCTTGTGCAATTTAGAGTATGACACACAGTCATGTATATTCAGAAATTTGTGGAAATCTGGTAAGATACCCAGAAGAAAAAAATGGCATGCATTAATTTCAGTTCATATCTTATCCCCACCCATCTGGCATGTTACTTACTCCGGAGGGTCAGGCGGCAATTTGTATTTAGTATTTCAGGTGAGTTTATTTTCTTTCTGATGCTCAGGTTTTTTTATTATCTTCTGACATTTTGAATATTGGGGGAATTCCTAGGAGTAGGAGAATGCTGACATTACCCTAGGGATAACATCAGTTGCTGACAGAACCACAAAATAATAAACATGGACCTCAGTTAAAAGAAACAAAGGCAGAAGTGCCTTTTTGTTAGGTGATTTGAGCGTTGCTGTAAACCAAATGCTGGTTAAAATTCAGAGAGTAGCATGTGTTTTGGTATTTGATACAAAGGTATTTGTGTAAAATGTTCCTGCCTGTTTGTCTGCAGAGGTTAAGCTAGATAAGCAGAGGGAAGTAATCTCAGTGCACACAGGAATGTTCAGTACTAAATGTGGCCTGAGCATGTTGAGCCCTGATGCTATGTGCATGCCCTGCAGTTATTTCTTCCCTCTCCAGCCGCTCTGACTGGCAGCACATACTCAGGTGGAGTAGGAATAGTGGGGACAGAGTATTTGCATTGTATGCAGTGTGGTAGCTTTGTATTTCCAAGGTAGTTCCCAGTATTTGGTGTAGAAATCCGTCTCTGTTGTTGAGCGAAGCCAGATAGTCCACCTGGCTGGACAGGTAACATTTTGCCACAGTCAGATTCAGGTGAGTGAATGGATTGGCATCTTAGCAGCCTGATTGCTGAATAGGGAAAAAATGTTGCGACACTGAAAATACCTTTATTGTACCGTGATATGTAAGGATGAGCATAAGTGTGTAGGGAGAGAGTAATAACTTTTATGAAACCACCTGATCCCCGTGGGGGAAAAATAGAAGGGATATGGGCTCAGAGGTCAGGGTCAGAGTCACTTCATCGTTTCAGATGAGCCCCAAAAGCTCATTTTATAACTCACCTACTGAAAAGCATTGTCTCTCCATACAAACTGTGCCACCATTTTGCACGGTGGTTTTTCTGGTCTGCTGCAGTAACACAAAAGCAATTCTTTCTAAGGAACGATTTTTATGAATGGTGCTAAATCAAAATCACCCTCCACTGTTTCCCTGTCATAGACAAGCTTCTGGTCTCTGCAGCTCTTGCTAAAGGTGAACTCCCAGGCGCGAGCTAAGGCAGCGCTCTCCGGAGGGCAGCTGGGCAGCTGCAGTAGCATCGCTGCTGCTGCTGCTGCTGCTGCTGCTGCTGCTGTTTCTCGAGCTACAAAAATCAGGAGCAAGGCTGCTATTTAAAGCCTTGTGGTAGAGGGATGCTGCTGTGTGCTGGGGCTTTCAAGCCATGTGAATTAGACTGTGCTTTCACCTAAGTGTGTTCGCACCATTGTTCTTCATTACAAGGACTTTGATAGCTTTTATCATCAGCTGCATTCATGAGACCCTAAGTAGAAGTAACACAGCTTGTTTGCATTTCTGTGGTTGTTTGCAGCAGTGAGGTTGTAGACATTTTTAAACATAGATTGTGTAGTACAGCACCTTGCCTTTAATAATTTTGTTCTCTGCTATTTTCTTCTCCATTCTCACCCTACCCTTGTTTGTTCTGACCTCATTCCTCTCCTATTACCTCCTGCGATGTTGTGCCACAGTTTCTCAATGTGACATAGATTGGCTCTTTCAATCATTCTCTCTCCAGCAAGTCATTGTAAAATGAGCAGCTGTTGTGTTGCTGATAGCTATGGCTAGGGAAAGCCAAAATGTTGCAGGGGGTTCTTAGTGGGAAGACCGTTAAAATAAAGGTGTTGCTTTCCCAGGGTTTACTGGAAGAGAAGCATCCTTTTCTCAACAGCTCCTTCCTTGCAACAAAATTGAAAACTAATTTAACATCAAAAGGGCAGACAAACAAACAGCCCCCTATTAAACCTCCCAAATGGCTGATTCTCTTCCACTGCCTGTTTAAGCTGTCTCCGCACCCCTCTGCAATCCTGCCACCCTGCTTTGCTTTCTGCTGCACGCCACGAATTTCACAGGAACAGCCTGGCACAGGCAGCACTGACATTGGCACGTCCCTAGCTCAGTGGGCATTTCCTTCCTGTGCTCTCTGAAATGCTGGATGGATATTTTGTGTGGTAAGTGGCACATACATATACAGCCTTTGTTTCCATTCACATTACCAGAATAGACCAGGGAGATTAACTCCTAAGAGCAGAAAAAGCAACTTGGGTGGATTTTGTTCGGAAAAAAATCAGAAGACTTCTTGTTCAGATGTATGTTCATTACAGGGCTGAAATCCTACTCTTCTATGGTTTCTACTGATTCAAAATGACATTAAGATTTCCTATTAAGTAGATCATTATTCTGTTTTGCCAGAAATCCTGATCTCTTTATTTTGTAGCCATCTTTATAATTAGGGTACATATTCTTCCAAAGAATGAGATGTGATGCCCTGCACTGCTTTGGGTCTTGAACTGTGCCTTATTCAACCCTAAACCATTAGTGGAAGCTGACGCAGCATATATCAAAATGCACTGCTGTTGCCAGAAGATTTAGTGGCTGTTAATTTCACTTTCCTCTTTTTTTTTTCCTCTTTCCCTCCTGCTCTAACAATTCCAGTTTACTAACAAAGCAAAAATGTAAATAAGCTAAGCTCCCCTTTCTCCCCCCATCCCCAATTTTGATCTCACTGGCCAAAGGCTTTTGTCAGCTCTTTCTCCCTTGCGGTGTAAGCAGCAAAATTTTTTTAATATTAAGAGTTCTGTGAAAGATTGCTGATAGGCCAGGAATCCCTTAACCCATGATAGACGAGGAGATTTTGTACAAGTTAATAGGTTCTATTACTTTTAAACCCCTACAGCAATTTTTATCTATATAGAAGAGAAGGGTATGCTATGCTAATAATGAGTAGCAAATGCTGCCTTTGGAAATATGTGATTTTTTTTTCACATAGATCAGTATTTTGACTTCCGCTTGCATAGATCAGTATTTTGACTTGTGCTTTTAAGACATTCCATGTACTTTCTGAAGGAACAAGTCTATTTTCACACTATTAAGCATCAACTACATTGTTGTTTTTATTACAATTATTGTCTTCTTTCCCTGAGGAACTTGGATACAGATGAAGTTAAAATTTTCAGAAAGAAATCCATTTGTGGATACTCTGGTTTAGGAGTGTTATTGCTGGGCTTCTTAATTTTTGCTAACCAGTCAGCATCCTCCTCTGATTAAAAATACCCCAAATTTTAATTGTGATAATTATGTGAATCAATGTATGTAGTCCATTCAGTGTTAAACTCTATTCTCTGCGAACCTGGAGGTCTTTCACACCTTTATTGATCAGCTAGCTGGCTTGAATTCCAGGATCCATCAGAATTACAGCATTCCAGCCAGCACTCCAGGCAAAAAAGAGGAGCAAGAGGGAAATGGGATACCCAGTTAGAGCAGTAACAGGAAATCTTGTCTTGGTGTGCATGCTAGTCAATGTGTGTGACTAAAATGCTGCGAGAAATAAAACATGAGCAGTAGTCTATCATAATCTAAAGGGACATTGTACTGCAAGAATCTGAATAGGAATGATGCTTTCTTTCATGCCTTATAAAAGAGAAGCCTACCAGTTGAACCAGTTTCCAGAAGATACTAGAGTAAAGCAATAGTTTTACTGTAGATCTTGTTTTAAAAAAGAATTGGAAAAATATTTTCCTTGGGAATACTCCTTCTACATACTTACCTGTGAACCACCACTAATTGTATGTTATATGGCATGGACCTCTTTTAAATATATTTGAGGAAGAGAAGAAAGTTGTATGAAAGTGATAAACACTGTTTAATGTCTTCGTTGGTGACATGGACAGTGCGATTTAGTGCACCCCCAGTGAGTTTGCGACGACACAAAGCCACTCAATGCAGTGACACACAGAGGGAAGGGATGGCATCCAGAGGGACCTGGACAGGCTTCAGAGGTGGGACTGTGTGAGCCTCATGAAGTTCAGTAAGTCCAAGTGGAAGGTCCAGCACCTGGGTCAGGGCAATCCCAGCAGATAGAGGTTGGGCAGAGAATGGATTGGGAGCAGCCCTGAGAAGCACTTGGGGAGGTTGGTGGAGGAGAAGCTCAGCAAGACCTGGCAATGTACACTTACAGCCCAGAGAGCCAACCTCTTACATCAAAGCCAGTGTGGCCAGCAGGGTGAGGGAGGGGATTCTGCCCCTCTGCTCTGCTCTGGTGAGACCCCACCTTAAGTTCTACATCCAGCTCTGGGGTCCCCAACACAAGCAGAACCTAAGTTGGAGCAGGAAGGGCCATGAAGGTGATGAGAGAGCTGGAGCACCTCTTCTAGAAGACAGCTTGAGAGAAGTGAGGTTGTTCAGCCTGAAGAGAAGACTCCAGGGAGACCTTATGGCAGTCAACCTTCCAGCACTTACAGGTGGCTTGCAGGAAGGCTAGAGAGGAACTGTTTAAAAGGACATGAGTAATAGGTCAAGGGGGAATGGCTTGAAACTGAAAGGAGGTTTATATTAAATATTGGGAAGAAGTTCTTCACTGTAAGAGTAGTGAGGCACTGGAACAGGTTGCTCTGAGAATCTGTCAATGCCCCATCCCTAAAAGTGTTCCAGGCCAGGTTGGATGAGAATTTGAACAACCTGGTCTAGTGGAAGGTGTCCCTGCCCATGACGGGGGAGGAGGGTTGGAACCAGACGAACTTTAAGATCTCTTCCAACCCAAACAAATGTATGAATCTGTTAATTTGTAATACTATGCTTTTTGTTGAAGTTTTAAATACCCTGAAGTAATTGCAAAACAAGAGGGAATTATATCCTTGTAAAATGGATATGATCCCTCTGTCTAGAAAGATTATTTTAACACATCTATCAGTGTTTCTCCCTTGGCTTCTCCGGAGGCAAAAATCTTGCAACAGCTTGTTGCAAGGAAGATGCATGCTGTTCATTGGCATCCAGACCAGAAAAAAGCCAAAACACAAAATGCCATTGACGTAGCTATGTTCTTAATCACTTCTAGTGCACAAAACATCTAATCAGCAGTTTTGCAAATCTAGAATGCTTATAAATGAAATGCGTGAATGTTTCACATAGTAGTAGCTTAAAACCCCTTCTTTTGAATGGTCTGTACAACATTTAGAGGGTTTCTGTCTTTTCAAAGGATGAAAAAATAAGCAAATTGTAAAGTGCTCTAGCTCAAGGCGTTGCTTCTAGCACAGGGAGCGTCTAGCCTGTGATACCTATTTAGAATTCAGCCCAGGTCACAACTGATGAATAATTTGTTGTCTCAAGGCTTCATGAAATAACTAAATAGTCTCAATCAGGTTTTGTGAGGAGGGCCGATGCTTCAAAAGGCACTGTAAAAACTCCTATCATACTTGTAATGTTGCCAGAGATCAGGAAGGTGTCCTTCTCTGCAGAGGTGGTCTTTCCAGAACAGGTGCAGGAAATGAAAAGAGACAGAGACACACTGTTCAAGTTCTTCCTGTTCAGTTTTCGTGATGGCAGAGGGTTTCATTTTCCACCAGCATCAACCTGCTGTTTTTTATTGGCCCAAAGTTAAGTATCAGAAAGGAAAACAGTAAATCACAAAAAAAGTATGCCCTGGGTGGTTATTTTTTATGGGTAGTTTATGGGGTTTAGTTTTAAGTGGTTTCACTTGCTTAATATCTAGTGTGTCAGTGTTTATATTTCACAGTCACATGTGTTTTAGTGTTTAATTGCTGTCTTAAGCCAGTGCCGAACATTTCTGCCCTATGGACTGAACAGCCTGAAGGGTCTGGCGGTGAGAGTTGTCCAGCACCCTCCCACAGATGGCCAGATCAGTGGCGTTCACATCCCCATAGCTGTGCTCTGCCCCTTATCTGCTTTGTCCTCTTTGCTGATTCCTGCCAGGCCTCTTCCACCATCCTGGCAATGACTGAGCAGCCAGCATGGCAGGGCATCTGCTGCTGTGGACACTGTGGCAGCACGCATACACAGGCCACTTCTTGTCGCTCTGTGAGTCACTGGTAGCACCCTGCTGGTACAAATCCATCTAGAGTATGAAGGCTGTTGAAATCCAATTAACATATTTGCATAATTATGCATGTGCTCTGCTTCACGTAACAAAATTCAAATATACTTAACCACAGCGACCAAGATTTGACAGGTATGTTTGTTGTTAGTTTTAGATACGTGTTCTAAGGCCATCCTTGGACAATTATTGTTTACATTTGATCATCATCCTATGCGTTTCTTTATAACTTTTTTTTCTCAACCTGCTTATGTTTTTGTCGAGAAATTTAAAGTGGTGCGTGTTTGGTTTTGTATGTTTGGGGGTTTTATTCTGTCATTATTTGGCTACACAAACCAGATTGTCTCTCTTTATTGGTGTAGATTGTCTCTCTTTATTGGTGTTGGAAATAGGGCATTAATTTGCGTTTTATCATAAATTAAAAGGTTGTCTTTCACTCCCTTGTCCCTTGCAATACTAAGCAGTGATTAATGAGCAAATGGGAAAAGTCTCTCACGTCTCCATCAGCGTGTTTTTGTTGTTGTTGACAGATGGTTGTTATACCTAGATAAAATAGAACATAAATGTCATAAGGTATTTGGTTTCTGTGATGGGATAGGCTGCTGCAGTTTTCACTTTTTCATGGACTATGTATCACTGCAGTGAGAGATATTTAAAGTGGCCTTCATGCTTCATAGTCAGTGTCAGACTTGACTAGACAGATACGTGGTGTGTCCCTCCTTAGAAGAAGGAGTCTGAGCAATTGCAAATATGGCTTGAATTAATTCTGTGCCTCAAAAGAAGAACATTTTCACTACCTCCAGATAATAATTTTTTTAAAAATTAATGAAAAGCGAGATCTCCTTTCTCCTCCTTAGAGACAAAATTCATGCAGCTTGAACTGTGACTTGAAAGATTTGAACAACCCTTTGACAGCATCGCTCTGTAGGTAGATACGGAAGTCAAATTGCAAAGTGGGTTTTTAGAAAGCAAACACAAAAGAACAATTCACTCTGTCGGCAAGCTTTTCTGTTTTTTCCCCATCTTCAGATAACAGTGGATTCAAATTATTGTGATGTGTTGATTGATTACAGCCGTTAAGTTTCTTAGTAATCAGTTTCATCACTTATTCTCGATTCACGCTTGCACCTTTGATTTCTCTTCCACAACAGGGTGATGTGGGTTGTCGTTGACTAATGAAGAACAGAATTGGTTTCGGCGTGAGACAAACGGAATGCCGACACCAATCCCAAAATGCATTAATCTTTAATAATCCACATCTGCATGTTTATAAATGATATAACCAGGAGTTGCTAATGTTAATACTCCCCCTTGCAAACAGAAGCTGACATAGGAGTTGGTGTTTGCAACCTGCATGAGAGGCACGTGGCTGCACGTGGTGCGTGTGACCTTGCGGAGGGAGCTCGCCAGATGAAAGTTCTCGGTTGATTAAAAATACATGAAGAATTGCTTCGCTTCCGCACTGGTCTTTGGAGCTTATCGTTGTCGGGCAAGATGAAATATGGCATGATAGATCTTGTCTTCTAGGGAGATCAGACCCACCAAATGGGTTTTGGAAGCAGGTTTGCCTCAAGGTGCTTTTATCCTTTATGCATTCAACTTGCCCTTTTCTCCCTCATCCCTGAGAATTGCTGAGACCAGGGCTGTGTAATACGCAATATAACACAATAAGAAAAACTAGATTAGCTGAGGGTTTGTTCCTTTTGAGGGTAGTATTAGTGAGAGCACATACATTTTACTACTAAAATGCTCTTTAATCAGAGACAGTGATCTAGTATGAGGAGTAGCAGGCAGGACCAGCTAAACAGTTCATTGCCACGTAGCGCTGCTCCCATTTCCCTGCTTGCTAGACTTGAGAGAGCTGAGAGGAGCAGGGAGAACTCCAACTCTGTCGTTGATGGTCTTCCAACTTAATGCTGCCTGATTCTGAGAAATTCTTAAACTTACCTGGATCAAGGGAAAAGAAATATGGATAAGAAACAGCAATTTCACATCACATTCACCCTTTCTTTTGTATCTTGCATATTTTCACACTGCAGATATCATAAATGAAAATTGATCTCTGGTTTAGTTAAAATTTGGCAATGTTAAAATTAGGAGTTAAGGTTTTTATTAGGTGGCAAATTTTAGAAATATATGTCTGCTACATCTGTTATGCTTCTCAGGCTCTTGAATGCAGGTGACACAATGAGGAACAGCTTAGAGAAAAAAATCTCCTAGTTATAAATACAGTCTAGAGAATGAGCACTGATAATGAAAAATTCTTCCTTTTGGAACTTGGTTTAAATCCCTAAATAGAATTCTGAGGTTTTAAGTTTCAGGTGTGTGGTAGGGTAGGTTTCATTTCTGGAAGGGAGAAATGAGCCAAATATAATAAAGAAATACCCTCTCCTGTTTTAGGAGCTTTTAGATATTTAGCACTTGCATTAATTACAGTTTTATATTCTGTTTAATTGACATTTCATAGAAAATTTTTGAAATTGACATTTCATAGAATGGTTTTTCTCTAGCTGAAGTATATGCTTTTTTCATTACACGTAATTACTACAAACATGTAATGATGTGTCCTAAGTAATTACAGATTACTAAATCCATGCAACCCTTTACAATCTTCTACTTCAGCCCAAATGCAAGCAAAACTACCATTTTATGGAAGGATTAAAGGGACAGAATGAAAAAGCACAGTATGCCTACCGGGTCTGGATCATTCCCTAAAGAACATAGGCACTTTTTTCAAAAATTTAAGAAAATACAATTTTCAAAATCTAAAAGCAATTCAGAGGCCCTGTAGAGGTGTGAGAGAAAGTGCTGGCAAGCTGTGGCTGCAGCCTCTCCCCACCCCTCTCATCCCAATTCACGCCATTGCTTTGGAGGGACACAGTGACAGAGTGCAAAACATGTGGAGGGGTGGTTAAACGAGACTTTAGAGGGGGAAAAAAAGAAATTAAATCAGTGGCTGAGCTTTGAAGAGGTCTGTCTAGTGCAGAGCAGCGAGCGAGTGGGGAAGAAAGGAGCAAGCACCTCATCTAATCTTTCTTCTGGGGACCCAGGTGGACAAATTGGCAACCCTGTTCACAGCCTCCCCCCCAACCCCCTTTGTAGCGTAAGAACTGCTAATCGGATCCATGCTGCTGCAACTGTGGTTAGTTATTAACAGAATAAAAGCAGATTTCTTCAAAAGAATGGGTTGGGGAAAACGGCTCTACAAAATTGCAAGGTTGTTAGAATCTTAAATGCACAGCAGTCGATTTTTCCCTATTCTGAATTAGGCGATGAATACGGCCTTTCATCTGTCACTGTGCCCATTTCTTCAGAAGGCAGCCAAACATTAGGCTTCTCAAACAAAAAAAAGGAAAATTATTCGAAAGAGGAAAAATATTGGGGAACAGGAAGAATAGGAAAACGAGGTGAAGAAACCAGGTTTTGTTTTTATTAATTTGGCCTGGTGAGAGAAATATGAGCTTGCCTGCTGTATTCAGTTCCTGCATGCCAGCCACTGTGAGCCACCGTTTCTGAATGTGGGGATTAGAAAAGATTTAACTGGTTGCTATCCTGGGCTGCACCATTCTGGACCAGCCTCCAGGAGAAATGTCCTTGGCAGGAAACTCTCCCAAGCTTAATGGAAATAATGCATTAAATGGATGCGGAGTTAGGCAGAGGTGAAAGCAGAAAGAATTTGATTCCCCCAAATGAAACTCCTCATAACTGCAAAGTGAAATTACAGGTCTGGGGTAGCCATCACTGAGGATACAGAGGCAGTGGTTCCTAGATTTCTAGATTTAGACTGACTTATGCCTTCGCTTATACAAGTAATTAAATGATGCATCCTTAATTTTGAGGAGTTCTACTGCCTTCCTGATTTGCAGCAGAATTTTGGAATTTGTTGGAAAGGAGTAGTCCTGAGGCAGACAGGTGCTTGCTGTGACCTACTGGAAAGCCACTCATTGTTTGGGTGAGTCTCATGCTTCTGAAGATTCCAATTGACAGCTTGTTTTGGGCTTATTTCCAAAATCTCGGGAGAAAGGGCTTCACTTCGGTCCAAACACAGAAGTGACTTCTGGATGGGGCATGGATGAAACAGACCTGCTTGGCAGTGTCTGCTGCTGCTCTCCCTTCCCCTCCAGAGCAAAAAGAGCTTTGGCCTTGGAGGGTGATATATTTTCTTTCCTGCCCCTTGCCACCAAGACCATTGTCAATTCAGGCTGTACTAACAATTATTTCACTTCATACTCTTGAGTATTTGTTACAGTCTTCATACCTTACTCAGAGGTTACACAACCTGGGAATAAATCTTGGATGTCTAATTTGACAGACCCCAGTTTCAGCTACTTAATTCTTTTTTTTGGAGTCCATAATGTAATGAATTATTCTGTAGTAAAGGTGACATTTGGATGGTGTTCCATAAGTAATACCTTGGGACTACACACTGAGTAATGAGGATGAAACAAAATATTGAGCAGCTACCTCATCCCGTCAGTGTCAACTTTGCTTTGAATTAAATGTTATATCATGTCAAACAAGTAGCTTCTACTCATGAAATTAAGATGTTTATGCTTCTGCATTTGTGCGGAGAAAAGTCAGAGCTAGGGTTCTCTAGGCCCCTTTGTTTGTTATTGCATTTTTTAATGGAGATTTGAGAGCAATTTGGCACTTAAGTTACAGTGATTCCTTCGAAACTCATCCACAACCCCAGTCTTGATATGCTGAATGTGACATAGATAGGAAAAAGAAGGTGAGAGTGTAAGTTTCAAGTGTTGGTAGTCTGAGAATTTTACACTTTCATGAGAAGCAAAGTGGGGATTTTTGCTTCTTGTTGATTTTACATGGATTGTGTTACTCACTCACAGATGTTAGGGAATCTTGTGTCTTTGAAGCACGATACATTTGTTTTAAGAGGTAATATGGAAAATCAGGGCTAGGCCTGACAATAATGTTGATAACACTTCATGATGTAGAGCATCCATAAATCTGGCATAAGTTGATAGGCTTCTTGTTTAGAAGCTTGTACAGAAGCTTTGTGTTGCTGCAATGGGATAAATCAGCTTCTTGTGCTCTCACCTTCAGTGAGCCTCTCAGCCAGCCGCCAAAGCATTCCAAGGCAGGAAGGTTCTGGGTTTGCTCCCAAGTTCCTGGCTCAGGGAGGTGGAAACTGTCTTGGTAAGTGGCTGCAGTGGATTACCAGCATTGTAAAGGGTTATTAGCTTCAGTGTGGTGCTGAGCAGAGCCAGAAGGCTTGGTCTGAGTGTGTTTGACTCTGCATATCCCAGCACAGCCACAGCTGCTGTATCTGAAAGGGTCCTCATGGCTCAGGCCTTTTTAAACATCTGCACTCAGATTACTGCATAGGTAGGAGGAAGGTTTTAATATTTTGCACGTCTTAATTTGAGAGGATATGCAGAAAACCCTTGCTCTTTACTTGAATGAATAAGTAATTTTAAAAATACTGTTGATACAACAGGAAGCTTGGCTACAATGCATAAATTAAGGAAGAAAATAATCTTTATTCCTAAGGGGTCATAGGCTTTATAAGATGAAAGAGATAACACAAAACACATGACCAGTTTCCCTTTATGCTACCCATAGAAAAATTCCTTTCCTTTGAGGTCATTTGCACCTCACTTCCAATTTCCTGAAAAGCTCATTTGAAACACTCCCATATAGAAGCCTACTTATGTTCTTTCATTTCTGATGTAGGGATCCGAGACCCGGAATGTCTCTTCTGGTCTGTGAGCCTTTATTGTAACATTGACTGTGTGATGATCATCCTATTATTTTATCAGATTTCATCCTAATCACTAGATTTTCAGGACCTCATTATTCCTAAAACAAAGTTGGTTCAAGTTCCAGTAATGATTTGATTATCCTCCTAAACCTCATCATACTCTTTTTCCTCCCTGATATTTAGCCTCAAATATATTCTTAGAAAGAAGTCACAAAATTCCAGCTCTAGTTTTTGTCATACTAAATAATACTCACACTTTCAGCCTTCTGTCATTTCATGCTGGTACCTGGTTCCCATTCCAGTTTGTGTTAGGCTTTCTGGGTTTGTCTCTATGAAGGTTCACCAGTGACACATCAGCAGTGATGTTGTGTTGTCTTACCTCTACTGTAAACAATCCTCCTAATTTATCCTAGCGTTAAATTTGTTTCTTTGAGTGCCACGTGCCACGTGACATGGTTAGTTATAGCTGTTTGTAGGCTATAATCATTTTAGGTCAAGAGGTATGGTCAGATTTTTCCTTCCTTTTCTCCTATATCTACCTCATAACCTATAGCTCTTCAGTTATAAAGGCCTGGTTCTGATCCATGTATATAAACATGTGCATTTTTAATACTCCAAACCAAAAGGTGGTCCCAAGGGTTTCTTAGGTAGTGTTTTGATCATGTTTTCCATTGACTAATATTCCCTGTTTTGTGATTAGTCAATGTCACTAATCCAGTTGTAGCTCTCAATTCCTAAATTAGATTGGGAATTGTCCCAAAGACAACCCAAAAGATCTGTAACTTCTGCCTTTCCTTAGCCTAGTGTTCCATTTTCAACAGCGGCTGTGATCAGTCCCCCATCCTCCAGTTCCTCATACATCTTAAAATTCCTGTGCTTATACCCCTCCTTCCCCCCTTAACTGGTTATTTCCCAGAGGGAACTTGTTATCACCAAAGTGTTTTCTTGACTCAACTATTCAGGCATAATTCTGTGAGGTATTGTCCAGCTGGTACAGGGCATCACAGCTGAGCATCCTCCAGTATCATTACAGTGATGGGAGCAGAGAGCCCTCAGCGTGTTTCAAAACATTGCTGATGTGGACTATAAGGACCCCTCCTCAGCAGAATATCAAAGGTCTGCTCTCGTTGCTGTGTTGGCCCGAAGGATTTTACTTTTTACAGTTTAACTGCATGGCTGTAGCCATAATGCAGTCGCTATTTAGTACTTTTCTCGGTCCATCTTTGCCAAACGTAGTACGCAGTCTCTCCTGACTTCATTTGAAGTGAAGATTTTCAAAGTGAAAAAATTTAAAAGCATTTGATATAATTTAAAAAATAGAAAACCCGCTTACAGATACAGTATTACGCATTTTTATATTCCCTTACCTCTTCAGCTGACTTTTTTTTTATTTTAAATAGCAGTTATTATATTAGGTAGACTGCTGGTTTCAGTAGTTTAAACAAATAATTTTACTAGATAGCTATATAAATTTGTATACCATTTTGCTCTTCTGTTAAATATAGAGGAAAGAACTAGCCTGGAAGCTTCTATCTTTTTAACATGTATTATTGCATTTTCTTTGGTTTTGCACAATAGTAGTATTGTGAAACATCTGTAGTATTCACTTTACATACATTTTGGCAGGTGGAATATTTCACCAGTGTGGTAACAATGGTATACAAAATATGGGAAAAGGTCATCCCTGTTTAAACTTTCTTCTGTGTATCACTAGGTCAAGGGAAGCAGTAGTCTCTCAGTGAAAAAAATATACTGGATTTTTTTCTCTCTTAAATAGCTATAGAAGTCATGTTAAAAACGAAAAAAGGTTGTTTTTCTTTTGTAGAAGTTTTCCTTCCCTAATAAAATAGAAAAGTTCATGTATTATTTAGAGTGTCTTCCAAGAAACACAACAGCAATACTGGTTGAAAGGGAAAAGGATTACTATCATTTAAAGGAAAGAAATGGAAAATCTTTAAGGTCATTTCTTTTCCTGACAAAGAAACTTAAAAAGCATGGCAGACAGGATCTTCAAAGGTTTTAAAGTCCTGTCATCAGCTCCCAATCAATAGGAGTTAGATACCCAAATTAGGAGTTCAGTTCAAGTCTTCAAAGGTATTTGGGTGCTTAACCTCCTTTTACCTTTCACATCACTTCTGAGAATAAAATGGCAGTTTGATTGAAAACATTTTGATGCAGTACCTTCATGTCCAGCACCTGGATAATCTGTAGCACCCAGCGATAATTAGCGTAGTGGATACTTCTCTTGGAAGTTTGTTACTTGTTAGAATATGTGCGGAGTTGGTCATGTTTATGAAACCATTTTTCTTTGTGAAACAAAAATTTTACATGACAATTTGTTTAATAAGGAAAAAAATCAGAAGTACACTGAAAAAATAGCATTAATGGTTGCAGAGACTGATAATTCCAGTGAATGTGCAAAACTCCGGAGTCTGTATTGACTGAGGATGTGGATAAAATAGATTTCTTTGTAGAAGTTGTACAGGTACTGTTCTACACCTTGACTTACTGGTCTGTGATTGAACATTTGCCTGTGCAGGATAAGGTTCCAGCCAGATGACTGGTGTTACCATCAATGTAAAAAAACCAGACACCATCTATAATATGCAAAATATGTTGCTTATCATAGATATTCTCTGCACTATAGCTTCTCTCAAAGTTGCCAAACTTCCACCTAAAGGAGAATCCTCTGAGAGCTATGAGATGCAGTCAGAACCACCCCTGCTCTATTTTTATTTTTTTGTTTTTAAGTGTATGTAGAAATCTTAGATGGTTCCCATCTACTTGAAGTGCTCTCTCTGATAGCGGTGCCTGGGGCATACACAGTGGAAGTGGCAGTGCCCGGTGTTAACATGGAAATGCTGTTTGTTTACAGTCTTGAGTCACTGAGTCCTTCCTGTCAAGCCAAAAGCTTTCATTATAATGCAGGCACTTACCATCTCCACTTCACTGCTCTTCAGTGACATCAAAACATAAGCTGGAATTTGTCATTATTATTGTCATATGCCTCAGAGTTCGTGAATGGGCCGTGGAACCCAAAGCCTTGGGCGCTGAGTGGCATGTTTGGTCTTTTGGAGGAACAATTCTGCCTCTGGTCCAGCATTTGCATCTCTGAGACATTTGTCACAGCTGCTCCCAGTAATGTTGACTGTCATGTTTTTAGTGCAAAAGCACCTCATCTGAATAGCTAGGCAGTGGTTGCACTCCACATTTTACACATTTTCTCTTTGTTCTGTATCAGTCTGGCCCTTCTTCAGAGTTGGTGCTGAGAGCCAGTGGCTTTGGGATGGGAAGTGGATGGGGCAGAGCAGACAGATTTGCTTTCCTGTATTTATGTCCAGTTTGAAGCCCTTGGTCTCTAAAAGGCAGCCCCTACTGCCCTGCTGTCAGCCCAGCTCCTAGTGCCAGGTCTGTCCGCAGGCTTCTTGCTCCTGCCACTGCAGAGGGGCAGCTGCTGAGCAGGAGGAAATGAGTCTCAGCAGGCACAAATCTATTGCCTGTGTTTTTATTCTTTCCATTTCTTTCAAATGGAAAACAATCTGAACAGTTTCTGAGGATGAGAGGTGTAAATCTGTCTGCTGCTATTTATACCGTGCTTGTCACTGCAAGTGTCTAAATGCTTAAAATGTATATTTGCTGCCTAACCTGAGGTGGTCTTCAAGCCACTTGGGCTGTCATGAGCAGGCATGTCTAAGACCAAGAGCAAAGAGGAATCCTAGAGGATGTCCCAGTCTCGTTCTTCTCCTGCTTGGGCTGGGGCAGTTTGACTCTTAAGCTTGAGGCTCCTGGGGCATTGGGAGGATGGTGAAATGGACCTCTCTGCTTGACACGGGGTTGAATGGTGACCCAGAGAAGTGACTTGCATCAGTGCAGCAAGCATCTGCCTTATTATCCATTAACACTGAAAGGGAACGTTCTGTGTTCCGAGCCTCACAGACAGCGCTGGAGTGTTCTGCTTGTTTGGGTGGATAGACAGCAGTGGATGTCTTTTGAACAAGGTCATAAAAATGGATGTGTCTGTTCTGGCTAGTTATTTTAATAAATAACTTCCCCTTGTTTTTATTTGAATAATAAGATACCCCTTTTCTGTCTGATCTCTTTCAAACATTCACTTTCACCATGTGTGCCTACATGTTATTCTTTATTCCTATATTCTACATGGGCATTCAAACAATATTAAAACCACTGATTCATTTAAATACTTTTTAAACTGTTGTTGTTAGTCATTTTTGTATTGACCGAATTTTTCATTGGTAATATTGTTGGCAGCAGTCCATGACTGCCTGGCTGGAGGCCAGTTTAAGCTAGGCAGGATGAGCCCTATTGTTCAGCAGACTTGGATTTTGTTAAACTCTCTAACAGAAATATGTGTCAGGAGATTTGCAGCTATAAATTGGATCATGTTGGTGAGGTTGGGAGCTCACTCAGTGCGAAATTGAACATTTCACCATGCCTGTTGCTAAATGTGTTTGTGCATGTTTCCTCCATGGGTTTCAAAAAATAAAAGGAAAAAAAAAAGAAAAATGTATGAAAAAAGCTAGACCTGTTGAGCTCTGTCTTTACTTTATACAGCTGGTACTTTCTTTAATGTTGAATAGTTGAAAAATGCAGCAATGCTTGGTTTTGTGCACTGAAATGCTAAAAACAAGTGTGTTTTCCCTTTTCTCTCTGTGTTACAGGGAGTCAGATGCCACCGCAGCCTCCTGGCAGCCAGTCAGAATCCAGCTCCCACCCTGCCTTGAGCCAGTCACCAATGCCACAGGACCGAGGTTTGTTAGGTGTTGGGGCTTTTTCAGTTGGTGCCAAATGCAGCCTTCATTTTAAGTTATACATTAGCAATGTGAGATTTCCTGGAATTTCTTTTCTTTTCCCAGGGAAAATAATGACAGTCTTCATTGTAAAAAGCTTGGGGGATTTCTGTCTCCGGGGAAAGAACAACTGAATAGCAGGCTTTACCAAACTATAATTGAAAACAAGGTTTTCTCAAAATACAGTGAATGCCCAGGCTGTAACGGTGGTTTCTGTAAATACTTGAGTCGTGTCCTGGAGAATACAGCTCTTCATCATCTGTCTTGGAATTAAGATGTAGAGAAAGAGTGCTAACTAGGAGCAGTTTTGCTACTGTTCTTAAAATTGTCATCTCTAATATCTTTGCATGGACACAATAGTCCTCTAGCCAGTTCTAGGATAAAATATCTTTAAATATAAAGGCAAATCAAATATTTTGGTCAAATGGTTCAAACATTTAGAAATCTTGCTGTGGAAAACCTTGCAGACAGGAGCACTGTTCTAAAAGGATGCTCCCTACTGTGTGCTTACAAAAATAAGCAGAGCATTTTTAAGTTAAAGCCACCTTTTATAAACTTGAAGCCCTTTTTCCTTTCACCTCCTTGCTCCCTAGTTCATGGAATACCGTTGGCACAGCTTAGTTGCGTGGCCGTACGTGCAATCAACTGCTGTAAACTGGGCATCCTGTCCATGCAGTGGTTAACATGTGCCAGTGACAGGCTTGCAAAACAGACACATGATAACTGTGATAAACATGGAGTTATTTATGAAATGCCCCTCCTAAAATGTCTTGCTTCCAGAAATATCCCAAGTAGCACCATATGGGGATACCATAAATACTAGAAGTTTTCTCACAGTGAAACAAGTTGAACTCACAGAATGACAAATTTCTGGGATAGCATCCAGGAGGAGCTAAGAGGACTCACAAAGAAGAGCACAGAGTCTTAATTTTTGCTATTTTTCTGAGTTGAATGTCTCCTCCTCCAGGAATGCTGATTAATAAGAACATGAAATACAGAATTCCATGCTGATTTGTTCTGTTTCCTTTTCAGTCATTCTTAATACTCAGTTGTCAGTGCAGGGACGTATTTTCCTATTAAATAATTCGCAATAACATACATGTTTGGTGAAAAAAGAATGCCCTTAGTACCCAATGCAAATACATGATGCTTTGTGGAATAGAAATGTCATGAGGCAGCAAAAATGGATCAGATGAAGGCTTTGAAGACCCAAACATCTCAGAAAGATGTGTGCATTTCCTGGCACAACTGGGTCTTGGCATAAAATGTTATAGTGCCCAGTAATAATTATTTCTGCAGTGTATGTTCCTCACCTGGCTTTGGGGGACAAGTTAGGCAGGCCTGACAGAACTGGAAAGGTCAAACCTCTCTGTTCTGCTGTAGAACAAAACTGGGGTTCAGTGTATGATCAGGAGAGGCAGACAGATATTCAGAAGTAAAACAGAAGACAGCTGCCATAATTGGGAAGTCAAACAAGTAAGTAACAGTGAGAGAAGTAAAAATTTCACATTGATTTAGTTTGTTTTTTGTCTATACAGTGAGAATTGTTGGTATGTTCTTAGAGAAGATGTGTTTAGGAATGTTGCAGATTTTGCACACTTCTGATGCAAAATCTGGTGCAATATGCATGATCTTTGTGACCCAGCTTGTACAAGAAGTCCGTTTGTTTCATGCAGGAGATTCAAAATTTGTAACTAGCTAGGTCATATTGATTTTGCAGAACATGTTCCCCAAAGCTTCTCCAAAGTCTGTGCTGTATGCGCATAAACATGCGTGCATTCCCTTTTGTGCCCTGTCATTGATTAGAGGCTCCTTTGAAATGGAAAACTTCACCTTTTAAAAAGGCTGTTACATTAGTTGATTCCTTTGCTTGCTTGAACTGGTTTCCACAGAACTTGAAGAAAGGAAGGAGGGGGAATGATGGGGACTCAAAGGGAAGGTGCTTGTCATTTACTGATAAAAACCTGAGCAGAAAATCGTTGCTGCTAAGGACACCTGATCCTTGGGCATCTGTTACAGTAATTTAAAGTCTTGGCTTACTGATACACTTTCTCCAAAAAAAAGAGAAAAAAATTAAAGGAAAATGTAAACAAAAACCCCAGAGACACTCCATAGGATAAGGTAATGTTGTTTGTTTTCACACTTTATATAGTATTTCTTTCCTTGTTTAGAGAGAGAATTGGATGAACAAAAGACTACTGATCATTGCTTGAGCAGAACCCTCTGCTCTCAATACTTGAAAAAAATGTTATTTACCAGCTATTATAAAGATTGACCGTTGGGCAGAGTCTGAGCTGTAGTACTTTTGGATGCTAAACCATACCTTGAACCATTAAGTTTACACTTACTTATTTTATTGTTATAGTGTTTGATTATATTTTACCATGCTTTCCATGGTTGCTCAGCACCCTTCTGGGATTTTTATGTTTGCCTGCCTAAGACTCTACGTCCCCTGTCTCATAATGCAGCATGAAGCAATGACCATGTTTTTACATGTACGTTCTGTGTGTGATAGCAATGTAGTGCATATATACAGTAATAGGAGTTTCTTGGGAATTTTTTTGTGCTCCTCAGGTTTCTTTTATATAGCTTATTTCATACTTTTTGTAATAAGCATTATTACATGCTTACTTCTAAAAAATAATTTTTAAATTTTTCATGTCCTGCTCAAGCTGTAGAACATTTGGAACTGCTCAGTGTAAATGTAGCCTGCTATTCTAGGCACTTCTGTTCTTGTCCCACAACCAGTAACTGGCCACTGTTGTTTGGTGCCCAGTCAGTTGAAATAGTTTTAGTTCTGCCAGCACATGTTGTCTACCTAAGAAACAAGAAATTGCATTTATTTTGTGTACATAACCTATTTCTTAGCTCACGTTACTTGGAAAGCAGTGGGACTTAAGTCAAGTCCCATATATCTTAAAGAACTGTTGGGAGTCAGACGGCTGTGGAGACAGACTGGTGTCAGAAGTCTCTTGGAGAAGCAAGAGTGTGTTTAGCTGCTGCTAAATCCCAACAAGTACCATTACTTGGGGCTACCTTAATGACAGTGTAGTCATGACTAATTGAGGTAGTCATCAAAACTTGCTATGTTTTTGGGAGGAAGGAGGATGCACATTTTGTTCTCTGTTTCTAATAGACATGCTCCAGACTTTCCTTTGTATGATCAAAAGTAAGGGTTCGATATTTAGTGTTTATTGAAGTCAAGGCTCTTTATAAACTATTTTTGCATCAACCCCAGAGGTAGGGCAGCAGTAATACTTCAGCTCATTCATAATCATTCAGAAAATACTTGAGGTACACAGCCACTTGAGTTCCCTATATTCTGCTGTATCTACTTACTTGTTTGGGTTTTGGAAGCTGTAGTTTGAGGATGTCCTTAGTAGCCAGAACTGCTCAACGAGTTAGAAGCTGTTTCTAGGGATCAAATAGAAGCCCAGCACATCCCAATTGACCCTCTAAATTCATATCCTGAAGCTGCAGCCTGAAAAAGAAACCTTCATCCTGGCCATTAGCTTATATTCCCATTCTTACTTTTGTAAACTAACAGAGATTTCTGTCTGCTTTTATGAACACTCACCTGTACAAGCATTCTCCTAATGTTAGGAGAATATTTGTCATAATAATGTTGAAATAGGCACTTTTACCCCTGCGGGAATGAATGGTTCCTTATGTAATTCTGAAAAGGCTTAGAAAACTTACCTGCTTTTAAATAGTATTTTCATGGTTATGCAGTTGGGTATGTAGATGTCAGGTTTCAGTCTTATATTGAAATAGTGAATTGGGAGCTCCTGAAAACCATTGAATTTAATGAAAACAGTTAATGACTTACATTATTACTCTAGCAAGCACTCTCATAATGGGGATACTTAAAGAAGCCTTATTTATTAGTGCAAATGTATATGGGTCAGAATTAATTTTTAAAAAATCTTTAATTGTTTTCCCCTTATAATTTTCACAGCGGTACATAGTTAAATATTCATGATAATGCTGATGATATGCTAAAGGTCTGAAATAGATCTGGAGTCTCAAAATCAACACAGGTTATTTAACCCTTTTCATCTAATGCACCACTGGGGACTTGCGGAGTGAAATCCCAGAGCACTGGAATAATTAGAAGATAGTAATGAGGATTTAATTAGTCCTTGAGATATGCTGAAATAGGACCACTGAGAACTTTTCTTTTTGGACATGGATTGCAAGCAGAATTGATGCTGTTTCAGCTGCTGTGATGTGCTGGAAAATGTATTCCATTGCTGGAGGCAGTTTCATGGCAGCATTCTGTGCCTGTCAGATCTATGTGGACAGTGCCTGGAGTAATCACCTCCAAAATTGTTGAATAGAAGTTGCCGCCTTCTCCATCACCTTCTCCTTGTACCTTTTCTTTTTTTTCTTTTTTGTGTCATTCTTTCTGTTCTACCTTTATTTCATTCTGTTGTTGACATCCAGCTTTTGAGGAGTGTTGTACAATTGTGTGCTCTATTAAAAACATATCACAGTCAGGGACAAGGAGCAAGAAACTGCATGCTCTTAAGAGTACAGGTGTTACACTAAGCAAAATTTGGATCTTTTTGACACTGCTGCTTGTAAGGTTTATTCTCAGATCTTGTCCTTATTTAGTATTAGATCTTCACAGAAGTGATATTTATCAGTAGCTGCAATGTAGTAAATTTAAATAGCTTTTTTGGCAGTCAAGATGTTATCCAGTAAGAGGTTGTAACAGATGGGGTGTGATCAGGCATTTTGATGTTCTCTTTGTGCTTCCCTACAAACACTAAGTAGCAACTGAATTCCTGTAACTAAAATTCCCTAATTTACCCATTAGATTTCATACAGGTATTTTTCTCCCCTTTAACTGTTTTGTGGGCATGCTTATTTGTACACAGTCATTACATAAATTCCACTGTCATACATTTTCTTCAAACAAAACATGAATGTTTTTGCTCATGTGGAAGACACTGAATACCAATCAGATGTTTTGCACCTACAATTCCTGATCAGATTTGTGGCTTAATACTGACATTTGATGGTAGAGATTCTTTTCCCTGAAATCTATTTTCTTCTTCAAAAGGAAAACCAGAAGGAAGAAAATAGAT
This sequence comes from Irena cyanogastra, assembly GCA_013397155.1. Classification (NCBI taxonomy): domain Eukaryota; kingdom Metazoa; phylum Chordata; class Aves; order Passeriformes; family Irenidae; genus Irena; species Irena cyanogastra. The sequence goes on along the minus strand of VWZV01002809.1, from coordinate 237,234 downwards.
CAAAGAATTCTTATTGCAACAAAAAAGATACTGTAGTTTGCTTTTAGATCTTAAAAAGACTTTTTCCCTGAGAATACGTTTTTTGCTCTCATTTGGGGATTTGGGATCTATTCAGAGCACTGAGGAGCTAGAGAATAAAATGATTCTTGTCATTAACATTCTTCTGCTTGCCATGTTAACGATGACACCACTTAAGGTTAAATCAGACTTGGTAATAAGTTTACTTGATGTAGACTGAAGTGTTTAAGGCTCTTAAAGAAGGATGCTTGAGACATGCATAGAGTGCAAAGCCACAGGTATGTTTGAGTGCCTCTTCTGCACACAGCGTTCTCCAAGTGGGTCAGTGCAGGGGAGCTGAGCTCTGTCTGGTATGCAGGAACACTCTGCCAGGCTGGGCAGCAATCATGCCCAAAAAACCGGGGTTAGAGGAACTGTGCCCTCAACAAGCAGAAAAAGTGCATCACATAAGGAGGAAAAGCAGGTTTGAGCTGAAACTGTCACACTAGCTCTGTAAGGCTTTTTTATCCCTTTTTTATTTCAAGGCACGTGATGAGGTGGGAACATGATGCATAGGAGTCCACGGAGCAGGTCTGTATGTGAAGGCAGAGCCATGCAGTAGAGCCAGGCACTGAGCTTTCTTGGTGACTCAAAAAGCTACATTACTTTCTCAACTTAGTGAGTGCTAAATTTATTGATAGTTTTTTAAAAAGATCGAGCCATCATTCATTTTTACCTCTGTATTTTTAATTGGATTGTAAAAGTGGAAGTGCACTGAAATGTAGTGTCAGTGTAACAAGCATGATTTTAAAATGTTTACATGCTATTTTTCTTTGCTATTTTGATTAGCAATGCATGGCAAAAAAACTTACAATATGTCTACTTTGATTAGTAATCAACATCATTAGGTTGAAAAGTTACTATTTTTCTCTCTGAGCTGTGGAGTGCATAGTTTTGTGTCTGTTTGTCTCTCAAGTGTTTCAGGAAAACCTACTTTTCTTGCCCAAAAGTATTAGAAATTATGTTACTCTGCCAAAACAGGTTAATTCTTAAGTCGATTGCCATTTCAGGATGCTGGTTCCAGACTATACTTGGATTTCAGACATACACCAGCCAGTCTCAGCTTTAGGTTGATCTGATTAGTTGTGGCCTAGGCTAAATATACAGCAGGCCATCTGCAAGAAGAATCAAAGGACAAAAGGGTATGATTTACATATGATAAGCCGTGCTGGGAGACAGCAAAACTGCAGAAGTAGGATGTGAAGTAGACAATAATATCTGTACAATCAAAACCCAGAGTCAGGTCTCAACAAATAAATTCTGTATACTAGCAGCTGGTCATTGCACTCTTCTTGCTGATGTTAAATCTTGTTAGACTTGGAGATGAATCTTTATTTAATTTCTTAAACTAAATTGGGGATTCTCTTCTTGAGATTAGGGAGCAGAATTCACTTATTCTGAGAGAGTTTATATAGTTGCCAGCAGAGAGACTTCTCAATAGAAAAGTTTCCACTGACTTCATTAGGCAGCCATCAAATTCCCTGCCTCTGGGCTCAGGGAGCGAGATAAGCCACAGCAGTTACTGATGAAGAACTTGACAGAGTGAGTCAATGTTGCTGTCACACGCTTGATGTAAAGTTACTGGGTATGATCCCTGTCCCTGGGAGAGCTTCCCATCGTGGCCTGTGAACTGGGAGCTGCCTGTGGTCTGCCTGTTCAACAGCACCATGGCTGTCAGGACACTCTACTTTCTCAGTACCTAAGTTAACCTTTTTATGAAGCTTCTGTAAAGATAAACAACCTCTGAACTAAGACTCTTTATGTCTTTTTAAATTAATATACAGGACAGTGAGTTGAAATCTCTATAATGTATATATTAATAGCTAACACTGGATAATTCATAACCATCCCAAAAGATCCCAAAAGAATAAACACTCATCAGGGAACAGCTGCAAATCAAGGAAAGGAAAAAATCAGTCAAATCATAAATCACGGTAAAAATAAGACTGAGGCAAAGGCATTTTGGGACTGAAGACAACACACTGATTTTGTGTTTTTGAAAGAAGCAATATGATTTATTATCCATGTGTGCAACAGCAGACGCATCACGTATATTTTAGTCTTCTCCACAAAGTATATATAGTGATATTCAATATATTTACTTCATGAAAAGGAAGATCTGAGTTGATTCAGGGAATCTTTGAACAGCAGTCTCTGGGGAGGGTAAAATTTTCAAACCTGAAATTTAGACCATTAGGCCTGCAGGCTTTGCACATTACAGATTATAAAATGCTCTTCCTTCCCTGCTCTCCTCCATGATTTTCCTAAGTGTGCACGTTATTAGCGAAACTTAGACAAATGTTGATTGTGCAGACGGACTCCTCAGGTTTTTCATGTTGCTGCTGAGATTAATTCAAGCAATCCAAGCTACCTGCTGAAATTCAGGATTCCCTTTGGGAGCACCTGGGAGGGCAGGGTGGGCGCTTCTGTACTGCAGGTCACTGTGACCCTGATTTTTCAAGCACCGTAGTAAAAGCATCGTGTGTAAAGTATATTACAGTAACAAATTATGTGTGAAATGGCAGATGAGCAATGTGGGTTTTGTTTAGTCTGTGCATGAACATCTCCACAAATGTCTTTCCTTCTTTGTCCTCAGCATAGCACTTAAAATTTGCATCAGAGAGCATTATGCAAGGTTTGCATTAGGAAAGGTTGGATATTTCTTCCCCGGCTACCATCTGGGTAATCTGTCTGATCCTTCCCCAGATTCTAATTTATCAATGATAGATTATATGAATTTCAAGGCTAGGCAGTAGCAGAGGGAGGTTTAGGGGTGGGAAAAATTTAAACATTATTGCATGCTATACATAGACTGGGTTTTGTAATATCAGAGAGAGAAGCAGAGGAGATTCAGCCAGTTAACCTAATAGCACAGCTGGTAAAACACCAGGGGGTCTGGGTTAAAACCTTAGCTAGGTCATTAGTTTCCATCTTCCCCAAAGCTATTCACATTGTGAAGAGAAGCAGTCAGACAAATAAACAGTGAGGAGACTGTAAGATAGATATTAAAGCATAATAAGAAAATAATTTGAAAGAAAAATAAAATCAGTCCAGCACTTTTTCTTAAACAGAACATTGGTCTTTTTGTGGAAACGAGAAATACTGCAGTGATCTTTGCAGGAAATCCTAATTCTGCTATGGTGATATTTTCCTTTACTGCTGTTTCACATAAGCAAAGAAACATTCTTTGTTGAATGGATGTGAAGAAATGTGGTGGTTGTACTGCAGATATTAGCAGATGCCATTGTGAAAATAAATTGTCCAGATAGCAAAGGGAAATCATATCCCTGTTACTCTAGCCTAGAGAACTTCAGATGGTTTTAGTGGTGCTCTGATGGACTTGGAGAAGCTGGCAAGGTTTTATGTGAACTTTTATGTGGGCTGAAAAAAAGAGCTCAGTGTAGAAACTTGATTACATTTTTTCATGGTTAATGGAGAAACATTAGAAGAACTTCTAATTAGAAGAAGAGCAGTTCATTAGAAGAAGAGTTCTCAGAAGAACTGAGAGAGCGAATGTCTGAAGAAGGAAAGTTTGCCAAAAACTGTATCATGGATGTGCAAGCATTTGCTCTTTTTTCTCAAAGAACTTTCTCCTAAAAACATTTTGGAACTTTTTTTTTTAAAAAATAGAATGTGATTGGAGAAAGAAATAAGAAATTTTAAATACATTTTTTTAGCTTTTATAAAATACTGTATCCAATGATATTGTATTGGTGCAGTGCAGGTATTTTATTTATTTGATTTATTGTTTCTTTTATCTGCGTATTAGCTGGACAGGAATATTTAGAATTAGTATTTGCATCATCTAAATGATATTGACATTGCAAGCTCAGCCTCTCCTGCTCACCAACCCGTCACCCTGTGGTGTGTATTGCTAAGTCAGATGCTTTGTGTGTGTCAAACATAGGTCTAGCTGGGCATATGTTAATAAGGTTGCTTTCTGGAAAATGAAAATAGGATCTGAGGTATCTTGAATGTAAAGAAATCTTGTGCCTGCTTACTCTAGTTTTTTAAACTCTGGGGTTTTTTTATGCCACATTATTTCACTTGATTTACTTAGTTTATTTTCTGGTACGTGGGTCAAACCTTCACCAGTTTCTTAATTGCTGTTATTTGTTTAGACCTCTATAACATTTTTGTCTGCTTAGATTTTTTCCAGTGCCAAAATCTTTCTCACTGTGTCCTTTTCAGTGTTTATTTTAAGTAGCACCTTAGGGGTAGGTAGCACACCATTCTTTGCCAGTGACAGTAAGTAGTTTATGGCCAGGAAGAGCTGGCCCCCCATAAACAATGGTTTTGTACAACAGTACAAAATACAGTACAACAGTATTTTCTTAGCTCTTGCTGTCTGCAAGCCACACATCTCCAGGTGTGACCACACCATTTGAAGATGTTTGTCCAAGTACCATCTGCAGACCTGGTTGCATATCTAGGGTTTTAGTGTCACAGGCTTACATGAGAATAACCAACTCTTTCAATTACTAGAACACTTAATTAATGTGTGAGTTGTGTTCTGTTGGATGTTTCCTTGCAGTGCCCTGAGGTGCTGACTGTGGGTGTGTTTAGCTGGGCAAAAACCCAGACGTGGTTCACCAGTCCAAAGCCTTCCTGAGCTGTCCTTTCATCTGAAATGGGTGGGCTAGGCAGTTTCAGTGTGACTGCGATGGTCTTCAGCATCCTGCCGTGCTAACAGGGTGCCAAATCACAGAATAATGCTTTTCATTTGTTTAGCTTTACCCTGACATGTCTATCTCAGTGTTGTTTATCCACAAATGTGCTAGATTTGGGAGTCACTGCTTTAGATCCGTTGCAGTTCTGTTGTATACTCTGGTGAAAATCCTGAGAGAGTGGATACAACACAAACTGCTGTGTGAGGAAGAAAGGTCTGCCAAAAACTTGTGTCATGGGTGTACAAACATTTGCTCTTTTTTCTCAAGGGTACTGACCAGTGCCTTGCTAAAATACCAAGCATTGGAAATTTCTGTGTTTCTCCCCACACACAAGTTTTTCCTTTAGAGGTAGTGGAAAATATCTCTTCACATACTTAATTTTTTTGAGCTGATTCATAAGTACAGGATTTTATGTTATTTTTCCCCAATTCGTTGATCATCAGTTTCTACTTTTCTTATTCCATGATTTTCAGCGTAATAAGCCTGTCTAGCTAGTAATAGCCCTTGCTTCAGCCTCTGCCCTTGAACAAGAGCAACTTCCTTGTTCCTTACTCAGAAAGATTCCTGAGTTGTTTTGGTCCCAAGCTCTGTCACTAAGCATGCCCCTCTAGAAAGAGCTGTAGCCCATTGTACTTTTTTCTTAGGTAAGTTCATTTTTACAATATTCTGTTGCACGTTGTACCTTTCCTCATTTTTTATTTATCCAATGCGTAGGTTAATGATGATCTGCTATCACTGTGAACTCCAAAGTTTTTGTGAGCTTAAAATGAGTAAGTGTTGCACATGTTTTCAGGTTTAACTCAGTCATGAGGATTGATGGACTGCTCCTGGCTAAATGGAAAGACCTCTCATTGACCGTGGTTAAAGTGCGTGCCAGTAGGCAGTTGCTGTCCATCCACTGATATGCAATAACCTGTTCCTTTGCAGTCGCTTCCTTTTTGTTTGAGCTTCTACTTTTCTGTAAGGTGTTTTTCATATCCAAGCCAAGATTTTAAAATATCAAAAGAATCCATCTGAGATTTTATGGCAGCACTCAGCACGTTCAGTGGGTGTTTTTATGGGTAGTGCTAAGGTGATAGTATTCAAGAAACAGATGGGTTTGTATTGGTCAATGTACAGATGTAAGACAACCTTAGTGCATAATTTCATGAAGCTTTAGTAATTTACTGTTGTATATCTGTTTTGTGTATACATATGCCTGAGGGAAGGACAAGGTTTTAAATGTTTTTAAAAAGGCATCATAGGTGGTATTAGCTAAATGATGTGTATTACCAGGTGTTAGTGCTCTTTAGAACAGAAGCTTCATTTTTGTCTTTTCCTTCATCAAAGGAACAGAAGCACTTCTATCATAAGCATTGCTTGGTTTATTTTTTTTCCTCTGCATTTTGCTAAAAAGAAAAAAAAAAAAAATGCTACCTGACCATTTCTAAACACTCTATGTATGTTCAATTTGAACATGCAAACATATATTATTATTGTTACATTGTGATAATTGTTAATAGTATGCTACTCTTCCACTGAGAACAAAAAAAAAAAAACCTGCAAAGATGACTGCAATGTTAAAATGGTTTTTAATACAGTCATTCTTCACGTATGTAAATGTAGTATAAAAGCTAACTCAAAAGGAAGAGAATGCTTCTGGCAGGGTCACTTTATTCAGCTACTGCTGAAATAGCTTAGTTTGCCAAAACCCGCTTAAGTGTTTTTTCAATAAGTAATCTTTTGTTGTGATGGCAAGTAAAGCATCACCTCTACCTCTTTTTATCATTAATATTAAGGGAAGGGAGTAGATTTGTTCACTGATGAGTATGTTGCCACTGCAATTTTTAAAGGCTTAATTCATAGCTGTTTCCTAGTAGTTTAAAAGACAAAACAACCCACCTTGTTGTCACAGGGCTTGACATGTCAGATGCAGTCTGGCTGTTGAATCACTTCACTGCCATTACTTCAGTGCACCTCTAATGTAATCCTACTTCCATTCTTTACAGAAGAAAACTTTATTTTAGATCTAATTTTCTGGAAAGAAAATTTATTTCTTTTTGTATCAGCTATAAAATGAAGTTGAACACTAGGGAAAATGTGTGTAAATAAGGAAAAATGAATGTATGCCAGCTGCTCCCTTTCATTTCTGATAAGATTCTTAGAATTGATGTTGTTTTTTTCTTTATGATGCATGAATGTTAATATATTGGCCAGGAACCCTACTCTTTTCTCTCTTAAGACATCTGAGCTTTCTGCAAATACTTAAAACACTTCAAACTCATGCACTGATCTCTGGATGTTGACTGGGCTCTCATGGAGGTTGATGAGGATTAGACTCCTCTATGTTGTAATGGAATCCAGATCACAGTAAAAACTGTTCTTTGCTACTCTACATCTCATCTGTAGCTGAAAGGACTCCTCTGTTCTCTGGAAAGAAATCAGAGCACGTCCAGTTTTAATGTCATGCTTCAGTGTACTGTCCAGACAGTAGCAGAACATAGTATAGCATAGATATTCTTCCTGGATATTTCAGCATTCCTTTTCCTTAATTCTTTATCTTCCTTCAAGAGAAGATAGCAAGGCCAAGCTTGATTTCAGAGGAATCCTAAACCCTCTGAGATGATGAAACTAATGCCTCACATCAAAAGCCGTTTAGGAGTGTTTTCCTTTTTTGTTGTGTTAATCAACATCTTTATTAAACTAAGGCTAGAGCATGAGTTTGAGTAGTATCACACAGTTATCTCTGCTCTTGAGTTACTGGCATGCCCCCAGCTTGGTTTTGGCCAGTGCTCCCTGAGCCACAGCCCAGAGCATGGATAAGGCAGGACAAGGGACTGTACACAGAAGTCATACAGATAAGATTGCCAGGACTGAGTGGGAAGGTTTATCTGGATGGACACAAGTGTCCCACTCTCCTCCTGGTGTGTTTTATTTATGACTGTACACATAGCTGTACATTCCATTCCACAGCATCCAAAATGAATGAGGAGGAGTTTACTGAAGAAGAGGTCATTTGAGTAGAAGCACTTATTTTTTACTTATTACTCTGGTCCCTTGAGAAGCCTATTTGACAACAGCAGAGCTGGTTAAAACTGATAATCTCCATGTTTTTCATTAGACATTAGTCCGTGTTCTCCATTGGTTTCAACAACCAGCAGTCCCTCTGTATCACTACTGGAAATCACTGTACCAGTAGCTGTTCAGTATATCACCCTTCCTTGTGGTGTTAAGAAAAATACTGCTTGCAGTAATAATCGGGCTGAGAAACCTTAATCACTAGTGCAATGTTTGGAAAGTTACCTCATACAGATTTAAAGCTGAACAGAAAAAAACCCATCACTTCTGTACTAGACACAGGAGTAACTTTACTATCTTTATAATAAAAATCTTAGTGTGACCAGTACAAATTTGTTCATTCAAATGGATCCCACAAGAGTGATATATATGGTGTGTGTCGGGAACATGGGCATTTATTTTGTACAGACATAAGATTGTATTAGGTTTCTAAATGACTTAGAGCACTGTTAGCAGAAGACATAGGCCTTGTAATAAGAGTTGTTCCCAGAGTGGGACTGTTTTAAAAATCAAGGGTCTGTTTCAAAATAAAGCTAAATGGAGAAGGTCATGCAAGTTTTCATTTGCAGAACTGTGGAGTTTTCCAGCCAGTACAGACCAGTTTCCAAGCTGCCCTTTTGCACTCAGTTTTTTGCTGTGCTGTGTGCCAATGTCTGCTATACCTCCAGAGCAAGTGCCAGGCTCTGACCTTGCAGTTCAGGTGTGATCGAGTTCCTTGTCTTGAGGCTTGCACAAAGATCAGGAAAAATTGATGCATGTTCTGCCAAATCTTGCAGGTGAAGTTTTAGCACAGTATGGGTTGAGCTGTTGATAGCACAAAAGAACTGGGCACAAGGGGTGCAAAGTCATCTCGTCTCCTGGTTTTTCCCCTTACAACTTGCACCTCAATGTTTTCAGTCATGAGTCTGTTCACATGTCTGGATATGGCTCAGAAAAAATTACCTCTCTTCATTAATCAGGCATTGAGTGTCTGGGGGTAGGGAGAGGGTGATGTTTGGTGCTAACCAGTGGGAGGACGCCCCAGCCCTGTGGGAGAGTCATCCTTTTGTGCCACACACCGGGGCTCCCTTCTCGCCCGGCGCGGTGGCAGCACAGCCAGAGCTGCTGGGGTATGCGCGGGTTTTGCCTCGCAGGGAAGTGGAAAGATGAAATTTAATATGCAAGCAGAACAGGAAGGAAAGCGGATTTCCTCCAGAAATAAAAAAAAAAAAGCCCTAAATTTTGCCTGCACATCCTCTCCAACATTCAAAGCAGCACTAAAACCTTTCAGGTTTTCATCAGAAAACCAGCATCCCTACGTAGACATTTCATGGGCAGGATTGCAGGATTTCCAGTTCATGAAAACTTTAAAACCCAACCATAAAACCCTCTTCTTCCTTCATTTAATAGGCTTAGTTCTGTTCCTTCAAGTGGAGCTTCTAAATTTGATACTGTTTCACTAGGTCTCATACGGTTGCTTTTGAACCTTAAATTAAATTTGGATTCATTAATACATTTACAAATGGGAAAAAGGAGAGAATGCAATGGAATGTGCAAGGGAAAGACTAGAAGAAGGACCTAGAGCACGAATACATAACAAAGCAGCTGTTATTTCTGGCTGGTATGACTAGTCTTCACATAGTGGTATATTTTAGCTCTGGTGAGTTTGTTGGCAATAGAGCAGTATTTACAGTGGGTTTCTATATGCTGAAGTGAGGCATTTTGGTAGCAACAAATAATTTGAAGATGTGATACTCCCAGCATAAGTCATCAGGCAAATTCCCTAGTACTGCTAATTAAGTAATGCATATAATTGCCTTTAATTATTTTTTCCTAAAAGTTGTTTTAATTTTAAAATTGACACCGATTTGTAAATAAGTAGGACTGCCCTGTCTTCATTTACAAGTAAAGGTTTTCAAACCTTATGTACAGGTTTTGGCGGTTGAGACATCATTGCTGACTTGGAGATGTGTGTGGTTTTCTTTGTATGAAAAACAGTTTTCTGGGTATCCTTAGTCTGGAATAACTAAAGAGGGTTGGTTTATTTTAATGCTAAAGATTTTTTTTTAAATAAAGAACAGTTACCTGAATATTAATTTTTGCTTGGGTGCTTTTCTCCCTATAGGTTTTATGGCAGGCATACAGAGGAACCCCCAAATGTCACAGTATGGACCTCAACAAACTGGACCTTCCATGTCACCACATCCCTCACCTGGAGGTCAAGTGCATCCTGGAATTGGTAGCTTTCAGCAGAGTAATTCAAGTGGTACTTATGGGCCTCAGATGAGCCAGTATGGACCACAAGGTAAAAATGCTAGCTGGTGATAGATAAATTTTTTTTTTTTTTTACAGTGTGTATATGTATATGTATCATGTATGTGAGTATGTATGTTAAAAACAGCAAAAACACACACAAAACACTCTCCATAAAAAAAAAATCCTAAACAAATAAAGCTGTATCCAAAGTTGGAGCTGCACCTTGTGGAGGAAGCTGTTTCTGTTATTAGCACCTTTCTCTGGATAAAAATAGTGACCTTAAATTAGGCAAGGAAATGCAGAATCTGTGGCATTGCCAGGTCTATTGTTTAGGAGCCCAAGCATGTCATCTCTGTGATGAGGCTGCATTTGAGCAAGCATGGAATAAGGGTCACAACACCGATCCCAAAATAGGACTTCTTTTCTTAGATGAAATCCCAAGGCCAACCTGAAATTGCGTGGTGACTTAGAGGGTAAAGTCTTCTAACAAGCGTAATAATACAGTGGCTACTGTGGAAATAGAATATTGAGCTCTGATGCGTATGGTTTGTGAATCTTAACTAACCCTTCAGACTGAGAGAGACAGTCCTTTTATTTTGCTTGTTTGACAGAATTGGTGGGGGAGTAAACCAAAATAGAATACTCAATTTCTGCCCCTGGACAACCTTGAACTTGTCTATTGTTTTGCCTTTAATGGATAACCTTTATAAAGTATGCGTCTGTTTAGGGGTTTAATGAAGTTGAAGTCAAGCCATGGAATATACAAGGGTCAGTATTTTCTTTAGAGGTACATGAAAAAGCTTTTCTATTTCAGCACTTCCTACTGTTGCTTTCTTACTTAAAAGCCTCAGAAAGGACTTGAGCCAGCGATGGGAATTTCTGTAGGGCTCAGTGACTTTCTGTGCTAGCAAGTATGGTTATTTTAGTCTCCTGAGTTTCTGAGAACTAGTTCTGATGTTTGTTTGCTAGGAGCCTTGCTGCCCTGTGCAATGTTCCTTTCTGTTTCATCTCTGGGTAGCGTTTGGTTTAGTGTTTTGAGCACAGGGCTACAAGCCAAGATTTCCCAGTTTCTAATTTTGGCTCTGCCTTTTACATCATCTTTCAGCTTAGGCAAGTAGATTCATTTCTCTGCTTTGCTTTCCTTGACTGTGAAATGGGGCTAGTAATGCCTTATAGCCATGTGTGAAGATTAATTACCTAACTCCAGTTGACTGGTGCTTTCCTTTTATTTGGAAAGCATTTTGTGGCCATAAAATGCTGTCCAAGTGCTTATTTTTATCTGCACAGTGAGCAACTAGCTTAACTGGTAAAAAATCCAGTGGATTTATGATGTGCTATCCTGACTTCCAGCTGTACTGCTGCTGCTGAGATTCCGAACCATGGGAATAGTGGGTGTCAAGTGCACTAAAACATTAGCCATCCACACTGATTGAATGGAAAGGTTTTTGTACTAAATCAATGCATTTAAGTAACATGCCAAATACTACTTTCTTTTTTTGCTTGAGTTCAGCAGTTCTTTTCCTCCCTCTGTAGATGAAAGTGCCTATGTAATGATTTTATGGGTCATGGTCAGGAAGAAACTGCTATTAAAAAGTGAACTTGAGGGACAGGAAGAAAATGAGCATCATTGTCATTAACAGGCCATTTCAGAAGGGTTTGCTGAATGGTGTGATGGATGAGAACCATGTTCTTCTGCCAGTGCTTGGAAAGTACTGGTGATTCTGTGCACTGCTCATCATAAAATTAGGGCCTTGCAGACTGACAGCTCTGTAGGTAACAATTAGACCAGAAGAATACTACGTTTTCACCAGGTTGATTTAACCACCAGGGATGAAGTTAGTGGTATTTCCAAGTTATGTGTTTACCTGGACTTAAGGTTTTAATAGCATTTTTTCATTTTAAATAAAAGTAATCCATAATTGCAACTCTTAACATACCCTATTACAAAGCATAATCATATGCCAGCAATGATGAATATATAATAATGTTATCCCTTTTGCCTTTTTCTGCCATAATAGGAAATATATTAAAAATTACCTGAGTTGAAACCAAGTTCTTAAATTATTAAACTAAAGTAATTCTCACGGATCTGATTTGCTTTTCATGTTTTGTTCACATAAGCCTTCTTCCAGAATATTGTTAAGCTTAGGCTTGGTTTGACAAAACTACTTGTATTTTCATATATGCATCAAAGCATTCTGGACACTAAGCTTTTGATCCAGCTTTGAATACTGGATTTCACTATGTGCTGTCCTGAAAACAATTGCTCAAGGCTAGTGTCCTCTGTGCAGGGAGTTGCTCACCATAGTAAAGACTACACTGTTAAATTTGGACTGGTAGTATTAGCCCCCAGTTCATGAGAGCAGAATGATCCATTTCATGCCTATGGTTGATTTATTTGATTTCCATGTGTTTACATGACACTTAAAACTATAATAAGAGCAGAATATATTTTCCCAGGGAGCAGTTCTGTACTGGGTCCTAGTCCAATTCTGTGAAACCGTTTCCTACAAAAATAATAAATGGCTTTGGCTCCACACTTCAGTGTGTCTGGGATACAACACAGGAGCATACAGTACAGAAGATTAATTTTTTTATTAAATCTCAGCATTTTCCTGTCCCCAGGAAGTTAAAAAAAAAAAAATAGAGCAAGGATGGAAGTTGTTACTGAAAGAATCTCTTTGGTTTGTATTTGGACAACATCTAGCTCAGGGGCTAATGAAGCTCTGGTCTATGACCCGAGCATCAGACTGCTGCCACAGCAAAATGTCCCTTAAATGCACTCTGGAGAGCAGTCAGATGCCGTAGTCAGTTGGATCTTTTAAGACTGGGGCAGAGAAAAGCTTCCTGTGAATCAGTAAAATGTCTCAGAAATGCCTCCTATCTTCCTGACTTTTCTTACTCAGTTCAGCAGTAAAGCTGTTCTGTTGGGGAGAGAAATCAAAGAAAGAAAGAGGGAAATTGGTACTGAATTTGTTTGAAGCACAACCCCAGAGCTTCACCATAAACCCCCTTTTGCTTGTGATAAAGTAGTATGAATTAAGTATTTGTGCTTTTAATGTTGGACTCATTTCACAAAAGCAATTTGCTGTCTAGTTCCCACTGATTTTAATCCTAGATTTTAATTAAAATGGTAGCATCTTAAGGATGAGATGCCCTGCGTATCTTGAGAGTCTGGATCTCTGAATCCATACCCATGTATGCAAGAGTCTGTGGAGCTCAGACTTAAATTGTATCTTACTGAAATCCCATAGGTAATTCAGAGGAATTCAGAACAACACATTTAAACTGCCTGTAGAAGAATAGCTGGATGGTTAAATGCACATGTGAAAAATTCTAGAACTACTCTAAGATGCTCTTTTTAATACGGTGAATCTGATCTATGTCTCTGAAGCAGAGAGCAAAGCTAACAGGTAGTTCTCAAATCTCCCTCTTCTGAGTTTGCCTAAGATCTCAGAGCACTTTGTTCAGCAAACCTGAACAAAGTGGACCAGGGTTTCAGCAGTATGAACATCTGTCTTTGGCAGGTTGTTAGTCAGCTTTTTTATACTTTATCTTCATTACACTTTTTTTTTTTTCCTTCTGATTCCTGTTACAGCATTGTTTATTCTCATACATTAGAGATGTCGTCTCTCTGGGTACAATTCTACTCTGCCAGGGGGGAGTTGGAATCAAAAATCCCTTAGATATGGAGGGGAGGAGTTGTTCAGTAGTACTGTGCAGCCAGTGTTGCCAGGCTTGTACCCACTTGAAAAGTGTGGGCTCTTGAACTTGGCTGCCTGACACGTCCAGCTGATGTGGGCTGGCCTAGCATCTGCTGCATTCATTGTGTTTAATGCTGCATCCATCTGTTTTCTGTCAAAGGCACTGCCAACAAATTACTAATCTATTAGAGAAACATGGAAATAAGATTGCACTCCTCATTCCTGGCAATTCCTCTTGTATTTTGTTTGGCTTTTATTTAGCCTTTTTTTTTTTTTTTTTTTTTTTTTTTTTTTNTTTTTTTTTTTTTTGTGGTCTGGGAAAGGTATAAGAATAGCTAGTACTTGAGGTATTGAGGAAATGCTTAGGGGAAAAAAAGATGGAAAAAAACATTGAGACTTGTTTTCCTTACTAAAAAGATATGACTTCCTTGTGCATCTTGTATCCCCAAAGATGAATGATTAGGAGCTATTTTAACTGAGCCACATATTTTTATGGAGAAGATTCCACTGTTTTTTCTGTGTTTTGTGTTTGCTGGAAAAGCCAGAGCAGCACATAAGATCACATTTTTTGTCCCAGTTCAAAATAGCATCAAAACATCAGTAGTATTTTAGCATTGGTGTTTGCTCCTCCACACATGCTGCTGAATGTACTTTGTAGACCCTAGATGACAAAACAAATTGGCTTCATGTAAATTGGACTGACAGTAGCTCCCAGTGATCATGGATATGAGGTCTGCTAGTCTAGGGAGAGAATTTGCTTCACTTTGGGAAGTAGTGTTACTAATAGCATGTACATAAGATGTGCTAACTGCTGTGCATAATCTTTGAGTCCACATATACACCATCCTGCTGTATTACATTTTTTTTATACAAAGCAACTGGATACCCAGAGCAGCATCCAAGTTTTGTGCTATTGCCTGTAACACATAGCAGAGCAGTGTGAAACTAGTCAACCTTTCAGTCTGTAGTCACTTATGCTGGATCAGAAGCATGGCTTGAGCAGGTCTCAGCAACTAAAACTCTGGCTGGGAGCGATGGCTCACTGAACTGAGAATAGTCAGCTGCCAGCAGCCAAGCCTAGAAGAGGAGGGGAAGTGACAGGGCAGTCTTAAGACAGCATAAAGCTGAATCTGGAGCCTTTCATATCTGCTGAACCACATATTGGGGATTCTTCTGTGAGGACCCCCAGGCAGAAACTTGAATTTTAAAGCAGAAGAGGATGGTTGCTTCATTTCCTTGGGAAGCATAAGTCTCATATATTCTCGCCAAGGAGATCTTGTAGTAGAGTGAGTCAGTTACAGACTGGAGAGGAGAAGATTAGCGAAATCACAGCAGCAGGAGCATATGAATTAATTATGTGTGCATTCAGATGATGGATGAATATGTTTATTTTAAATACAAATGGGAGTTGGATGCCACCAACTCCCTCTGCCTGGTAGCTGAGGCCTGAGGAGAGGCATGGCTGATCTGCACAATCACAGGAAGAGTCCAAGGGCTTCTGCCTTCAAATAAGCGTGGGAATATCTGAGAGTAGTCAGGAAACTGCTTTGTGGCATCCCACAGGGAGGGAATGGGTCATGTTTCCACTAATCTGGATGAGATGGAAATGAAGACAAGTCAAAACTGATGACTGAAGTAGTGCAATGTGATACGTTTCCTAAAATAGTTTTCTATCATATCTTTAGCTTTTCTTTTTCCTCTTTCTCATGCTGCCTGGGTTTGTTTCTGTAACACTGCATGCTGTATACTCAATTTTTCTTGAGATTTCAACGTGACAGGAAAATCAGCGCTCAAATGAGTTAAGCTGCTGCAAGCGGAGCACTTCACTCCAGTGACAACACAGATTGGGTTCAGCCAGGTTTTCATGCTGTCCTTCATAAGGCACTTTCTTGTATGAGCATCTTTGTACTGCTGCTGCTTACTTGTGTAAGACTAGTCTTGTTGGAGGAGTTGCACTGTAAGCTACCACCCCTTATGCTGACATAGCCAAACTGAACTTACTAGAAAAGCAGGATGGGGCAGGAGAGAGCAGGAATCTTTCTTGGACCCCAGCAGTCATCCTCACCAGTCCAAATCATCTCTGTCTTAAATGGGCAGAACAGTTAGGAGCAAGAAGCTTGTTGCTGAAACTGCAGAAAGACAAAGGAATGTGAACATGAAATTACAAAAATAAGATTCTTCCTTGAACTTATGTAATGGGATTCTTACGTGCCACATCTTTCTCTACTGCATAAAGCAGTTGTGTATGTTGTGCTGTGCTGTTAACCCTCTGGAGGCTGTGCTTTTCTTTATTTCCTGTTGCCTTGTAACATACATTAGACAGCAAATGTTTGAGGGTACACGAAAATCAAGTTGGAGGGGTGCTCAAGAGGTGTTCTTTGCTGACCTTGTATTAAAATCAGGATCAGATAAAGGATCAGACCAGGTTACTCTTGGCTTTATGCAACTGGATTTTGAAAACCTGCATGCAGGGAGTCTGCATAACCTCCTTGGGCACTTTGTTCCACTGCTTCTCTGTCCTCGTGTAAAAGCGTTATCCCAACTTTGAGGCCAGCGTGGGTCACTTTAGTTCACATGTGTAAGTTCTGCCACTGCTAACTTCTAACCAGAAATATTTGCTCAAAAATTTTAATGTTTTTCTCTGTGCTTTTTTATCATTTTGTTCAGGAAACTACTCCAGACCACCAACGTACAGCGGTGTGCCCAACACAAGTTACAGTGGCCCAGGACCCGGCATGGGTATAAATGCCAACAGTCAGATGCATGGACAGGGGCCAAGCCAGCCTTGTGGTACCATGCCCCTGGGACGGATGCCATCAGCTGGGATGCAGAGCAGACCATTTCCTGGAAACATGAGCACTATGACCCCCAATTCTCCTGGCATGTCTCAACAGGGAGGCCCTGGGATGGGCCCACCCATGCCAGCTGTGAACCGTAAGGCACAGGAGGCGGCTGCTGCAGTGATGCAGGCTGCTGCAAACTCCGCTCAGAGCAGGTATGCATTCAGGTGAAAGGAGTTTAAATAAGTAGGAACGTTTTCCTTGTCATTTCTGAAGTAATAGCACTGTATAGGTGTGTGAATGTGCATTTATACATGTTCTAGCTATGCCCTTATCTCTGGGAGGAGATGGTGTGTCCAAAGAATACTTTTTGTTAATCATCTCCTTTTCTTAAGGAGAAAGCATGCTGTTGCCTTTTTGAATTATCCTCTCAAAAAGCAATTGTGGCAATGGTGATGATGGCCACTTCTAATTTGGTTCTTGCATTACAGCTTTAGGAAAACCCACAGAATTGCCATGACATTCAACAAACCCTCTGCAACTTCAAACTTTTTTGAGTGTTTATACTTCTTCTGTCTGTGAAAAAGAGAGGGCCAACATGTCCTCAGCAGCTTACCTCTGCCAGAGAGTAAGGAAGCCTGTGAAGCTGCCCATCAGCTCTTGCATCTCTTGCCCACGTTTTCAGCAGCAGTGTTGATGGCAGTTCTCTTCTGCGGGATGTTCTCGCTCCCAAGTAAGACTGCAGAGGGGGAGAGGAGGATAGGCTGAGGGGAGCAGCTGGAGGGGAGAGGCAGAGGGAGACATAAAACAATCTGTAGTTATCTGTAGTTGGTACCTCCCAGCTGTGCATCCATAATAGAGAACTTGCAGAACTGCAGAGGTTGGAGCCATCGTCTGTCTTCTTGTCTCCCCTTTGGGCAGCATAGCTACATGTTCCCATTCGTATATGGGTTTTGGTAAAAGGCACTTTGCTGTCCATGTCATTCTTAAAATGCCTGAATATTTGCAATTAATTTTTTTTTTTTTTGGGTGAATTTTTCAGATTAAGTAACATCCACGTTTCCCTGGACTCAAATAATTCCTGGCGTATTTATTATCTTTTTCCGTTGCAAGAAGGTCCATAATGTTTGAGAATTACACAAATCTAGTTGCACTCTTCTGGTGAACGTGTTCATATGTGTGTGTTGCTCACTGCACTTAGACATATGCATACAGAGATGCACATACATTCATGCAGATATTTGTTATTCAAGACCGGTGTTTGTGGACACTAGAGTTGCTTTTATTCCAAGATGCAATGTTAAACAAGAAATAGGAAGCCAGTGTGTCCCTGTATTTGTTACTTTCTTGTTTTGAGAGCTTGAAAGGCAGGTGGCTACTAATGATAAGCAGCAGCAAACTTTTGAAACAATAACAGTTAATTTAATGTACTTCGTGTTCTTGCTCAGTAAAATAGAAACAGGCTCCCTTAAAACAGGCCATACTCCAGCAGATATCTGTGAACCAGCAGTTCCTTTCTTCTGTTGCTTGCTTTAACAGACCTGTCTAGTAGGATTTATGGAAGTCTGCTTCTGTCTGTCTGGTTTGGGCTATAAGCTGATAGGTCAGGCACAAAGGAATAAATAGGCCATCAATGCAGCTGCAGGAACAGGATTTCTCTATAATCATAGAATGAAAGGAAAAGCTCACATTTGTTGGTCTTGACAGCAAGAAAAGACTTTGTGTTAAGTGGAAAGCATTTGGTTGTGATTCAACTTACATGTTGGGCATAGTGTATGATGTTTGATCAAAAACTGGGTTAAATGATTACCACTTCTATCTCACATTTTCCTCCCAAGTCAATTTTTTAGAACTGCTTTTTCTTTCTAGCTTTGACTGGACAGAACTGCACCATTTTGGAGCATTCCTGTCACATACTGCCCATTCCAGTGATCCGGCACCTATGGAAGAGCTGAGCAGGCACTGACTATCACAAATACTGGCAAAAGGGTTATTTATAAACTGCAAATTGGGAGGAACTTGTCACACTGCTCTCATGTCAGGGGGTTGCAAGCACACTGTTTTCCTCTTTGATCTCAAGTCAGCTGTGGGGGAGAAAGAATAATGGCTTTTGGCTATTCCTGCAAGTCCTCGAGACTTGCATATGGAAAGAATGTATTTGACAATGACTCGGATTTGTGATACAGATCAAATCCAGAGAGGCTGTTCTTGAGTTCTGCTTCAGGCCACCACACATTAGGTCACCTGTTTATCCTGTCTGAGGCTGGCAGACACACCATGTTTTCTTCACAGCACCCGAACTATGGCAACACTCAAGCTCCCTCAGTGCACCAGCCTGACCAGTATGGGTAGGCAGAAGGTAAACTGGGCTTGCTGTGGGACCAGTTTTAAAAAATGTTTATGAACATTATCCCATCTGGCTGCTGAAGGAATATAAAAATCACATGAAAGATACAGAAATACTTGCATAAATAGAGGGGATTTTAGTTTTTTTCTTTTCTTTTTGCTAATGTCACTGTGACAGTACAATGAAAATCTGCATGTCACTCACTCAACACACCTGCATGGCTTTTGCACAGCTCCATTTCCTTGTACCTAAAAGGGAAATGAAGAACCTCGTCATTGAGAAGGAATGAGATGTCTCCTTCCCTGACCCAGGCACCATCTTTCTCTCTTCATTTTTGGTGCTCTTGTCCGCAGCGGTGCATGCAGCCACATTTTCTGGACTTGGTGGTATTGTCACTACTGCCTAGGCAGAGAACTGCAACCTCCAAAGTATAATTCTTTTCTGAGAGGTGATGTACTGAGGGAGTGATTACAGGGTTTCTTAACCAGATTTGCAAGGAAGTTTTAGTACACTGTAGTTGAGTATGCATGTATTTGAAAACTTAGTCTCTAGAAGAATTTTTAGGAGCACTAAGTATCCCTTGCAAAACATTTGCCTGAAGTGCAACTACTGTTTTCTCACCAGAGTCCTCCACACTGATTTCTGTAACCATATCACAAATTACAGAACTGGGAGAAAGTATCTATGTTGGCTCCCAGCCTGTTGCTCCCTCACAAACAAGTCCATCTTCACCTGAGATTTAACTCTTACGGACTTCCCTGCCATCCTGTTATTTCAGTTGTTGCCTCTGTAGGAACGCTTTAATGCCCAAATTATTGCTGCTGTCACGGCAGTTAACAAGTTTTAATTACCAGTTTTCTGTAGCTGCTAGTTTGGTTTTTCCCACAATAACATCATTTTCCCACAATAACATCAAGA
The DNA here is from genome assembly GCA_013397155.1 of Irena cyanogastra. NCBI lineage: Eukaryota > Metazoa > Chordata > Aves > Passeriformes > Irenidae > Irena > Irena cyanogastra. The sequence goes on along the minus strand of VWZV01002809.1, from coordinate 217,466 downwards.
ACAGTAATTTTAAATACGTGTATGAGACATAAACGATGTGTACAGAAAAAGCAGGAAGAAAAAAATAATTAGAACACGAGTTTACTGGTTATCCAGTTCAGAAAACAGAACTTAGTGTAATGGGAGAGCACTCCCACTGTACAACTTTACCTAACTGGGAAGACATCACTCCTGTATGCCAACATGCATAAACAGTGCCCAGCCTTTTTCTTCAAATGTGTTGAGTTGATAGGATTCAGCTGTGGAGCTCAAAAAGTGTTGGATTTTTATTACTATAAAACACCCTCCTCTGTGTAGAATTAAGAAATAAAATCAAATAGTTGTGTCATAGTCGTGGTTACACAGCAGTATTTCTTTTCAAGTTTGTTGTGATCCACTTCAAGGTCAACTTGTTGACTCAGTAGCCAAGTATCAGTAGGGGAGAGAAATTTATCTTCAGCTGTTAATCCACAGGATCTGTCCTTTCCCAGCTCAGGAGTCTCATTTAGACATAGAATGCTGGTTTGCCTCTGCCTTGCCAAGTCGCAATAAGCAGCAGCGTAAAATGAATTTAAATTGCATGCATCAGAAAAAAAACCTCTTCCACTGGGGCACAAAATCAATGTTCATTAACCAGGGCAGGATGATCAGGATCTGAGTGTCAGCCAGCTATACCTAGGTATCATCCATAGAGCAGACCACCACCGTTTTCATTAGAAAAGATTAAAATCATATAAATGCAAGTGGTGGCTGTAGAAGATAGTAGGTTTACACCATTTGAATTAGCCTTTGACCTCATCTTGAGGTCTGCTTTATATTAAGCTTAGATTAATTTGTACGGCTACATAATACCTTCCCTGTAAGCTAAAAGCTTATGATGTGCTAGTCTGTCTTGGGCATGCATGCCAGGGTTTCCCAAATGATAACTGCCATGTCAGGCTAGAGAAAAGAAAGGTGGTTTTAAGATCTCTTCATTGGATCTCTTCATTGTTTCAGGCTACCCAGGGTGTTCAAGCTTGCTCTGAGTAAAAGTTCACAGCAGGCAATGTTAAATAAATCTCTAGTAGCCTGTGTAGTAATTCACTTTATTTTCAGGAGAAGAGGGTGAAGGAACTACAAAACAGTGTTTTCCTTTTTATATTTGTCTTGTCTTGGTCTCAGCATAACCATTGACTGGTGAGGACTGTATGCTGAAGACCTAATATGTCCATGGAAGAAAGTTGGCGTTGACTGAAACCCCAAGGGCTGGTTCTGCTGCAGGAGACTAGAACTCAGAGGACTCCCTAAAGGGCCAGGTGGCTCCAAAAGATGCTTTATCATACTGTGATTCTTAGAACAGTACATATATTTATAGTGATAGATAAATGTTCTTGTGTGTACAAAACTGCATCACAATAAGCCTTCAGTAAAAACAAACAGTTTTAAGCAAATGAGATACTGTTTTCCCTGTTGATGTGAAAGGCAGAAAATTTAGCCAATATCTTCTAGTACCAGCCAATGTTGAGCTCCTCAGTTTGTAGATGCCCAGCTTGAACCTTTGCAGGACTATGTGTGCACTGTCTGTGAGCTTTTGCTTCCTGCATCAAGTTCTCAGTTTAAAATTGATTATCAGGTTGGCACCCAAAGTCAACAGACATCTTTAGAGCTAGATGCTTGTCACCATCACTTTCAGCATCTCTCGTGCTAGCAGTGAGTGTCATTCTGAGCATGTCTTCTTAGCAGTTGAAAGTGTGACTGTAGTATATGGAAAGGTAAAAACATAGTTGTAAAATGGCTGGCTGTTCGTAGCGTGGCCTTAGAAGATGTAATTCAGTGCTCGCTGGCTGTAAAATGTGCATCCAACTGGATGCTAAAATGAGCCTTTTTCTGGTGCAACTACAGTTATCAATACCTGAACTAATTACAACAAAATGAGTTTTGATGTACCTACATGAGAAGCAATCCTATCTTTGAAGGCAGCCCCTTTGACCTCAATGTACCTTAATATGATTCTCAGGATTGCATGTTGCAATTTTGTAAATTAAAGCAATTTTTTTTTATAGATTGAGTGAATTTAGAATTCAGTGCCATTGATTTTAGAGGAGACGATTCAGACCTAGTAGCTTATTAAACTGAGGAACTGGGAACCAGTTTTGCTATTTGCAACCTCTGATCATTTTAAATCCTGGCCATTGGGTTGCTCAATTGAGGTGGATATTTGCATTATCTTCTGCTGATCCTCATGCCACCTGAGAAGTGGTCTTCAGTCTCTACAATAATGTGTGATGTTACATTGCTTTGACATACTTCTAGGCATTCTAGAATGTGGTTCTGGTTCTAAATTGCTTAGCAACTGGCTAGATACCACAGCCTCATTGTAGCGTGGTGAGAAGAATTTAGTACATTTTTAATCAGTCATAAAACTGATCAAACAAAGCTGCACTGATATTAGAGAACTTCTGTTTTACAGAGAAACACAATTAGTGTAAATTAGTTTTAAAAGTGCATTCTAGATGTCTTCTTCTTAGTCTGTGTGTGTGTATACACATACATGCACACTTGCACACATACAGGCACACTAACCTTCCATCAGCATTTTTCTCCTGCTGTGTATGTATAATTCATAATCCCGTGTTGCTGGTGCCAGCAAAGCACTTTTTCTGTATTATTTTCTCCAACAGCAGGGTAATGCAGCACTGCTGATGGACTAGAAGGTACTGGTGAGGAAATACAGTAATGGACATGGTGCATTAAAATGTCAAAAGGAAAAAGAAGGAGGCGGAAATGGGGAATAAATTTTTTAAAAAGAATAATAATATAAATAAAACCCAGAACTGTTTTAGGTGTTTCACATCCTAGTGCCTGTCAGTTTTGTGCACTGTTTTCTAGTCTGGCCCTTTAGATCTTGAAACTTAGATGTAAAATTTTAATTGTGATTTTGAAAGCTGGAGTTTTGTACCAGGAAGTCTTGAAGCGGTCCAGTAAAACTTGCCGGTTTTAATCCCTGGAGAGAGTATATATTTTCCATTGTTTTCCCTTTTCTCCTTGAGCTTGGAGGTGCTGTTCTTCGCTGCTGGGAAGTTCGGTGGAGTGCAGGAAGGTTAAGTACTCATTCAAGTTTCTTTGCTTATTCAAACCAGGCTACTTCTAGATGAAAGGCTGCCAGCTGTGAAATCCCCAAAGTAAACTAGGCTAAGATAGGACTGGTAGCCATAATTGGAGCCAGTGCCTGCGTTATCTGTTGCCTTTGAAATAAGCCCCTGGCAAGAAAGGCTCTTTCTGCCGGGTCTTTTATTTAACATTCAGTCACATGGAAGGAGTTGCTCCTGTTCAAATTCAGGCCATTCACAGTTCTCCAGGCTCAAGCTGTCTGGTCATTTCCCCTCTGCTTTGCTCCTCTGAACAGCCACAGATTTCCTTTAGAGATCTTGATGGGCGACCCTGAAATGAGCCCCACTTTGCTTTCAATTAGCTGTTCTAATATCCTGGTGGTACTTTCAGACCACAAAACTAAATTTGGCTTCCAAAATAAAGTCGGTGTGTAGTTTCAGCAAGGTGAAGTCGTTTTGCTTCTTGGCCTAACTGGCTGTATTGTCTCTGTGAACCCCAAATACTCCTGTGCTGGCTCCACCTGAGGCTGGAGGAGATTCAGTAATGGCTGAAACATCTTCTCCCCATGCTAGGCTTCTGTGTGATTTGAGGGGTTAAAAGTCCAGATACTAATGCTTACTGTAATTGTAATTTCTAAGGAAGCTATTAACCAGTATTGACATTTCTCTTCTGAAGGACCCGTACATCTTCCCTCTTCATGAGAAATAGTCATTTGTATCAAGCTGATTTTTTTATTATTTCTTTTTTTTTTTATTTTCCTCATGCTTTGCTTTACAAAGCAGAATCATGTATGGGTTTTTTCTATAATGTATTAGGAGGGAGGAAATTCAGCTCAGCTTATATGTATTTATTATTGTAAGGGGAGAGCTAGAAACCTTCTGTGATTATTTTATTCAAATGGAGATGCATTTTATGGATCAGCTCAAAATTGCTGATAAAATCATGTAAGGATTGGAAGAAACTTTACATGCTGAGCTAACCAAAGCCATTTCTTGTGGGAGACTAAGAGAAATACATTTTTATCTGGAATTTTGTTTTACTAAAAGGTAAATCCATCATTTTGGAGCTCTGGTTGTCACCATGCTGCAGAGCTCTTGCAGGCAGCCAGTGATTTGGGGAGGCATTTTTTTCTTCTTTGGACTCATCAATCAAGTCGACTGCTGTATGCTGTTCATGCCATTAGAGATTAACCACAGACCTCAAGAGTCCTACTCTTTTCCTCCTTCAGAGAGTAACCATTCTTAAATTGTGAAAGCAGGAGTGTGTTGGGAAGGAAGTATGATTTTTAGTCATAAATGAGAATTTTCACTTACCTCAGAGACACTTCTGATTCGATTATTATTGTGTCAAGATTATTTTTGACTTGATTTGGTTGTTTAGGAGATTCATTGCTCTCTGTAGGAAGTCTAATTATTTTTTAACAAAATTGCAGTGTAGGACTTTGTGTAGCTTATTAGCATTTTGTCTCTGGGTCGGATGCTACATAGAAATTCTGTACCTTAAAGTATGATCTTCAGGACATTAAGAATGCAGTACTTCATTAATTGATATTGTATAAAGTTAAAGAATAAGGGAGGACCTTAAATCAAGTACTCTTTCTTGGGTGACAAAAACTATTTCGCATGAGGAAACAGTTTTCACAGTCTGTCAAAAGATCTACTAGTTCAAATCACAGAAGTGGTTAGAAAAGAAAAAGCCAAAACAAAGTAGAATAGCCATCTGTTTAATGGGAGTCATGAAGAAAGCTAATTCTGTGACTGCTGTGTGATTTGGCACGTACAGTACTGTGCAAGTACAGTACTGTGATTGAACAGCCTAAGATTTTTGTGACAGAAAGGGAGGGACATAAAAAATGGTAGGAGGGTTTCAGATTTCAAAGACGGTTTAAGGTTTTAGATTCTTTTACAAGGGTGCTATTTGAGAGAAAAATAAACAAATTTTTTTTAGCAATGCTGCCTGGGGAAATATTAATGGGAAGAGCCCTTCAGTTTGTTGACGAGCTCAGGTGGGAGCAACAATTCTAGCTGGACATATAAGCAACCTTATAAGAATCATATTAAATAATAACCTAACAGCCTGATATTTTGTTAATGATGGCTGGCAATCTTACTAACATGTTAAATACCTGTTGCAGTGGCCACAGTAGGTTTCAGGCATCTGAAACAAAGATGAAGAGAAGAGGCAGCTGAAATCATAGCGACATGTGCACTACATTGCTCTTGTGAAACTGTCCAGTGTGCCAAAGAGGCGAGACTGATGGTAACAGTGCTGGTAATAATATCAATAAACATATAACTGCTCCAGGCCATTGGGCAAAGATAGGTGAGTGAAAATGTGTCTGCTGGAAAATCCCTCTGGAGAACTTCCTCACCATTCTGATGCACATGCACAGTTACATTCAGCATGCTGCTGTCAGCCAGATGACATTTTACTATGAAAAAATACCTTGAAGAGCTGGCATGAAATGATCAAGTTTTTATTAGATTTTCAGTTGGTTGCTAGCACAGTGCATTCCAAGGTGCTCAAAAGCAGCATGAGGATGTGACTGAACGTGATGAGAAGGTGGTGGGAGACAGCATCCCTAGGTGGAAGATGAGGGAGCTCAGGGGTCAAACCTCTCCCAAGACAGTGTCCCACCAGAGGAAACTGAGTTAGTGAAACACAAAGTGTGTCCTTGGTTTCCTGCAGCATTTTAGCACCATGCCTTGGTAACCTTCTGGCTGTTCATGTGCTGGGAACAGACTCTTACCACTTTCAAGTAATCCTTCTGGAGGAGAGTTCATAGGGCCTTCCGACTTTTTAATACAGCTATTTATAAACATGCACAAAAATAGAAGGTGCATAGTGAGAGTCATATGAGTCATTCCCATTTTGATAGCAAGTCACACCAGGCTAAATCACCCTTCTTGACATTCTGGTTCAGGTTGACAGCATCATGCCATACAGGGCAAATTTCTTTTTTTCCCTATAAACCCAGTTCATGCATGCTCCTGCTTGCTGGACAGATTAAAGCAGCCCTCTTTTGTGCATCACACACTCCACTTGGGCTAAGAAATCTATCTCCTCAGTGTTCAGGTATCATGGCTGAGGGGGTCAGTTGTGCAAGCAGTTGCTGTTAGAGCTGCTGTACAAATTCATAGGTGGGGAAGGTGGACACAGGTCACCAGGAGCAGAGCTCTGATGGGTTTCCAAGCCATTTGACTTGGCCCACTTTTCAGTTGTTCTGTGGTTTTTGTCACACAGAATTGTAATTTTATTTATCCAGTACGGGTTACATGGAGTACGAAGAGTTTAGTTTGTTCTTCCACAAATAAATTCAGATATGGAGGTGTTGCTACACTTGTAAGAATGCTGTGCAATAAAGGCATTTCAGGGGTTCCCTGTGGGTTTGAAGACTGGTGATCAAATGCTGTGATCACCATGAAATTCAGACTGAAACTACTTTAGTTAATGCAAAGGGAACTTCATAGAAAGAAAATCAAATGGCTTCAACTTAAACAAACAAACAAAACCCTATGATATTTCACTATCACTAAATGCTTTTCAGTCACACACCCCTCTGTCATTAGGATCAAATGAAGTTAGGGATTTTTTTTTTTTTTTTAACAGGCTTATGCTGTGTTTTCCTCACTGTATTCAACTACATTATTATTCTTCTGGCCATATTTTAGACCATTACTAATCTTGGATCTCTTCCTCAGTTTTTGTTATCTGTAAAATGGAGTAGACAGATTTATTCTGATCCCAGTAGGCATTCAGCTGTGCAAATGCTTGTTATTAGCATTATTACTGAGGAATTACACATGCCTCTTATGTTGCTCTTCCAGAGTTCGATGTGGTGTGACATTCCTGTTTTGTTGGGCTTTAAATGGCTACCAAGTAGGTAGCCCATCGGGCAGATGTTTTCACTGGAAAAATGGTTAATGTGATCACAACAGCTTGTAAGCAAACAATACATTTTTGTGACTGTTTTTCTGAGTAGCTCAGCATTGAATCAGTGTGGTAGGAACAACTAATTTTTAAGTTCCTGCCCCCTTCCTTGATTGGTTCTTAGTAAAATCCAACCAATGGAGATGATCCTAAAGGCACAAGTATTTGTGTAAATAAGAAGATAATATATTTAGAAAGACTGTTTCTGTTACTCTCCTTAAAAGTATCTTGCACAACGATATTTGGATCAGCCAGATGAAGAAATCAGACAGTGTACTCGATCTGACTGCAGTGGATTACAAGGCGATTTGCACTATTGCATAATTACAATGTCAAAATTATTCCCCCATTTTAGCATTACCATTTAGCCTGATTGTTGAGAAGAACAGTTTTGTGCTAGTTCTGTATACCTCCTGTCATTATACACATACACACACACACATCCCCCTCAATACAAATCCAGATGCTTTTTCATTTATGTTTCCCAGTGCATTGTCAGCATCAGTGTATTTCAGAACTTTGGCCTCCCATTTTCACACAAGAAGACATGCACAAGTCTAAAATTTTCTCTTTTTTTCTTGCCTGAAAAATGGCAAAAAGTCTTGTGGCAGACCTAATACCTGCCACATCGGCAGCTTTCGTGGTTGGTTTTCTGAAACTTTGTTATTACAATTGGTGAACTTCCCCACTGAACAGAGGAGGACATATAAGTCCAGGTCAGTATATTTACAGTAGCAGCTACCAAGAAGAAGATACTTTGCTTTCAGATATAATGATGTTAAATTAATTTGTTTTATTCACATGGGAACTGCCTTCAATGCCATTTTATAGCTGCTCAAGCCAATATTCAGGCTTCATTTGTCTTGGCCTTTGCTAAGAGTGCTATGAATCTCCAGGCAGAACAAAGTATGCAATATTGGGGTTTATTTTCCCTTGCTCTCTTCTCCGTTCTTCAGTTCTCCCATATCTGCTGAAAGTAGAAATGGTTTCACTTCTCCAAGGAAGCCCATAATGTAGCAAGAAGGAAAATCCACAACAAAAGAGCATATGTATCTGCCTGCACATGTTTATGTGTAAATTCTCCAGGGAGAAAGCATTCACAGGTCTCACTCCTGAATTACTCTCATTATAATAACCCATTTGGTGTCAAAGTGTGACAGATTATAAGCGCTTAAGGCTAGTCCCAGCTCAAGACAGATTTAAATAAAGTACTTCTGGTTATTGTGCAGGTCAGTGTGTTTAAATAACAACCCCCCAAATCATACTTTGACATTTAAAAGAGAGAGGAAATATTGTCACGCTGCAGACCTGGCACAGATAAGCACAGGGCAATTTGGTCAGTACACTGTGATTTGTGAGTGCAGCCTAACGCAGTCATTTTCACAGTTTGTAATCAAGTAGCCACCTTAGCAGTGTGTCAGCATTAAAAGAAAAAATGTTCCTTTTAAAATGTTTACACAAATTACTCCCCTGAGGTGCTGCAGTGCATTCGCTGCACAACCGATGTAGGTTAAAGATCTGGAGCAGCAATGGCAAACTTGTGGGCCATTTTTTTTTCACCAGCCAATTGCTCAGGTGGCCAGGTCACAGTAACAGGATAATTTTTCAGGTCCAGCACCTAGGGCAGCATGACTGGGAGCAATCCCTACATTAGGTGCACTCTGTGTCGTGTCAGGAAGCGCAGTCCCCAGGTGCCTAACAACTGATTGGAGTTTGTGACTGCCAGGATTTGTGCAGTGTGACTCAATGCTTGGGCTGTGTGCCCCATCTGTGCTCTTGTCCCTGTAGCACTGCCCCTTCAGCATCACCCTGTTGTGCCACATTTGGACTGGGTCTCCTCCAGCATCTGGCCAAGGTGGCCACCTCAGAGCCTGGCCCTACCTCAGGGCAGGGTGCACGAGCTGAGGAGCTGAGGGGAGGCACATGTCTCATAGCACCCTGCTTTGGAAGCTTCCTGTGAATCCCTTCCTTCCTTCAGGCATATCTGGTTAAGAGGCTCCACTTGTGCTAGAGGGACTATAACCTGTGTTTACCCTGGGAGTAGCAGCATTCTGTGTGTTTCTGCCTGCTGCTTCTCCTGCATCTGTTTCATCTGCCTTCTCCTTCACACCTATCATCCTCCTTGCCTTAAAAACCTTTGGCACCTAGCGGGGATGCTCCCAATCGTTTTTCCTTCTTAATTTCCTTCTACTGTCTTCTTCATTTCCATTTTTTATGCCCCAAAATCTCCTCACCTCCATCACTTCTACACTCCTCACCTCTGAAGCTTTCTTCTATTCCCTATACATTTCCATGCTGGACTCTTCTCCTGTGCTCAGGCTGCCACAGGGCTCGTTACAGAAGCTGAATCATTTTTTCTGACTGTATGAAGGACTTTGCTCTGGTGTTGTAGATTGAGGGAAGAGTACAAGGCATCAGATGCCTCTTAGGAAATCCACAGAAAGTTTTAAAACTTGGTCTCTCTGTACACAGGAACAACCTGAGTTTTGACATGTTTCTATATGAAAAGTTGTGTCTTCATTTCTTGCCTTGTTGAGAAGCATAATCCACTTCTGTCATTGTCCATAGCTAAACCACATACACATCTGAACTCAACTTTGTAGTGAATTCGTATTTTTTCAATAAGAAGGGAGAAGGAAGAAGGAAGATGACAGTATAAGTCTTGCATCAGGTGACAAAACTGAGGAGGTACTAAATCACGTATCAGGAAGTATGAAGCACAAGGGCTGTAGAGTGACACGTAAACTTACTGAGGATTTCAGGTCCAATTAAAGGAAGGCATTTCAGTATAAGAGACTGCTCAGCAGCTGTGATCATTCATGTTCTCCTGTGTATTGTCAGTGCTGTTCTTTCAAACAATTTCTTTGTTGTGCTTTTTAACGATGACCAGATCTTGCATGTCAACTCCTCTTTTTAAATACACGGACTTCTGCATTAGCTCAGAAGACACAATTAGATCTCATGCTACTTGTTTTGCAGAGAGAAGAGATTAAGTGCAGATTAAGCTTTGGATAGATTGCAAATGAAGGAAAACAAAAGATCAGACGAAGAACTTCTTAAAAGGGAATGGTTTGAATTTGAGCAGTTGTATTTTGGACCCAATAGTACACCAGACTGTCAACAGCACAGTGAAGCTGACAAGCTAAGATCATAGGCTCATTGAAGCTGGAAAGGAACCTCAGGAGGAATGGTTAGTCCAAGCTTCTCCTCATCAGGCTTATATTAGAACTTAGGGTGTTATCCTGTTGGATCCTTCAAAATCTCCGAAGGCAGAGATTGCTCTTTGGGCCACCAGATCTAGTCTTTCAGTATTTTCACTGGGAAAATGGTTTCCTTGCATCCAGTCTGAACTTAATATGTTTTCACTCTTGCCCAGTGTGTCTTGTCTCCCCACCACACCCACTGTGAAAAGGCCAGTTTTATCTTCTTGCTGACCTCCTTTTAGGTGTTATGGGGCTTCTGTAGGTTCCTCTTGACAGCTGTCTCTGCCCCGGGCTGAATGAAGCCCCATCCTTCAGCCCTTCCAGGGTGAGTGCTCAAGCTCTAGCCATGTAAGGGGTTCTCTGCTCTCTATTTTATCATCATCTTTTCTTTTCTGGGGATCCAAAACTGAACATGATACTCTAGATGGAGTCCAGTGAGTCCTGAGGAGATGATCAGTTTCTTCCATCTCCCAACTCTGCACCTCATCCCACAGCCCAGGATGTTGTTGGCCCTCCAACAACAGGGCAGACTGCTAGCTTATGCCCAGATCCATTTGCCAAGATGCCCAGGGACTTTACAGCAAAGCTGCTCCCTCTAGTCAAATCCCAGCTGGCACCACTGCAGGGGGCTTATCCTTCCCAGGTGCAGGACCTTGCACTTGTCCCTGTTAACTTCTATAAGGTTCCTGTCCTGTCAGCACATTTCTCCAGCTTCTCCAAGTCTCCTGAGGTGGCAGCCCTTTCCTCAAGCATAATAACTGGCTCTGGCATTACACATTGCTAAATTGTCAACAGAGTAAATAAACCATAGAAAGCAAGCAGATTCCTCTCTTCCACTTTAAATCTCTTAGAACTGTTGAACTCTTGAAGATCTACTTGTAGCAGTAGAGCAGAAAAAAAAATTGTAGCCTTATCCCAAATTTGTATTGGCCTGGCTGCTTGTTCTTCTAAATGGGAAAAAATACATTGTCTGGGATAAAGGTATTGCAAGAGCAGATACTCTAGTTCATACACAATGCAGTGTTTCTCTGACCAATACATTTTAATGTATTTGTATATAGTGCCTGCATGCAGAAATGTCAGGTGCTGAGGTTTCCTTCATTCCCTTGGAGGGTAACTGCATCTCACCATGAAGACATCTTTTCGTTATACTAAACTTAAGTGTATATTTTCTTAATTTCTTCCTATTATTCCTAATTGCATTATCCCTAAGCAACCCAGCCCTTGGTGTTTATGTGGCAAATACTGTAGAACTGTATATTTAGCTGGGTTTGTACTGCTATAAAATTCATAGCCGGCCAGTTGAATTTTTGCCATTAGATGTCAGTACGTGTACAGCAGACTGTTTTTAAAGGCTTGATTTTTATTTAGCATCCCAGAAAAATGGAGGAGGGAATTGGGAGATGTAGGAGAGAGTCTAGTACTGTAGTATGTTGCATATGCCTTAACTAAAAGCAGCACAGAAGGAAACATAAGATTTTTGACTTAACTCCAACAACCAACAGATGATGCTGTGACCTTAAGCATATATAAATATGTTTAGCAGCTGCTGCGTAACATATTTATAAGTGTTTAGTGACCTGGAGGTTAATCAAAATGAGTTTGGTGATCTCAGCTCAGTTCTTAATGGACTCCACTTCATATTATAGCACTGATGCAGCACAATTTGTCACAGTCGGCAGTCTTTACTCAAAGGAGGCCTACTGTGGAGTGAGAATTAAAGGCTGAAGTAATACCTGATTATTTCTCCCTGAAGAAACTTTCCATTCCAAGCCATCATAGAGCAAAATAATATGTGGAGGAGCTCTGTACTGCTCACTGCACCCAATCTCAGAATAAAACAGCATTTACTCTGACAGGATGTCCTTTCAGTGTTACTGAATTAGCTCATGCATGCTGCCGTCAGGGCTTTGATAGGGGGCTGGGAAAGGACAAAGTCCTGCCAGGGATGGTGCTGAGTCTTTTCACTTGCTGGGCTCTTTCCAGAGATGGAGGGCTGTTTCTCTTCCAAGTGCAACATTACATAGGAGGATGAAAGGAAAAGTATTGCCTTGCCCGATGAAATTTCAGAATTAGGTTCTGCTATTCAGGTTCTTCTGGGTGCAGAAGCAATTTTTTTAGACTTCAGTTGTTTTCTTGCTGTCCTGGCCAAAGTCCGTATATTCTTTTTATTTAATTTCCACTCTCTGTCTAAACTGGAAATAGTTTTCTACTTTTTGATTTAAAGCTGTTGTACAGCACTATGCTTGCATGAGCTGCAATTGAGATTGATGTCCATTGTGGGTAACATGAAATAGGTTGTACCTCAATTTGAGACAATGAACAGCCCCACAGCTCAGAAGATACACATGCTGCAGGAAGTAATACTATTGAAATATTAGTAGGTAAGGACCAATTTCAACTTACCTGCAAGGTGTGTGTCTCCTGTGTATTTTTAAAGTAAAAGAAGGACATTAAAGAGATAGATACTTGTAGAGACTTGCCTTTTCCAGGATCCTAGCCTTACTCCATAAAAGAACCTCTGAAAATCCATTACTTCTTTTTTAAAGTATGAAAATAATGCTTGTACATTTTTTTCATCTTCACTAGTAACTTTACCCGGTAACAAAAAGGATCTTGCTTTTCCAGCATAGAAAGCATTTTTCAGTTAACTGCATTTGCTGAAATATAGCAATTTTCAGCCANGGGGGGGGAGGTTTAAGATACAGTATTTACATAAGAAAAGCTTGGTTGTGTGACTGAAATCATTTAAAGTTGTTGCCGAATGGTTCTGCTCTTCTCTTTTCCCTTTGTAATTTTCCCTTGGAGCATTGCACCACTCTGCATTTTAAATCTTTTCCCTCCACTTCTCCTTGCAAGCTTCATCTGGGAAATGACATTGTATGGCAGTTATCTCCTTCATATCAAAAGAAAGCCTTTGCCTTTTTGCAAGAGTGAAGAAAAGTTGTCTTCAGAGAGCAAAGGACAAAACTGACTTGGAAAAAGATGCTTTATTTAGATAACACGTTCTCTTTTCCTTTGAAGGAATTCACAGTGTGTCAAGAAAAATTAGGCCAAATAGTGCTTTAATGGTCTTCCTCCTGTACCTCCTAAAAAAGAAATCTGCTTCTACCAATTGTGTTAAGAATCTGCCATGAGTTTGGAGAAGACAAGAAGCCATCAAAGTTACTAAGGGTTCTTGATTTAGGAGTTGTCTTTTTTGATTAGAATACTGTAAAATAATTAAAAGTAGAATTTCTACCAAAACTGTCATCTTGCTACCCAGCCATTCAGCTTTCCCTTCCTGTAGGATAAAATTAAGTGCTTCATTTTTTGTAAGGAAATAAAAGTTAGCAGGTAAAAGGGTGGTTGCTTTATTGTTTCTTTTATTTGGAAAAGAAGCAGAAATGTATGAGGGGCACATTGAAGAAAGGGGTCTGAATTTTGTATTTTCCAATGTATTTTCCTATGAATATACAAGTATTTTCTCCATTTGTTTTTATTCATGTGTATTATTTTATATGTATAAGTGTTACTCATATACATATGATAATACATGCAGTCTTCAACTATACTGAGAAAAGGTAGGTAATTGCTTTATGTATTAAAAGAATAAAAGGTTATTTTTAAAGTTGAATCATGTATTACATTGGGTTATCGTGCTTCCTTGAGTTGGATTGTTTACTTCCTTGTGCCTCAGTCTGTCTGTAGAGTTTGACAAATCAGGTACCAAGCATACTTAGATGCTTCTTAGAATTTAAAAGTAGATAAGTTTTAGTCTTTCAAAATACTTGGTCTGAACATGTGGAGAATTATGCAAGGGCTTCATTTAGGGCACTTTTTGAGACAAATTTAAGTCTCAGTTATACAAGCATTATACAAATATGCTTTTAATTTTCAAAAGCAAAATAGTTCTGCTGAGGTTTCTTGTTTCAATGAAGTGGGATATATGTGGAGTTTTTTGAAAGATTGGGCATAGATGACACATACAGCTGAACACTGTTCAACACAATAACAAAAAATGCAGAAATCAGAATCTAAATCTGTGGTACCCATTTTTCTTTTGGTCATTTCACTGTTTATTAAGCTCTGGCAGGTGAGGATTGCTATTACATGGTCAAAGTGGTAAGAATGGTGATGCACTGGGGGTTTTTTTTATGCCAGTGCTGGGTTCTAATTTTGACTCCTGATCACACTGCTGTCTACTCATAGGGTATATAATGTCAGCTGTATTTTTCTTCTGATTGATAATGACATAGAAAGACTCTGTATATGTCTCTTGAAATTAGTCTTCAGTTCAATTCTATTTCACATATATGATAATTAACTCAAGACTAACTCAAAGCTCCCCATGTAGGTAAAATGAACTAATTACCTCCTTTCTCCTTACAAACAGTAGGTGATGTGCTCTGTGACAAACCACAGCATCTTCAGCAATGAGGTCTGCAACGAGATCCTGTATGTGTGTTTTCCTCTCCTAGGCAAGGCAATTTCCCTGCCATGAATCAGAGCAGCATTATGGGATCCAGCTCCCCCTACACTCAGCCGATGAACAACAGCTCTGGCCTGATGAACCCGCAGGCTCCTCCTTACAGCATGGCACCCAACATGGTGAACAGCTCAACTGGTAATGGTGAGTAACCTTCCAGCAGTGACATTCCTCCATAAACCTGCTGAACACTGTCAGCCCTGGGCTGGTGGCAGAGGAACATCCTTCTTCATTTGATTCACCCCCAATGGGTAGTTTGGAGTGATTTGAAATTAGGCTAAAGTACTCGCTTTTTTTTTTGCACAGTAACTGATACATTTTTCATTAAGTCCTTCTGCACAGCACGTAGATGAGTACAGTGTTTTGCACAGTTCCAGCATCTCTCGGACTCAGCTTGACGTAGGTGTTGACTAGCAAGTATATATATATTTGCAAGAAAGGGAAGGAGAATAACTTCTTATTTTAAGAGGTTGCTTTTGTTTTTCAGTGTCTTACTTGGTGAGGTTGCAATTTCAGATATTTAATGTGATAGTCATTTAAGAAAAAGATATGTGCACTTGCTCTGACTTGAAGATGCTGTAAGCTGAGCACTTAACATAATTATTTTGTTTGGAAAACATAGGCCATATTTACTGTTTCCAAAATTTATATAGGGTTTCCTCATTTAGTTATTTAAGTATCAGTATATAAAATTTTACCATAACTTCCTTTTGCCAAAAAAAAAAAGCATATTCAATGTAGCTCCTGGATTTATTCTTCATATCATGACTTAGGAGTTCTGAATTGCTTGTAGCTTTGTGTGTGACTCTGAAGACAGGTAAATACAGTTCTGTACAAATGTGCTTTATGGTCCATATTCAGCTTGAATTCCTAACAATTGTCCTCCTTCAAGGTAATACTTCAGCCTAGATCAATTCTTTGATTGGGTTGTGCTGGGATGGAGTTTCAATGACCCTGAAACAGATCCTCCCAAGTACTTATTCCAGTCATGGAGTTTCTTTGCATGCCTTACTGATTACATTATCCCTTTTAGAGTTTTGGGAGTTTTGAAGTTTTTTCTGAAAGCTGAATAGGTTGTGCTTAGGTAATATGATGTTATTTCTTAGTTGTTTTTGTTTCTACTTTTATTTCTTTCTTAAGAAATGCCTTACTACCTAAATTGTGTCTTGCCAAGAGCCAAGTTTTTCACTTCTTTTTCTCTACCCCTCTGAGCCTGTCGAATTATTTTATCCTTTGCATCTTTCCCTGTTTTTTCTCCCTGTCAATTCTTTATGTTCCTGTGTCTTTGGAAGAAAATAGCCACATTGAGATGCTAGTGTCTGGCATGTCCAGAGAGTTTCTTTCCTCTACACAGGAGCTGCTGAGACACTGAACAGTGTCTTATATTTCAAGAACATTATGTTACCATTTTGGTTAGCAGAAGAAAGGAAGCTGCTAATCAGTAAGATTTTTAAAAAGAGAGAGAGAAATTAACAAAAAAAAAAAAAAGGAAGGGAAAAAAAAAAGGCTTTTTCCAGGGCTGGCCTGGAAGCTATTGGCTAGCCCAGACAGCACGCTGCACCATCTGGATGAAGAGGGCCAAGCTATTGAAAAGAGCATTAGATAATAGCTTGCTTTTTCCCCACCAGAGCTGTCCCAGGTAATATTATGTTTTGTTTGTGTAGTTATGTGTTTTGTCTGGCTTGCTGAAATAAAATTACTTCTGAGCATTGAAACTGCGCTATAAATTCTGTGTTGCTATTAGCAGAAGTAATTTCTCCACCCTTTTCCGTTGGCCCCCAGAGCTGCAGAAATAACCAACAGCAAACAGATGGCAGAGTGCCCTGCCTAAGAAGATTTATGTATTCCTAAGGAATAACCAGTTTAAAGGAAGATTCACAGAGGTTTTTTTGTTCAGATAATTCAGCCATTCGTTATTTCATACAGTGGAAATCTGTTCAATGCAAGACCATTTATCCTAGCAGTCTTTTGTATGGGGTAGTCATACTCTTTTTATTGTGTTATGCATTCTGAAATATTGGATTTTTAATAATTTAAACATTTATCAGGGTTTTTTCTGCCAGTGCATTTGTGAGGTTTTCTTTTGTTCGAGTTTTATTAATTCAGAGATTACCCAATGGAAAGTAAGTATGAGATGAGCTAGAGGAGTTCAGTGCACCTCTTTCAGTCTGTGTGGGAGCAGGCAGAATTGCTTTACAGGCATCCAAGAGACACTGTTGGGGAGGAGATGGACACACACAACACCAGAAAGAGAAAATTAGGTGTGAATACATTGCTGAGTGCGAATGCTGGGGGAATGTTTAATTTCCCCCTATGCAGACTCATCCTTCTGCTTGGGTCAAAAAAATGGAAGCTTAAGACAAGTGTAAATGCAGTACTTTTAATGATAATTTCTTGAGCTGGGGGTGCACTTAAAGGTCAGCTCTGGCCCTGCATTTGATGAGGTGGAGAACCTATAGGTGATACCTTTTTAGGAGCTCAAAAACAGGATTTTCTGTGGCAGGAAGACCAGTTCAGCTATGTGGCTCCTTAGCTTCCCCTTCCTCCCTGCCCCATTAGCATAAAATCAGACATCTGTCAGATAAACCAGGGTTCAGTCAATGTGGAGGGCCAAAACCAAGTGTGGCTGAGTGGCGGCTGCTGGAGTGAAGGCAGTGGTCAACTTGCTCACTTACACTGAGCATCAGCAGCTGTGCTTTCAGTCAGAGGCCAGCGGAAACCTGAGGTGAGCAATAAGGAGAAGTTAGTTTCTTTGTTGTCTGGGATTTGAAGGGTGCAGTTTTGTTGCCTGCTGTGAGGGAGGAAGGCAGGTCTTTCATTTCAATAAAATGCACTTTTAGGTTTTAACTCTAAAATAGGAGAAGATTGCTGATAACTGATGGATTTTTTTTCATATGGTGTTGGAGCTTCAGGACAGCTGTGTCTAACACTGGTTTTGTCACCCATTTTTAGTAGTGTTTATAACTCCTCATTACCAGTTGATCCTTTTGTCGTTAGTTTTTTTTAATTAATGTCACAATTGAAAGGGAAATTATGCTGCAGTTATGCATCCTGATACTTCAACAGTGGCTGTGGATCAAACAGCAGATCACCAGCTTCTGCTGATGCAGAATGGTTTAGGAACACAGAAATTACAAGATCAAAGAAGACAGATTCTTCTAATAGAGTATTCCGTCCATAGCAATAACAAAAGCTTCAGGAAAAAGGTGTCAGAATCCCTTCATAATTATGGAACAAACTGCCATTCAGAAAAATTGTGAAACTGCTGCTGTCCTTTTGTTTATGAGTTCACATTACCCATATATTTATTAGACTTTTCCCCCCTATTTTTCAAATTCCAGCTTTAAAAATGCATCTAATAAACAGGAAATTTACAACCCCCAATGTGGCTCATGCTGTGAGCTTTGTTAATTGTAGTGAAAATTACCTATAAAAAGAAGTAATATGAAGTTTATATCTCGCAGGTTTCCATTTTGCTCTTGCGTAGAAACTGGCATTCACAATCTCTGCTTTCTCTGGAGATGAACAAACCAATAAAAAGGCATTAATCTCCTTACTGCTTAAGGATACTTTCCTTATTTCAGTACCTCTGTCTTATTGAAACCTTTCTTTTTCTGGGTATTGTTATTCCTAGTTAACTTTCAACATCATAATACTTTACAGAAAATGTGAAATTCTAGGAAAAATTATTTACACTAAAGGAATTAAAGGGACACTCTTTAAAATAATACTAACAATCATACATATGCTATACATTTGACTTGGTATTTATTTGGATGAACCTCTAACAGGAAAAGCAATGATATTTATGCAGGTGAAATATTTTTTAGAAACTTTATTTGGATTTTTCTGTTTTGCAGCTTGGTTCCATTTTTCTGAAAAATGGATACCTCAATTTGTTTCAGGGGCTTTTTTTCCTTTAATGCATTTCTTCGTATGAGCTATTAATGCACATTTAGATAAACTTTCTGGAGGTTGTCAGTATGTGGTAACAGCTGAAGTGTCCCATCACCTATATTCCAAACAAGTGATGACCATGATCCAGTGCTCATTCTATGACTTGTAAATCAAGCCAGCACCTGGCACAGAGATGCCCACATCCCAAACTGCTTATACTTGTCATTCCTTGGACAAGACTTGTCAGCAGAAAGGCAATGTGGCACTGAGATCCCTGGTGGCTCGCTCGTCCTTTTCAGATAAGGTCCCCCACCCCTTTGGCTGCACTTGTCCCCAGAGCTGGAGGATCATTGATGGTAGGACACTGGGCAGTGCTGTTGTCCCTCTTCTGTTTTTTCAGTGAGCATCAAAGTAGTGGGGATCCTCTCATCAACTCCACAGTCACTAATTCACTGCTTTTGCTTTTTCTTCTCTTTATTTTGCAGAGGGAGAGTGCTAGGGTTGGAAGGGAGAGAGGAATGTATTACATTATAAGGGAGAGAAGAGGGAGTATTCTGTTTTGTAGAGCATGATTTGTTATCACACTAGCAATAAAGAGAAAAACAATGTTTGTATATTGCTGTTTCTACAGTATTTCATCATCTTCTGGGACTGGTAGAGCAGCCTTTAGCAAAAAAGAATTCTTTGCTGCAGTTTTACTCATGTCAATATCTGCCTTTGAGTACATTAAATTCAGTGTGGAATAGTTAATTCAGGACCTTGACCTATACTTGCTTTTTGAAATCATTCTAGCTCTTAAATTCTTATAAGCCAGAGGCTAGTACTTGAAACCTATTCACAGTATGCCACAACACTTCTTGAGTCAAGATTTCCCTGTTATCCTCCTCTCTACAATGTTTTCTCCTTTGGTCTGCACTTCACAGGCAGAATTATTAGTACCTGTGTAGAAAGAGACTGTCTTATTTTAGCAGTTTCGTGACAATAACAGTATTCCACTGCTCAGAAAGGGTCAAAACAATGTTCTCACTGTACCGCTTAGCTGAAAAAAGTGAAAGAATGTCTTCTCACAAATCGCTGGAGAGTGTGTTTGCAAGAAGTTACGAAACAGCATTTCAACAGCAGATAGAAAAATAGCTGTGCAAACATCTTGGGTAAAAGCTATAGGGAAAATAGACAACCTTGCAGTTTGCCATAAAATGCTTGCAGTTCTTCTCTTAGAGGTACAAAGAAAGAATGTAGATGAACTAAAAATTTAGAACAAAAAGTGAAACAGAATTTCGGTAACTTTATTATTTGTTTCATAATTGTCTCCAATTCCTCATAGTTACGTTTGTATATGCCAACAAGAAATACTCAAAAGTCAAAATGAACCTGTATTTTTACATGGCTAAGCATGACTAATATAGTCAGAATGTGTGTTATAATCTGCAGACTGGAGTTAGTAGCCCTTTATATGAGGTGTTAACTTAAACCCCTCTGGAACAGAGATTTCATAAGGGAGTTCTGATGGAAGTGGGACTGCCAGAAGTGGACACAATTTTAAAGTTCTTTGTAATAGAAGTGTGATGTGCCAACTAGATAAAAGTGAGATATCAGCAGAGGATTTAGCTATGCAGAATTCTGGTGAAGAAGCATGATCATTAACTTTGCTTTGTTTGACCTCTCTAAAATTGCTTTATAGGGGAAGAGTCAACTTTGCTTGCTTTGAAACTAAAACCCAAGACTTCTTTTCTAGCACTTTCACAGCATGAAATGTGTTAACTGTTAAAATGGATTTTGTATAACAGTTCTGCATCCCAGTTTGAAACCACGCTGCGGCATATATTTGACCATTTTGTACATATATTTTTTTTAAATCTCTGAAAGAAAAATAACTATTTTTTAATTGTGAATTCAAAACTAGAACGTGTTAGGCTGCCATCCTTCACTTGAGAATGGTCACAAGCTGCCCCAGCTCCTCAAGCAGAATATAAGGGCAAAATGCATACAAATTGAATGCTTAGTGGATGCTGACTTCCCAGTAGCATGTTCACTGGCTGTTTTGTTGAGATTTCACACACATACATAAAAATAACAGCATTTTTAGCTGATCCCATTAGATTTTTCTCTGCAGCTGCATCACTTGTAAAAGGCTTTTTGTTCCAATTCTTGAAGTCTGAAGTATTGCAAGTATTTTTTTTTAAAATCTCAATTATGATTTATGTGTTGTGATGACTTTAAGGGCTTGATTGGGCTACAAATGTGCTTTGAAAAAACAAGAAAATGTGCCCATGAAAAACACCGGCAGTTCAAAGCTGAATATTGAGCGTATAGTTGTAAACTCACATGGCACATGGCTGGGTAGGTTTTTTTGGCAGAGCCAGAGTCTCAACCTGCAGTGATGCTAAAGATATTAGCAAATTAGCACTGCAAAGCTTGCCAGCGTATTCGCTAGAGTCCTGCTCATGCTCTCACTGCTGTAATTAAAACTAATTATTTTCTAAAACATAGTAATACATGAATATGTGCAATAATCATTTTGTAGTGGGCAATCTGTGAAGTATTTTTAAAGCTTCTTTTCCCCCTCCTATCTTTGGCTCGCAGTGCAGTGTGCCTGCTGCCTGGTGCAAGCCAGCACTGTCATTTTGTGAGAGCCATGCTACTCTGGTAAAGACGGTGATGCTTTACTGATTCTTACATTTTTACATTTGGGATATATATTTTTTCTTTTTTATTGTCTTTTAGGTTATTCTGTATGTTTTTCTTACCTCATATCCTTTGAAAGAAGGTCATGAGGGCGATTATAAAGAGAGAAAGGGAAGGTAATCCAGTCTTTCACAAATGCTGTGCACATGGTTTTCAGCAGGCAAAGAATCACCTGGTGTCTTGCTGCTGTTTCTGGTTATTTGCATTGATTCAGTGTCATGGCACCTCCTAGCATCTGCTCTACCCAGTATTTTCTGTCTATTTGTCTGAATGTTTCTTCTTGCATCTTTCTAGAAATCCAGGAACCCAGCAGCTCTGCAGCAATAATACTATACTTGGCACTTGCATCTTCAAATAAAAAAAACTCTTAAACTCCTTGCACCCCTGGGAAGCAACTGCATGCCATTACCAGAGAAAGACATTTATGTGTTCATTATAGTCCCACCTCATTTTGGCAGGAGGAAGAAGCTGAGTGCTGGTTCTCCAACAGAGCATGGTTTACAGCTCGTAATTCTGTAGTTAAGGCTTACAGTGGCTGAGCCATTCATACTGAAGTCAGTAGGGGCAGGAATTATCTGCTGGACACCAGCCTTAATACAGATGTAATTGGAAAATTTGGGTTTTTTCTTGGATTCAACAAGGCAAGCAGAATGTGCATTGTTTTCATTTACGTTTGTCTATTGCTAAAAGAGAGAGTGCAGTAATTAAAACAGACCTGCTGTGTTAGAATGTTGTGGTCAAATGCAGAGACAGTTGAAGAGCACCAGCAGCATGAAGAATGAATTCTACTCTGTTGAGTAGTGGTTGTTGTTGCATGGTGCTTGTATTCTCTTCTTGTTCGTTCTCCTTGAAGAGGTTTCCAGGTTTCTGGATGCTAGAATAACAGGACAGACATGGGAAAACCTCTCCTTCACGTGGCGCCACAACCGTGCAGCAGGAGGCGTGTTTTTTCCTACAAAGCCAAACATTGTCATGCTTAACTGTTTCTCCTGTTTTCGATTAGCACCTATGGGTCTTGCAGATATGATGACACCTGGTGAGTCCAAACTTCCCCTTCCTCTCAAAGCAGATGGCAAAGAAGAAGGAGCCCCCCAACCCGAGAGCAAGTCAAAGGTATTTACCACCTTCCGCACGTGGTGTTGGTTCCGCCCACAGAAGTCTGCTGTGTTGTCCTTCATCTCCTGGTTCTGGCCTGCCCACTTCTGTTCTTTCCTGCATGCCTTCCCATTCACGTGCAATNTGTATGTGTCTCTCTGTTTATATATATTTTATATATAAAAATTGGTCAGTCTGTTAAACTGGATGTATTTTTTTTGTTTTTAATAAAGTTTGCCCTGCCTTTGTCATATTTTTTTTTTGTATTCCTCTACCACAGGATAGCTACAGCTCTCAGGGTATTTCTCAGCCCCCAACCCCAGGCAACCTGCCAGTCCCTTCCCCAATGTCCCCAAGCTCTGCTAGCATCTCCTCATTTCATGGAGATGAAAGTGATAGCATTAGCAGCCCAGGCTGGCCAAAGACTCCATCAAGCCCTGTAAGTGGCTCTGGTTATTTTGGTTTTTGTTTATTTTTTGTNCCAGCAGAGACAGCAAAAAAGGGACAGAGGCAACAACACCAGGATTCAGCTTCAACTCTGGTGTCAGGAGCTCAGGCAAGGGCAGTTCCATGGTAACTCCAGGAAAGCAGCAGCTTAGGAGCTGTCTGGTTCTTGCAGTTCAATGCAGCCCTGCCCCACCACATCCAGGTGGGAGAAGAGCATCCTTGGAGCAGGTCCCTCAACTCTGCTCCTAAAGCTCATTCCCCAGAAACTCACAATGCCTGCTGGCCTCGACAGGGATAGGAAATCCTTTCATCAATTAAAAATAAGGACAAAAAGAGAAATACAAAAAACCACACGTGCAGAGCTTCAAGGACTTGGCTGTTCAAGAACACAAAAGTTCAAACATTGCCCTTTTCAGTGCAAATAGTTCTGCTGTTCCCCCCGCCTTTTTTATTTTAATAAAAAGTTCAGTGAAACTTTATCTCTTCCTGCCCTAGTAACCCTACTAAATAATCTGCTGTTAGCATGACTCAATTAAGTGGCTCTCAGCTGCTGAAGTTTTTTTTTTTTTTTTTTTCTTTTTTTTCTTTTATTTTCTTTTATTTTCTTCATTGTGTGGATCTGAAAGTTACTAGTTCTTATGGCATTTTAACTTGCGGGGGCAAAGCATCCCAAGCCAAAAGTTGCGTGGGCATTTGGCTGTGCCAGGTGGGTGGGAAAGAAGGGTCTTGCCTTCAATCCTTGCAGCCATTTTTCTCTGCCTTCAGTTCTAGCTTCCTGTTTTGGCCGCAGCAGCAACATACTTTAATATTTTGCTTTCCTGCCTTATTTGATTAAATAAGGTGAACGGCTTGTTTTTGTTTCTTTCTTTCATAATGGGAAACCCATGCTTAGCATTTCATGTGAGCTTGAAGTAAGCATGGTGGCTTAGTGACTTTAGCCAAGCATCCAGCAAACTTTCCAAATTTACTAATTAACAATGTTGTTTTAATATCTTTTATATATATATATAAATATATTTATATATGTGTGTGTTTTCTGTATGTGTCTCTCTGTTTATATATATTTTATATATAAAAATTGGTCAGTCTGTTAAACTGGATGTATTTTTTTTGTTTTTAATAAAGTTTGCCCTGCCTTTGTCATATTTTTTTTTTGTAATTAATTATATTTTAATGCTTGCTTGTTTGTTTTGTAAATTCCTTTTCTTTATTATTTATCCACTAAACAGTTTTCTTTCTTTATAACACTGGGTACAAATTCTGCTCTCGGACACATGACTGTAAGTTCCACTGCCTGGCTTCAGTGGGGCCCGAGCATGCTTATCCAAGGGCAAAATTTGTCCCAACAGTACTTTGAAATAAGAAAGAGTAAAATTGTGTGTATCATGCAAGTGTGCTGTCTGGTAAAACAGCAGTTGTCGTGAAGAAAACATCCTTCCTGTAATGCATCAGCTTCCAAGCATGCCGACTGTGTTGTTAAGAACAATTCCATTTCTGTTCCTGGGCCCAAACTCCTTCACACAACTGACTTCACTCTGGTTGCTGCACTTGTCTTTACTAGGATTATTTAGGTGGGGAAAAAAAAAGAAAAAAAACAAAACAAAATGAGAAATCTTCTCCCCTATTGAAACTAATAGCCTTCAAAAGTTAAATTATAGACTCAGCACCACAAAAAAGTTGCTATTTGTATTTATGAAATATTTTTAATTTTGAATTGTGTATTTGGAAATACAGCCATTAGGCCGTCAAGGCACAGACTCAACCAAAATTGTTTCTAATTTGCTTCATTTGGTTATTTTGAAATAACCCAGACTGTGAGCTTAAAAAAGATCCTGATGCATGTACATTTTTAGAAAACTATTTTTTAGATGAGTAATGGTTAATCAGTCTCATACAGGTTGTAAAGAAAAACCTGAGAGAGATGTGTGGTGCTAAAACCAAATTTCATCATCTATCTTTCTATCTATATATATGCCCCCACATAGAAAATATCTTTCTCTCTCTCTCTCTATGTATATATATATAGAAAAGAGAATTCAGACCTAAGATGATATGGTCTATGGGGAGCAAATGTCTTATCTGGTCATTTTTGCTTTGTTTTGTTTTTTTTTCCTTTTAATTAGGAATATATATGTTGTTCCTCTCTTACTTCTTTTTATCAAAAGTAGAAATGATCGTAATTTCTCTGTAGAAAAATAATGTAACATATTCTTGTGGAGAATATAAAGGGGGTTTTCCCCAGTGTTAAAGTGCACTTAAATTAGCAATAATTCTTTGATAACAATTTTTACATAGTGATATGTTAAAGAGTATGTCTCAGGGCAAAGAGAGGAAGGCAGTCAGAGGGGAAGAGATGTAACCATCCAAAACCCAGACATTTACAGAATCCCCTGAGCAAGGGGCCAGCATGGCATGAAATGCACCACCTAAATCTTTGGATGTTGATTTGACAGCAACTTTGAGTCTCAGAAGGCAGCTGATGTTACTAGTTCCCACAAGGTCTCATCTTTTTCTTAAAAACATTTGTGAAAGGGTGACACCAAAACCTTTCAAAGTTTTCTTTGCAGTGATGTTTGGGGTATTGCTTGTGCAGTTTTCAGGAGGAAAGCAAGAGAGTTATTGCACAGGCTGTCTAACACATCGAGTGCTTCCTCTACAGCCAAACAATAAGGTATTCCTAAGCTCATTGTGTAAACTGCATAGCAAATCCTGGAGTCATCGTGAACATATGTAGAGATATTTTTCACATAAATAAAGTATAGATTATTGACAGAGTATAACATTGGAAAAAATAAGTGAGCAAAAGTTTGTGCTTTCAATGTCTTCTGAATGTCCTTCTCCCCAAAAGCTTCGGTTAGACATGGATAGATACAGTGCTTGAGAATAATAGAAAAATAAGTGCTGCAAATGAGCTGATCCCTTTTTCCCTGTGAAGGCCAGTGGATTGGATAACTTCATCGACTTCAACAGCAGCCTGACATAGACTGGAACGATTGATTGCAGGCATTTCGTTACACTTGAAAACAGCCTGAATTGGTTCATTAAACCCCAAAGCTGTTTCATGTGCTACAGCTTGTCCATTCCAGTAGAGAATAAAAGCAGGGGTGAATGGTCTCTGATTCACTTCAAGGTATCCTTGTGATCCTACTAAGTGGATCCTCTCTTTCAGCTGTTTTATGTGGAAGTGAGGCATGAGAAAATGGGGAGAAAGAACTGTTGAACCTTAGGTTTTGAGGCTTCCTTGGGTATGTCAGGGAAAGGACAGTTCTGCTATGCCAGTTTTGCATATAACGTGCATCCCTGACAGTGGTGAGGTAGTTCTAAAACTCTTTAAAAGAAACATTTCAAGTGTGGGTGTAAACTATGCAGGGTCACTGCAACATCAGTAAATCAGTAGGTTACAAAAACTCCATAAAATGCTGTTAACTGTCCGTAGGTACCCATGAACATGACAGTGAATACACCTGAACAGTACTACACCTCCATGGTGCTAGCTGGGAGGGGCCTCTAGAGTCCTTCAGGAGAAAATCTTGACAAAGAAATGTGTCCTGTACAAGCATTTGCCAGGGATTGGACTTTGGCAGTTTTAGCTGCCTGTGTATGCACACTCTGTTCTGTAGTAAAAGAGGTCTGTGTAACACATGTAATATTGGCAAATTCTTCACTGAAGTTAGGGAGGGGAACATTAGATAATTGTAAAATACAGATCCTTAAAGATATGCAGAGAAGCAACTACCCACTGCCTTTCATGTGAAAATAACTCCTACATAAATTTGCACTGCTCGGAAGGATTCTGTAGACTCACCAGACAAGGGTCTGCATATAATACACTTTTAATAGTGGGTAGGTGTATTGAAAAGAAAGTATGGGTTTCAACAGATTTAGTATGGGAATTGGCTTTGGTATCCACATACTTTGGTGGAGTTTTTTTAATCACCCATCTAAACATTGTCAGTATATCATGTGGAAAAGTGCTGGGGATTGCAGGCAGAGTAGGATATAACTAAATCAGTAAAGATATGTGCCATAGGCTTGCACTAGCATTCTTCTGTCACCAAAATTATCAACATAATTAACAGAAGAAAAGGTCATGATCTGTGTTCTTCCAGCATTGCCTGGGATATGCTCATTTTAGTTTAAAATGGGATCTTTCTCTTTTAAACCCTTGTTTTATAAGGGTTAATATTTAATATTTATAGGTAAATTTAGGCTTCCAGCTGAACCTGCCCATGTGAAACTGAAGTTTGTTTGTGTGTAGACTAGCTTGCACACATCTGTCATTTTTATCCATTGACTTTTATAAAAATAGAGAAGAGAAGAAGATCTTTACTCTTGAGGAATAGCATTCTTCCCTCCAGTGCATTCTTCTAAAGTTAACATTTCATTTTAGAAGAAAATTGCACCCATTTTACAAAGCATGACAACCTGAAAGCTCACACAGTAAGAAACACTTCTTACCTTCTGTAAGCTGTGAAAAGTTTTCAGATTATACTGTCATTTTAGAGCTTGCTGCCACACTGCTGAAAAGCAGCATCATTTGAGATGTATAGCAGAAAAATGCAGAAAGAAAAATTCTTAACTGTTTCCCCTCTCCTCTGATTCTGATTTGAAAAAGTGAATCTTAACAAACTGAAAACCTAAAACTGGTAAATGTGAACTTTCTTAATCATGGTTCACCATAAAAGTGAAATAGAAACTATTTTGTTGCCTCATATGTTAGAATATAAGCACATAGAAAATTTTCTGGGTAAAAGCTGGAACTTCCCACCTTCATTTTTGTAGCGTTCTGGAGCATCTTAAGTGTCAGATTAAAATTGATGCTGGTGAGCAGTAGAGTAACACTGTACTGATTGCAAAAGGTAGAAGGGTAGTTCCAGTTCGTTCAGCTGTTCAAGCCTGTGTGATCAAGTATCTAGTGCTCACCACAACATCAAATTAGTAGCAACATGACTTCCTTACCTCCACCTTTCCACCCTCCTAAAAAAACCCTCCCAAACTTTGACAAAGTGTATTCGTTGCTGAGTTAAACTGATTTTCTTTAGCACCCAGATATATAGCAACTGATGCTTTCAGTAAATTGGTTGCTATTACAGAATCAGTTTGTGCTTTCTTTGCATAATCTGCAGGATTCATGTCAACGTATTTCCTGCCAGCCACTTAGTATTAATAAAACAAATTTAGCCCTGACTCTCACTTGTGTAGGAGTTGTAATGCAAGTAAGTCTGGCTGAAGTAAATTCAGGCGTGCACCTCATTTCTAAGAAACATAATCATATATGTCTTTAGGAAGGATTGCTGTGAAGAAGTTACAGTGTCAGCAAGGCAGAAAACTTTAAAGGAGGCTATTTATTTAATTAAAATTAATATCCGTTCAGTGGAAAGAACAGCAGTGGCTCACGGAACTGCTAGGTCACCCCCCTTGGCTTCATGTTTCTTTTCTCCTGACTCTTTTCCAGTTTTGCCAAGTTGCAGCTGATAGCTGGAAGGAGATACAGAATCTGTCATATTTTCCAGACTAACATGTAAGATGAATGGTGGCAATGCTCTTGAAGTCATTGGCAGTGGGGTTCTACTCTGCTGTATCCCTCTTTCATGGTGTTGAGTGCCAGGCCTCACCACTATGTGGGGACATGGACAAAGTGAGTGGTTCTGTAGCATCTGTGAGGTACACTGAGGATCTTTTTTAGAGATGTTCAACTAGGAATGAGTTTCTGTTTACTTGACAATAGTCTGTCTTCAGTCCAAAGTAAGGAAAAGGCAAAAGAGGAAAGAGTGATTGACTAGATGAGTTTTAAGAAGTGTCTACTGCAATCAACAACAAAGTTTAGGCTTTTACTAGACAGACGTAAAGGATATGTTTCCCTTCACATATTTGGCTCCTTTCCCAAAGCTTTATGTCAGTCTTTTTCCCTTGTGTTTAATTCTGAACCACTCCCATCTTCCACTGCTGAGCAAATCAGTTCACTTTCTGCGAGTAGGAGGGTTGTCCTGCTGTAGCAGCAGCCCCTCTCTGCTGTCAGAGCTGAGGCAGCTTGGGTAGGGTCTGTGACAAGGTCTGTCCTCACATGGCACAGAGCCCAGCTCACAGGGTTACACTGCACAGAAAAGATAGGGTGAGAATTTATAGCTTGTGTAGCAGCCTCAGTGCTTTCTGCTGTCTCTACATTAAAAAAAAAAAATAAAAGAAAAAAAAAGTATCAAACACAACATGAGCTTTCATTAACTGTAACTTTCCTAAGGAGGTTCACTCCTGCCTTTTTGCCACAGAGATGGAATTCTGCTCTTACCACCTGTTCTGCTTTTACTAATGGTGTCTCAGCTCTGATTGCTGCCCATCCTTGGTTTTCCCCAGGTCATAACACACATTCCCTTTGCAAGGGAGGACAACAGAGACAGATATCATCTGTACTCCATCAAGGGAGAAGAGTAGTTGCTACTTCCAAGCTTTATTGGATCAGGCAGCTAATTGGAAGTTCACAAAGAGTGTTGCCACCAATCTCCTTGTACTGTAGGCACTCTTGCTCATCTTGCTTTTTGGCCACCAGTGGTGTGAAGTGGTAATAAAGCATGACCATTTGTGACTCTGAAGAGAGGACTACTTCTCCATGTACTAGTTTGCCCTGATTCATGCTTCAGGCTAATTTTGTGCAATTCCTGCTCTGGAGGATCGCTTTCAGGTTTTCTAGCCCATCTTTGAGGGCAAAGAGGAGAGGATTAGTTTGGTTTTAGGATTTTCTAAATTTGTGTGGGAAAAACTTGTTTCTGATTTTCCAAAATAGTTGCTTACAAAGCACTGAGATGAGATGAGATGAGATGAGATGAGATGAGATGAGATGAGAGATGAGAAGCACTCTATGAGAGTTACCTCTTCTTAAAATGACATGAGGCAACATCAGAAACTTGCCTTCTGGGATCCAAAGTTCAGATCAGTGAAAGATGTATGAGAATGGGGAGTTTGGGCCCTTTATTTATAAAGCTGACTTTTCTGTATATGGACAGAATGTACTGTTTGCCTGAACTAGTAGCCTTCATTCCTGACTGTTGTGTGATAGCTTTAGTTTGTTTGACATCTTCTCTTTTTCAATGTTGTGAGTTACTTTCTTTTCCCTTCCCCTCCCACCCTTCCCCCAACTCTTTCTTTTCTTCTTGCAATTTAGAAATCAAGCTCCTCTACCACAACTGGAGAGAAGATCACTAAAGTCTATGAGCTAGGAAATGAGCCAGAGCGCAAGATGTGGGTGGACCGGTACCTGACGTTCATGGAGGAGAGGGGCACGCCCGTGGCCAGTCTGCCAGCTGTGGGCAAGAAGCCCTTGGACCTGTTCAGGCTCTATGTCTGCGTCAAAGAGATTGGAGGTTTAGCACAGGTGAGAAGAACTGGTTAAAAGTGAACCTTCAAAAAGTCAATATTCTTCTTTTCTAGAGTATTCCTGCTGGATACATCATTAGGTTTTCAGCCCAGACAATATTGTTGAAGAAAATGGTTTCATGCTTTGATAGCTGTCTGGAGTTCATTTTGGGCTGCATAATGGCCCTAAAAATTTAGAGTTTGAATCAAGATTGACCATTGCTGTAGACAGATTAAATTGTTGCTTTTTCAGGGGAATCTAGTAATGCTGCTGAGAAAAGAAAATAAGAAAAGGCCACTGGATCAAAATTACGAGTAAGAAGCAGGTGATAGAGCTAAAAGGAAAAGGAAAGTTTTAAGTCCGTTTTTCCTATATAGAGACACAGCCTGTAGAACAATTCAGTTCATCTCTCCAGAGAAACTGCAGACGTATTCTTAAAGCACACTCCTTCATCCCAAACCTTTAATTCTGAGTGCCTCTATACAGTGTATTTGCTTCTTAGACACGGACTGTGCTGTGTTTGCAAAATGCTTACAGGATATTTTGGGTTGCCTTGCAAACATAATGATTACAAGGAAAAGGTGAATTACCTAAATGAGTTGAAGAAAAATGAAAGCAGGAAGAGCTGAAGATAAAAAAGTCACAGATGGGAGACAGAAGCTTTCATTTATGTTCTCACCAGTTAACTTGAAGTTTTGCAAAAGGATGTTGGAAAAATATTCATGAGTTCTATAGGGCTGTTCACCACAGAGCAAAATGAAATGTTTCACTGTTTAGCATCTAAAGGGAAAGCAGGAGAAAACAGTCAGTACTTGCAGTCTTAGATTTGGCATTCGAAGTCACCTGTCCTTGCCTGATGCATATACAAAAGATCCCTTGCATCTAGGGCATCACTGGCTAGACACTAGACAGTGTTGTGAAGTGCAGGGATCCATAAGTTCTGTGTTTGTGAGAACTTAGTTGAATGCCTTGCAAAATGAGGTCTTAAACATAGCTAACATGTAGATAAATATGCGTGTGTAATATTATATAAAACGTAATATTTAAACATACAGTTCTACACTGATTACAAAATCTGAACTCAAAAATATGGTAAACAAATTAGATTCTCAAAAAGAGAACATATTTTCATAATCTAGGTGATTAGTTCAAGAAAGGAATGTCCAACATCAATTAGTACCCCTTCCAAAGCTATTTTTAATAGTGCACCTCACAACATAGGATTTGACTACTGAATTAGATCACTGGACCTTCAAATCCAGGGATTTTAGCTATTCTTATTAAAGGAAGGCAGAGAAACCTAACATAGTTCGTTCTGCCAGTTGTTAAATGCTGTGTATTGGTAAGAGATGTTATCCTGACATTTTTAGTGATCAGCTCATGCCTCTCAGCATCATACAGATTTGATTACTTTTAGCTCAGAAACTTTATTACAGGTAAATCATATCATGCAGCTGCTCTGCCTCATACAGCATGATCGTGTCCACAGTGTGACTCTTAGCATCAAAAATTGAGCAATATGGGGGGCAGATGGGATATTCTTGAGAGTTATTCATGTTTACTTATTATGGAAATTCATTTTATTTTGGGACATTCAGTGTTGATTCTCAGTGACAGACATTATGCTTTGCCAAAGAATAGATGCTGTTCACTTTGATTTTTGAAAGAGCTCGAGTTACAAATGCATGGGCTTCAGTAGTGGTGAAAATTTACACTTAAAATGAGGGCCCCTGGCTTTGCTGGTGTGCCCACATGGATGGTCACTATGTTTATCTGTTCAGAGCTACTCAGAGATGCAGAGCTTTGCTTGCTGAGTTTTATTTAAATGCATCTGTGTGGTGCCCTCCTAAAAAGCTGTTGCACCAACTGCTGCACTCCACATCTCGTGACTCTGCCCAGAGAGTGGCAGAGAGTGGAGCTGTGCAGCAGTGGTGCATATTCCCTGTCTGAGGAGTTGCCATTGATAGGGTCCCAACATGAACAGACCAGCTGCTGGCAGTCTTCTTTTAAATGCCAATATACTGGGCATTTAGGCATGAACATTTCTGTTTGCATTATGCAATGTGTTCATTACGCACCACTTAGCTGTAAGCCAGTGGGCACAAAGAGCTGTGTAACTGGATTTCAGGCCTCAACAAGGGCAGTTAATGAAAATCTGGTCTCCTTTAACTCCTGGATTCTTGCAGGATGTACCAGAGAAATAAAAACACTCAGCATAGCCATGCGAACCTGCTTGTTGTTAATGCCATCCTCAAAAGATCTTTGCTGACTGGCAGCAGCTATGGTGTTATTAAACGCTGAGAGAAACTTTAAAAAATGTTTTCTTTGCTGGCGCACAGACTAAGTAATAGTGTGGCTAATGATAATCTTTCTAGCTATACAAGTTAAACTGGCATCATTAAAATATCAGGCCTTAGGGCAAGTAGCAGACATCATGGAATCAGAATTGCTACCCACAAAAGATGAGATTTCTCAGATGTTTAAAGCCCGTTTATTTTGGTGCTGACCCTGCTCCTTGGATCATACCTAGAAATTGCATAACTGGTTGAATGAACTTAAAGGCATCAGGTGTTACAGCAAAAGCAGTGGCTGCTACGAGTGGTACAGCCAAGTGAGTCAGTGGCATCACCCAGGATGACAAATGAACTTCACTAT
This sequence comes from Irena cyanogastra, assembly GCA_013397155.1. NCBI lineage: Eukaryota > Metazoa > Chordata > Aves > Passeriformes > Irenidae > Irena > Irena cyanogastra. Next base: position 184,669 of record VWZV01002809.1, on the reverse strand, counting down.
TATTACAGATCAGCTGTGTTTGAGGAACTCATGAGCAGAGTCTTTCAATATTCTTAGCCTTACACTGCAAACAAGACTCTCAGTGGAGTGGTGCAGTCAGCATTATAATACAGAGTATTGCTGGACTCGCCGTGAGGGTTTGAAGTCTGCCTTAATTAATTAAGGGGCCTGGCTTCACTCTGCCTCTCATCTAGCCAGAGGATCATTGATCTGTCCCTGCAAGATGCACTAAAGTGAAAGGAATTGAACCACGAATTACAAGCTGAACTGTTTGACAGCTGGTGGCTATTTGGGAGAAAAAATTATTTTTCATATCAATGTTCAAACAAATTGCAGAATAACACTGTTAGTGCTTTCTAAATTATATTTTAGAAGCTGCTTTTTAATTAGAATGGGGTGGGTGTGGGTGGGTGTCAGGGAGGGAGAGAGTGAGCAGGAATTTACTTGGAGATGGATTGCTAACTGAAGAGCATAGGCCCTGGAAAGGGCGTAAGACGTTTAAAGGATGCACCATGCAGAAGACTCCACAAGCAAAGCTTTTTATATAGCTATCAGCAGGTTCCTTAATAGCTTTATAACTGTAAATGCTGTCTGTGCATTACTGCGTGTGGGAGTAATGAGCATTAGTTAAAAGAGGAAAATAAAAAAAAGTAAACCAAGACGTTAAGTGCTTTTTTTTTCCTTTTTTGTTTCCTGACTTAAACAAAACACTTTGCTGCAAACCAATGAGTCTGCTGTTTACTTTGCTAGGTTAATAAAAACAAGAAGTGGCGTGAGCTGGCAACCACCTTGAACGTTGGCACTTCGAGCAGCGCAGCCAGCTCCCTGAAAAAACAATACATTCAGTACCTGTTTGCCTTCGAGTGCAAGATTGAGCGAGGGGAGGAGCCCCCTCCAGAAGTCTTCAGCACTGGAGATACCAAGAAACAACCTAAGATTCAGCCGCCATCTCCTGGTAAGTCAAATAAACTGCAGCCTCTTACGCAACCATTTTTTGAATGCAAGGCATACTAGGTTGTTGCACCCTATATATTTTATAAGCATGTCTTGATAATGCTGGAAAAACAAGGATAAACCTGTTGTTGGCATCTTCATTCTCAGACTTGGAGCCAGCTCCTGGGTCAAATCAGAGTTATCTCTGAAGGGCCACCGCAGTTGTGTGTCTGCTTTGTCCTTGCTCACTCCAACATACGAAGATGTGTGTGCCAGCATACCCTTATCATTCAATGACATGGGCGTCATAAAAAGAGCAGAGGTCTGCATGGATGTGCTCCTGCTGTAAGACAGGAGCATGCATTTGTCTAAAGGTCAGGCTCTGGTACCTGCACTTTCCTTGCTGTGACTGTGAAGCTGCTTTGCAGCACAACTGTTGATCAGCAAGGCTTCAGTTGGAGCAGGATGGCAGATGCTGGACTGATGGGCGTGTCTCAGATGGTTGCTCTGACGCAGCTCGTGTTGAATGTGTGGCAGATGGAGAGCAGAGAGCACAGTGTATCCCCACTGCCAGACATCCTAGTTTGGAGGCACGCTCTCTGTTCTTTTGTTGCTAATCCTATGTGTCAGGTAAGTCGTTAGGATCACTGTTTGTATCTTCTCATCTGAAAAATTGGAACTGGGATTACTTTATTTTGGCTGTTCTTTTTTGCATTTATGGTGTGGTGTTTGAAACCACTGTTTTCTTTCTAAATTCATGTCACTTAAGATACTCAAGATTTGATAGTCACAGTTGATATTCTAGGCAGGACTATTCTTAAGTAGAAACATTTTAAGTACATAGGAAGAGTCATGGTATTATTCTAGCCGTTGACTTCTGGACTATCCATGGAAGAGTAAAAAAATCCTTTAATTATTTTGGATTATTCCTTTTGTTATTAGTTTTTCTGACCAACAAAGTAATTTGGCAAAATTTACCAACTACTGCCGCAGTTACTTATTAGGCAGACCACCATCCCTTATTGCCAAGAGAATATAATTTCTGGAATGTTTACAGGAGTTCCCTGCAGCAGAACACAGTTTTAGGAAAATATTAATTTGCTTAATTTCTGTTAGTACAGTTCACTGGCTGAAAATGGGAAGTGGAGAGTCAGAAACCCAGCAAGCCCTGCAGACAGTTTGCAATTGCATGACTTCAGTACCCTATCATGGACACTAGAAAATTGCAAAGACCTTTATAATCATATAATAAAGTTCTGGCCTTTCCAAGATTATCTCTTACAATAGTGCTTTCTCAGTAGAGAAAAAGATAACAGTGATAAGGCTTAAATCTTTCTCATCCTGTTTTATTCAGTGTAAGGATTTGAGGGAGTGTTTAGTTAAAATCTTCCTAAGCACATCTCTGTGTAATAACTCAAATATTTCCTCCACCTGGTTAAAACCTAGGGTTATAAGGTACCCCAGCGGTGATTGTTTAACAGAGAGGAAGTTAGGTTACTTTGGAATTCAAGTTTAGAAGATAGAGAGAAACACTTGGTACCAGAAGTAAAGCCCATAGTCCAAATGTTTGTCTGTCTGAAATAAGCACAGAGTGTCCTGAATGTGCACAGCTGCAAAAAATAATACATGTTGGAGGTGCCCGTCACCTCCTGAGAAGACTGGTAAGCAAAGCTAAAATGGTCAGACTTGTTAAGGACAGTGAAGAAGAAATTAATCTGTCTCTAAAAATGAAAGAGTATTATGCTTTGTCCTCCCTTACCTTCTCTCTCCAGTACTACTCTCAGTAGTTGATTTGGGGATGATCACTATAAATCAGCTGAATTTTGAGATGAAGAATTGCTATTTAAATATGTAAACATGAAATAAAGGAATGGAAATGTCAGATGTACCACTTTACAGGGTCCTTTTGCATCACGATGCTATGAATGAAAATGGCAAAGTCTAAGTTTAAATTTATCATAACATTCAAGCAAGCCGTCTTTGAGGAGAACTGAAACTATTTTTCTAAAATAAAAACACAGCAGGACATAGAGACTAGAAAAGGGGGAAGCAAGCAAGGATCTCAAGGTTTGTTTTGTTGGAGAGAAAAGAGCTCGTGTCACTGAATGGGACTGCACTTCTGTATGGAGAAAGGCTTTCCCAGTGTGTATCAGCTTTAGTACATGAAATCCCGCTGAGGTATAGATGCCTCAGAGAGTACAAGCCTGTTCTCTTTAATAGTCAGCTTTTTTTCTTGTTCTTTTCCTTCAGTATATACCAACATTAACATTTTAGCTGCACAAAAGAAGCAGAGTTGTAGACATACTTTAGATAATCTGTCACTCTTTGGCATTCAGAGGGAACATGAGCCCAATACAACAAGAAACAGTAGCCTCCAAAGGTTCTTACTTTAACCATTAGCCTCTTGTGCAGTTAGCTCAGTGTAGGCAGAGCCACTTAGAAGCCAAATCCATTTGCAGAGAACTAGTTACAGTATTGAGGCTGAAGTTAATCTGATAGAAAAGCAGAGGAACTTGTCTCAGAGGGGAGAGTGCTGTATTTTGTCCAGTTCTAACAAGCTGATGCTATGAAACAAGTCTTGAGATCTTAAAAGTCAGCTGATCTTCATAAAACCTTTAAAATTAAATATTTCAGTTCTAATAAGAATACATCAGGACTGTCAGCCTTTATGGTACAGAGAAGGATTCAGTTTGAATGTCGTCGTAGTTTCCAGGTGGGTGGTTATGCAAGGTGGGAGCAGGCTGAAGTGCAGCTTAGAGCAAATCCGTTCTTGCAGATATCTCACATCCAAAGGGTGGTTATGTGACTGCCTCGCAGATGACCTTTAGAATGCAGGCATAGAGGGAGTGCTAGGAAGCACAGTGCGACAGCCATGGCGAGGAGATTGGTATGGAAGAGCACGGTCAAGAAAAGGATGTGATGTGTAAGTCAAATTTATGGGACTGGGAGACGGCAGTCTAAGATCACGTGTTTGTCCATTTGCTTGTAGCACTATATTCGGGATTCTCCCATCACTTCTGTTTCTTACAACATCATTAATGAGGTAAATGGTACATAAAGGAATGAATAATGTAGTGTTATGTACAGTGAAATTCATGATAGTGTCAGCAATTATAAGAAGTCGAAAAAAAGGAGTGAGAGTAGAGCAGCAAAGTGACAGACTGGTTGGTCTTGATGAGCAGAGATTTGCACAGTAGCCAAGGTGCTAGGGTTAGGATTAGGTGCTCCTTTCAATAGTTCTTACTTCATATCACTGTCAGAGCCTCTTCTGCTGTTTCATAAAGCTCCTGGGGAGGGGTAGGGGCCTGAATGTTTTAGTGTGCCTTGCACTGCTCTGAGGCTGTGCAAGTTGGTGACGTGTTTGTGGTAGGCTGAGGCCTTCCTGTCAGCCTAAGTCTTCCTGGGTCAGGCCATACCATCAGCAGCGAAGGCCAGCAGCAAATGCCTAACGACAGTAACTATTGGAGGATCCCTGAAAGCCTTCTGTCCTGATCACTGGGTCTGTGCCAAGGGCCATGTCAACTGCTGCTGATGTTCACAGCATGAAAACTCCCTTAGAGAGAGAGGCATTGTAGGTCTTCCTTCTTTCCAGGAGCAGGTGCTAAGACACAATGCTTTTCCTGTCATGTGCGTTTGATAGTTTTGACCAAAATGCTCACAAATAATGTGGGAAGTTCTAAACTTAGAAGAATTCTGGGCACCATTACTGTAAGCACCAATGGATGCTGGAGAAAAAATTCCAAAGGAGCATCAGCATGAAGGAGTTATCTTCCATTGCTGTACTCTGGCACTCTGAATTCTTAGTTGCAGCGTGCGGTTATGTGTGCACAGCTCTCAAAATAACAGGCTCAGAGTTTATCCTGTGTTGAATGAACAGGATGGCCAAAGTGGTCCAGCTGAGGATGCTTGTGAGTAACAGCAGCTGGCCCTTATGTGAGCAGAGATTTCATTAAAGCAAACCTGGAAAAATCGTACACTTGTGCTGGAAAGAGGTAGCAAGAAGGCACCAGGAGTATGTTGCCTGCGTTTCCTTGGCAGCAGGGAAACGAGACTGGGGGAGGGAGGTGGCGGGGGGACACGACACGGCACCGCAGGACACAGCCGTGCAGTGAGTGCGTCTGTAACCAAACCTATCCGTCTCTGCTGGCGGGTGGCTGACTGAAGTGCTATTATTAGCAGGCAGGTGATGTCATGGAGCGTGTCAGGAGGCCAGCCAGGGAATCCCCACTGAAGATGGATGGGCCAGGGGTTGGGAGGGGTGGCTGGGGGGACAGGCGGGGGTGGCCCTGTGCCTGCATCCACGCCTGCCCGGGGGGCCCTGCAGCAGCCAGCAGCCCCCAGTCCAGCCTAACTGGGGCACTGGGTTCCTGCTGTGTAAATTATCTTCCCAGCGTGGTGGCTGGCTGTTCGCTCTGAAGTATGTGAATGTACTTAACCTTCAGTAACCTTTCCATTGTTTACTTTAGAGTATACATTTGTAGCTTCTGGCAAAAGGTAGGGATATCCTAGAGAGCATGTCAGGCCTCACATTAATGGAGCTTCAAGAGGCTTCATTCTTCTTTCCTTTCCTTTCCTTTCCTTTCCTTTCCTTTCCTTTCCTTTCCTTTCCTTTCCTTTCCTTTCCTTTCCTTTCCTTTCCTTTCCTTTCCTTTCCGTTCCTTTTTTTTTTCCAAAGGGAAAAATTGCTGGTAAGAGAAAGTTTTAATATATATTTTTAGCTACATATTACTCCTCTGGTATATAAAAGGTCTTCCCTGAAAACAGTACTTACTGCCCTGCAGGCTTTGCAAGGCAAAAGGCATGCCAGTACTATAATTCCATGCTGCAGAGAATAATGCATGCTATCATGTGTAATTAACACATGCTTCCAAAGCAAACTGTGGAAGAACTCACCTTCTCACTGACCAGGATGTCAATTGTATTTAAGTTTTGATGTATTTTGTATTATGAAAAGCATATTCTTACAAATCTGTTATGATACCTGAAAGACAATTATTGCTTAGATGTGGATGTGAGATGAGGAATTCAGTAGCTGTGAACTCACAGGTTTTTTTCCTGGACATCCTCAAGATAGCTGCAGAATCATGTAAATGGAGATTACTTTTCCTAAAAGAACATTGTTGTTTGTCTTCCTTCTTAGAGATTGGTTTAATACTGAAGCTTATAAAGCACTCTAAAAGATACTGTTTCTCTTTCACAATGTCCACAATCAAAATTAAACATCTAACATAATAAAATCCCAAAAAAATAGATGTAAAAATTTCAGAGTGCAGCCCAGAAAATGTAAAATTTTGGGTAAAATAGGAAATACAGGCTCTTCTTGGTCGATGGAGTCTTAATCCAGAGATTGAAACACTTGCAGTTCCTATTCTGTAGAAGTGTCCGTAGCCCAATGGAGATCAGAGGCAAAGTGTATTAACAAAGCAGTACCAGAAACTTTGCACTTCTCATGACAGCATTTGCCTTCCATTTTTTCAGTTGTATATAACCACTCATTTAGAAAGAGGCTTGAGGAAAAATAACCAACCTTGTAACTGCCACCTTGAAGATAGAAATGGGACTTGTAGCTTTTCAATTGGGTATCTTTTTTTTTCTTTCAAGCCTTTCTTTATAGAAGATGATATAAAACATGTTGTTACTAATAAATTTGCACTCTTGCTTTATTCAGCTTGTAAATACTGATTTTTTTTTTTTACTTTTTTCCTTCAGGTTTGTTAGAGATATGAATTAAGCTCTTGCTCAGGTATTATAGGGAAAAGCTTCATTGCTTCTTAATAGCCTAGCATAAGAGCAATATTCAGGTTTAGGCAATATCTGAATTTACAGTAAGTATATGGGTACACTAAGATGTTTACTTACATGCTTCTAACACAGCAGGATGGTATGTGACAATCTGTGGCATAACTCAGAAATGCTTTCAAGCTTTTTAGAAGAATCTAGAATTGTGTTTAAAGCTCAAGGGCAGAAGAATGATCCTGACCTGCTTGAGGGTCATATATACAAAGAGCTCATTTTATGTGACTATCGTGGTTTTTTGTTTTATTATAGCACAAAAGCCTTCAGCTAACTGTAGACTAATGTAACTAACATTAGTTGTTGCAAATGTTCTTGTTCCTGTATTAATGCAATCAGAGAGCTTTTCCTAAACTTTTTTTTGAAACTCATTACTATGTAAGCGTAATTCAAAAATGCCTTAGAAAGCTGAGGACAAGAACAATGTGGTCCACACAACGTGGATTTTACATATGTACTTGCTACTGAGACTGATTTCCAGATAGGGAAACGTGTTACAGATATATATGAAACACATATAAAAAGGTGTTCTTCAGTTAAAAACAAGCTCTGCCTGTCAGGATGATGAGTGTTCTAGGATTCTGAGTCAATTATAAACTACTCTCTTTCATATACAGAAGAAAAACCCATACTGCTTGTTCCAATTTTCCCTGTAACAGTAATTTATAAACTTTTGTTAATTGGTTGTTGAGCATAGATAGGCAGGCACAATAAAGCACTCACATGACAGTTCATAAAAAAGAAGGACCTCTCAAGCCAAGTCCATGTCCTACTCAGTGTGTTAGATTCGTGAATTTTTTCTGTGGGTAATTTTTTCCCACTTGCATCTAAAGACTTGAATCCTACAAATTCTCCTTCCGTAGAATTTCTGCTGCAAGACCTGTCAGATCCAAGGCTTAGATGCTGTTACTAATCCTCACTTACCACCTTCTAAATCATAAAACTGCTATGTAGAGCTTTGGGCTCAGGGCATGTTTCTGTTCAGTAGTCACATGAAAATAGTAGCTTTGGTGTCTACTCTGGAAGACTGGTCTGGGTGTGTTTTACCATTACCAATATCTGATGAATTAATTTTATGCCCTTATTGATGCTCAGTCACATCGGAACACAACACTAAAATGCTCTTCTACATTTGCTATACCAAGAATATCAAGGTATTTACCTCCATTAAGGAGGACACTAGTGCAGATACTCTATTGCTTTCTCAGACTGAAACAAGTAAGTTTTTGCATGCATTAGATTAAACATGCTTTGCAGAATTGACCTGATCTTGTTACATATGCTTTACCATCACTGACCCTAACTAACATTTTGTTAAGGTGTCCATTTCTGTTTTTACAATTCTTTTAAGAGTGTTATCTGTAGCCTCCTGTTCAAATTCTACTTTCAGTTATTGTTTTCTTCTGATCCCAGACTGCCTTTTGCATTTCCTAAATACCATCTTTTGCCATGCTGTCTCAGAGATGACACGGGATTGCAGTGTGCTGCTAATCATTTGCTATGTTTCACCATGGAAATATCTGCCTTTTAGTGCTAAATAAAACCATGAATTTATATTAATATAGCAGCTTAAATTTATGATGAAAAGCTTCTGGCTGAAATGTTTCTTATAAACACATGTTGTGATAGTGATTGTATGAAGTAGCTATGCCAAAGAACAACCTTCATTTACTCTGTTGCAAACTACAGACAATTAACTTTGTCTCTCTGACCTCTGATTTAAATGATCCTTCATCTGTATGATTTCTATCCATGTTGCTTCAGGCAGCAGATTAAATTCATGGTTCTAGGAAAGATGATGGTTATTACTATACAGCATATCCTGCTCTCAGAAGATTTTGGGGAAGTTATAAAGTCCTGAGATGGATTAAGGTATACACAGGCTTCTGGAGGAAAGAACCATTATTTTTTCCTTGGTGATTATTATTTCCACAGGAATTTGGCTGCTATCTTTTCATAATTACTTTTTTTTTTTAATTTTTCAGCTAATTCTGGTTCCTTGCAAGGCCCACAGACTCCACAGTCCACTGGTAGTAATTCCATGACAGAAGTGCCAGGCGATTTGAAGCCCCCAACACCAGCATCCACACCTCATGGGCAGATGACACCTATGCAGGGTGGCAGGTATGAAAAGGGCTTTGCTTCATTTTTTATTGCTCTAGTTCTACAGCAGTTTAATCTGGTCTTTCCTAGCTGCTTCAGCCCTCATAGGATTTTGTGGTAAACCAGTCAGAGACTGAAAAGTGGCAGAAAAATATTTATTTTTGTGGGAGAGAGAGGGAAAGGGAGAAAGGAGTAGAGAGAGGTCCATTAGCTTTCGAAACATCAGAGAAGGATCAGACAAGCACCAGTGCAAAGAGGTGTCAGTAGTGGGGAGGAGGGTGGAACCCAACAGCACTAACTTAGAACCACAACCTTCCTCACCTCCCTTATCCTATACACCTCTGGTCAACAGATCCAGTCATGCTAGGAAGGAGAAACGTGTGGCTTAAAGTTGTTACTCGAATTCAAATGGTGAAAAGCATATACAATAACAGTGGTTGAGATAGCAGAGGGTTCAACTGGATGGACCAAGAGATCCCTTTCAGTTCTGTGCTCTGTAAGTCTCACAGACCAGGTTAATCTGAAATGAAGCTGTCTCACCATTCATTAAGGAGCCTTAGTCCACTGAAGTCCAGCAAAACAGTTCTTTATGACTTCAGCAGGAACATAACTGAGCTCTGAACTGTGTGCAGAGCCACTCCAAACTTAATTTACTTGGGTTCTTTTTTTCTCCATCTGTAATGCTGCAGAAAGGATAGCAAGAACCATTTTTAATCATCTTAATTCAGAGTGAGTTTTCTAGGTAAAAAAAGAACAGAACAGCTTAGTGAAATTTCAGGAAGGTTTAGACTTTTATATGAGTAATAGGAATGCACAAACAATAGAATTAGATTAAAAACCCTGATCTCTAAGGTAAGTAGACAAAGAAGCTTGAGGAAAAAGTGGGTAGATTCTTTTACATTATTGTCCATTGTGAAAGTCTTCTGCATCTTCCTTGGATGCATCCTGCACTCATCACTGCCACAGCATGGTAAGCTGGATGTATAGTAGTCTAGGCTGTTTTCACAGTTCTTACGAATACAGGATGATGTTAATGTTTCTTTTTTCTTCATCTGCCAGAAACAGCGCAGTCAGTGTGCATGATCCCTTTTCTGATGTAAGTGATTCAGCGTTCCCAAAGCGAAACTCCATGACGCCAAATGCACCATACCAGCAGGGAATAAACATGCCAGATATGATGGGAAGGATGCCATATGAGCCGAATAAAGATCCTTTTGGTGGAATGAGAAAAGGTATTTTCTTTGTGGGAGGTTAAATGTTCTTCCCTATGTCTTAGGTAGTCAAGATTTTGTAGTCAGAATGAGCTTATTCGCTTTGATGATTTTGTCATTGGTATCCTTGTAGCAAAAAGAGAAGCGCAAGTGCAGTTATGTGTCTGGTCTGGTCATATTTTCCCCACTCAGAGTCATGCCCATTATTTTGGAATTAACAGAATCCTAAAAATGCTTGTAGGAATGCATTTTGGGAAATGGCATAACTCATACAGTAAGATTTTATATTTCTTGAGGTTGATTAGCTACTCTGTGAATCAAGTACTGGACTTCACTGTTAGAATGTGCAGTGGTGAAGCAACATGCCTGGTTGTAGTAGGACTGATCTGGGAATTCACTGTATGAAACTGAGCAAGCCTCATAATGCTCTCTGTCTCAGTTTACATATTTTTCAGAATAGTAAAGCTAATTTTTTTCTTACTTGGGCTATCCCTGACAAAAGATGATAAACACACTCAAAGTTTGTTTATTTTTAGAAACAAAATTTAAAATTAATGTCAAAATTGACTCTGGTCCTTTTGGGTACTTAACCTACAGCTGGTTTTGTGGATATTGTAAAAAGATCTTAAAATGAATCAATCTTGTGTGCCTCAGATATAGGAAAGTAGGAGGAAAGAACACAGGCAGGGCTCACAATGGCTGTAAAGAGAAGAGCAGGTGGAGGAGATGAAGTGTAAACTAAAACAGAGCAAAAGGGAGATATGGCAAGAAAAGACCCTGAAACTGAGAAAAGAGATGTGATGAAGTGGGGAGATGCTTTAAAAGAGGTAGTTAATTGGATGTGATTTTTTAAAAAAGCCTTTCCTTTAAATCCTTTTGCCTGGACTGTGGACACTAACATATAACACAGTTGAAGGAAGGGAAAACTCTATCTGCTTTAGATTCACTTTAGGTTTTATATCCATATGAGATTAAGTGGGTGTATTGTACTTTGTCATACATTTCACTTCATCATGTTGAAACAGAAATATCTCTGTTCAGTATCTACTATGAGAGACTGAAGGCTAGAGTCTCTTCTGTTTGCTTGGTGATTTATATCTGATAATAGTGCCTTTTCTTGGACCCATAGAATGCCCATCCTACTTGAGAAGCTACATTAGGATACTGTATCCTTTCCATAACAACATTATTGTATATGTGTGTATGAGGGTTTCATGGGGGGAAATAAAAGCTTGATTCTGACAGCTTTGTAGTTCGAACTAGCAGATTTGCTTTCATCTGTTTTGTAAGGCTTATGTTTGTGTTCATTTTTAGCATTGTTTTCGGTGAAAAGAACAAAAGTAAGTTCATTTTCAGCTGTGAAGACCAGAGGGAAGCCAGCTACCTGGTGCCTGAAAGCTCAGTTCCACAGGAGGAGATCTCTTTCCTCACTTGCAGCTCTGTAATATTATACCCATCATCTTGGTAGTGGTGGTGCTTCATGTGTTCCCATTAGACCCCAGAGAGCTTGTTAGACACCTGATAATTCTTGGCACTGTTAGGGATCTGAACATTCTCCTAAAATATTTCATTGAAAAGAAAGCGATCCTCAAACACCCAGATTAATAAATTTAATTTCACTGACTGTTGCAGTGCCTGGAAGCAATGAGCCTTTCATGACCCCTGGACAAATGCCTAACAGTGGAATACAAGATATGTATAACCAGAGTCCATCTGGAGCAATGTCCAACATGAGCATGAGCCAGCGACAGCAGTTCTCTTATGGAAGTGGCTATGACAGGAGGTGAGTCAATCTTCAGGAAAAAGCAAAGCCCATTAGTGAAAATGATCCTGTCTCTTCTCTTTTCATTTTCCCATTCCACCTTGCAGAGAATATAGCAGCCTACATTTCCTACAGCATCTTACTAAATCACTGGGAGTCAAACCACTGGTAATGACTGAGTCTAGCTGTTCATAGAAATTAATAAGGAGGAATTGTCACACCTTAGAAGTCACTCAGGCTGCAGCAGATCAGTTCGTGGGTGTCTTTGACAGCTGCCTTCAGCTGGAAGCTGGGCTGGCTGTGATAGCATAAAGCAGCACTTGAGTTGGTCTCCTGGCCCTTTTTTCACCTAAACAATTGCTGGTTGGCTTTTAATGAAAAACAAAATTCACAGTCTAAATGTGTCTGATTTGTAGTCTGTGAGTGAATTGCCTTTGGAGAGTCTGGAGTCTGTTTTCAGAGCTGTAGTGTGTCCAACAGGATTCTTATAAGTTTGTCCTTCAGTGAAGTACATGAAATAAATTTGGTCCTCTTTTGTTTATCTGGGGAAAGGCTTTGGAAACAAAAAGTGATAAAATCACTATGTCTAAGCATTGGTAGAGCAAGCAGAATGTTCTGGGAATGTTTGGATTATATTAAGTATTCTGGCAGATTCTGCTGCTCTGGCCATATTCCTGCTTTTACTTTCATTAGGCTGTGTACTTAGCTTCTCAGAGTGGTGCAGTGTGGGTCTTTAAAGTGTAGGGGCAGAGTAGCTTTCAGTCAGTAGTTTTAAGTAGTAGATGTGTCAAGTAAAACAAATATAATCATGCTGTTCAATAGGTCACATTGCTAGGGAGTTGGTGAGAGTAAGGGCTCCAGTGGAAGGTGTTAAGTCAAGAGAATGTTTTCTTTAAAGGGCATGATTTATTTCATTTTGTTGACAATTTTGGAAAATAAGTACTTTTTACAGAATGAGGTTTCCTTTGTCATTTTTTAGGTCAGATCATGGGCTGGGTCCTGAAGGCAGTAGGGTACCACCTGGTCAAAGCAACATGATGCCTTCAAACAGTGACCCAAGCATGTGCTCTCTTAATTGTTACCCTGGCCAGCAAAGGTGAACACTGATTTCTGTGTGTGTAATACTCACAGTAAGCAGCTAACGAGCGCTAGCAGCCTCTGTGAGAGCACATAGGCAGAGCATGTGGCCCCTTGGTGTGTTACTTCTGTTTTACTTTCTTGTTTAGGCTTTTAGCATTGGTTCAGTTCCTTGCAGGGGAGCAGAGGCTTGTGTGAGTCAGTTGACTTTCTGTAGCAGTAGAATCAGAGATGTTAGAAAAGGAGTGTACATCCTGCCTTGTGTATCTGCTGCACAGCACAGGACTAGAACATAGTTTATAGGCCCAAGTTCTCCAGAGCAGCATTAAATGATACCTCTTCTGAAGCTTCCACAATTTCATCTAGCTTATGGCTATCCTATGGCTAACTGAACATTTAGAAAGTCTTCCCTTATGTGTAACATATGTGTACCTTTACTGAATTTTATCTTACTGCATGTACTCTTGGACAACTACAGACAACTCCCCTCATTCACACTGTTCTTTCAAGAATTGCTATTTTTTTCTCTCTGGTCATCTCTACTGAAAAAATAATAGTTTTCTTTGTTTTTGGAAAAATGAGGTCCCATTAGTTCTTTTAACTTGTCAGGTTCCCCAGTTCTCTGTTTCTGTACATCTCCCTGATACATTACTTCTATAATTATCCTCTAATTGTTGATGTGTTCTCACTGATACTGTGCAGAGAGGAATTACTGACATATTAGCCTGCAATATAGTGTTACTTATCAATCTTAATGCTTTCCAAGTACTTGATTTCAGCAACCAAAATTTCATTCATATCTGCTAAAAATATTGCACTGTAGTGCTCCTCAGAGGTCTTAAAGGCCACAGGTAAGTTTCCAAGTGCAACACAACTTTGTCTCTTACTGTGTATGCTTCATTATGTAGCTTTAATTAGAAGTTACACAAACATTACCAAAATTATGAATACTGTTTTTACTCACTTTAAATTGATATAGTCTTGAATAATCCAGAAAGTAGCTTGCTATTAGGCTGGCATTCTAAAACAGAAGAATTTTTTCCTGCAACCTTTGAGCCGTACACCAGATACTTACTTCCCCACCAAGGATGGGCTCCCCATGTCTGCAGCTGCCTTTCTTACCTCTTTTCTGACCATACCCTCTTGCCATTCCTGACTGCTCCCTCTAAATCTCTCTGTTGTATCTTCACTGCTCCTCCTTTCTTCTATCTACTTTACCTCCTTCCTTCCACAACCAGCTCCAGCAGAGCTTACTACCTCAGGCTCAGGATCATACCAGACTGTACCTTTACCTTGTTTCCAGATGGCAGATACCTTCAAGGTGCAAGATTTTCAGAGGAATTTACTTTTCCTGGTGGCTTGAAAACTCCAGCAGCTCTAAGTATTGATTTGAATGCTTTATTTTAGGCATGAACCATATGGGCAGCAGTATCCAGGACAAGGACCTCCCTCAGGACAGCCACCATATGGAGGACATCAACCTGGAATGTATCCACAGCAGCAGGTAGTAGAGGGGAAAATGGCTATGTTCATAACATTTGTTTAAAAAATTCACCCCAGGATTCTGTATACATTGAAAAATTTGTTTATACACTGTATGTCTTTTGGCACAGAGGAGCACTGTAATTCTGGTCAAAGTCACAGCCTGTATGGATAAGCAATGTATGTGCAGCTGTAGGTAAATGTGTTCATTACACTGGAAGAATGTAAATTCTGACAGATGTTCTGTGGCTTTGGATGTGCATCAAGTGATTGTCCCAAGTTAATAACCAGCAGACTGGGAAAGTATAAAGCATAGTCATGTGAAGTGACAAATAAAAGTGAAGTAACAAGTGAAGGAACAAATAGAAAAGTGGCAGGTTCAAGGGCCTGAACTTAATTTTATGCAGCCAAGTGAACCCAACAGAGAACTGGAACAAAGTAAAAGAGCAACACTCTCAATTATTTTCAGTGCTGTGGTGGGTGATATGAGATACCTATCTTTAATACAGATCAGAGGGCAAATTCCCACATGATGTCGCTAGTAATAATATGGTACAAATACGTAAGGGAGAATGTTATTGGTGTTAAAAATAGTTTAAACATTTGTACATTGCAGTATTCCCAACTCCTACAATTCAAAAATACAAATTCTATTAATTAATAAGATTTTTTTTGTTACATGCATGATTAATACCCTGTGAGCAAAATCCCACCTTAGAAGTCAATAGCAAAACTCCACTGACTTCAACAGGATCAGTTTCATTCTGTGTGTTATTAATTCAGTTCTAGTCATACAATACCGGAAGTTGGCTTCCAGAATAGAAAGCATTTTCTTACTATAAAAAAACTGAAATGTAAACTAGTTTTGAGCCAATTTCAGATATTCTTTCCAGTTTGGGATAGAGTTTTACTAGGAAATTGGGGTCAGGGGTTGGGAGTGCTGTGGGTAGAAACCAAAAGAGATCTTAGATTGCACTGTACTAAAAACATACATAAATTTAAATTTCAGAATTTCTTGCTTATCTCTTTGGTTCATAACATCTCAAAAATGGCATAATCGAAAAACTGTTTTATTGTTTTTTATGACAAGCATATGCTAGATGTCTAGGTGATTTAATGGGGAAATTGCAAAGATATATAACAGAACAATTTGTGATATTCCATGCTAACGTGTGCAGAGAATATATTAACTACATGTTCATTTAAGCAAGGAGACAGCTAGAATTGTAAAAATATATTTGGCCCTGTCCTTAGTGCTGTTTATATATTTTGTACAATGAGTCTTGAATGCAAAATGCATTAATGCAGAAAAGCAGTGGAGAATGAAGGACAAGGATCCTGACCAGCCTTGGACTCTCTCTCCCATCCCCAGAGGATTCCACTTCTTCATTTAGCTAGAGATTCTGTTGCCAGTAGCTTATTTACAGTTTCCTAAATCTTACTCTGTAGTGGTTCAGGAAGAATGTGAAAAATGACCCTTTCAAAGCTTTATCTACAACCCAAAGGCTAGGGAATGACCTGCAAAGGAGGTGATTGGAGCATGAACTCCTGGGGCTAATGAAACACTTGGAGCCAGGTTTTCCAATTCCTGTATGAATGCTTACATCCCAAGAGCTATTATGCAGCAGGTGACCTGTGTTGGTGGCTTTTTGTCCTCTGTGAGGTCTCAGAATTCCACTTCTCACTGGAGAGATGTGCAGTCTCAGTGTCCTGCTGAGCATATCCACAGGAGGGAGGAGCTCAGGTGCATCACTCTCCTCTGCACTGGGGACCATTGGGCATGTGGGCACTGCATGTACCAGGGTGCTGGAGTGCTTTTAAAAAGGCACATGCTTCATTCCCAAGTGTCTGCCATGAGCACTGAGTCACTGTTGCAAAACAAACACGACCTTCTTAGGTGTGGCTGTTGCCAAGTCATATCTTAATGTATAAATTGGCCCCAGGGGTGGAATTTAGTACAGCAAGTAGTTCATGTCGGGCTGGAAATAGGTATTTCTCTGATAGCCAGAAAGCTCTATAGCAAGTTTTAAAAAAAATACTTTCATACAATACAGTAGTTGTGGTTTTATGAGCACCAAAGTTGGAAGATGACTTTATGAATCCCAGAGCTGTTTTAACTTTCCCATATTGAATATAGAGAGAATTTTACCTGATCTTAACTCTAGTACATTAGTATAC
Source organism: Irena cyanogastra (assembly GCA_013397155.1). NCBI lineage: Eukaryota > Metazoa > Chordata > Aves > Passeriformes > Irenidae > Irena > Irena cyanogastra. Next base: position 168,130 of record VWZV01002809.1, on the reverse strand, counting down.
ATTGGACAATGCTACTGAGCTACTGAGTTTCCGGGGGAGCTGTAACTTTGAATTTGCCATAGATCATATATTCAAAAATCACCCATTTAATTCACATTTTTTGCTTCAGAGCACTCAGTGTGGTTTGAACTGTGGAACAAACTCCCACAGGAACTAAGGACCGCTGCAAACCTTACCACCTTCCCCTCAAGGAGCAACATGTCTTTTTTTTGTTCTGCCATCTTAAACATAAATACATTCAAGCTTGTATGGTTTAAAACCCCACTCAGATCTCCCCAAGGTAAAACAGCTTACCTCACACAACATTCCCCATTTGAGAGGGTGAAAAACAAAGTGGGAATAAACCATAGGTGGCAGCTGTTAGTTACATCACTTAATTCATTACAAAACAGCAGGGTAAGAACCTGCATAAACTAGAACAGAACATTTGGATGTGACCATTTGCTGTAATAATCTCACAGTAAATTAAATGTGATTAAGATGATTTGGGAAGAGGACGGTTGCCCAAAGAGGACAGTATTCCTGGGAATTACATACAGTATCAAATGCAGCAGATTGTTTTCGCTTATTAATAAATTTATTGTCTGTAGCCTATGTCATATTGTAAGATTCACTGTTTCAGACATGCATGCTTGCAGCATATCTTGTTACTTTAAGAGTTTATTCAGTGCTTGTCTCTTGAAAAGATTCACTGTGTGGTTTTGAATTTTTTTTTAAGATTTTTCTTCTTAATAGACTAAGCATAAAAAAGAAGTGAAAATATTTTAGTTGGTGAGGACTGTTTCCTTTTCATACATGTCTGAAATGACCAGTGGAATTTAGTCTGACAGATGGGGAAAGAAAGGGAAAGGGAAAAAAACAGAGCAAGCATAAGAAAATTTAGCCCAAGGATAAGCTTCCTTTTAGTATTCAGTTATAAGCACAGCAAAACAGAGGCTTAAAAAGAAAGCACTGGATCAAGCCTAACAGCACTGTATGCCCGACTCTGGAGTCAGCACAATCCCTCTAGAACTAAGCGCCTTCAGCTTTTTGAATGAGCTTTCATCCAGTATATTTGTATTATGTGTGGAGTAAAAGTGACACATCTTTCCAAAATTTTCTTTCAGAACTACAAGAGACACATGGATGGCATGTATGGGCCTCCAGCCAAACGCCACGAAGGGGATATGTATAACATGCAGTATGGCAACCAGCAGCAGGAAATGTATAACCAGTACGGCAACGCTTATACAGGGCCTGACAGGAGGCCCATGCAGGGACAGTACCCCTATCCATATAACAGGGAGAGGATGCAGGGCCCAGGACAAATGCAGCAGCATGGAATACCTCCCCAGATGATTGGTGGCCCCATGCAGTCGTCATCCTCCAGTGAAGGTCCTCAGCAGAACATGTGGCCAACACGAAATGATATGCCTTACCCTTACCAGAACAGGCAAGGTCCCGGAGGCCCTGCACAGGCCCCTCCGTATCCAGGGATGAATCGCACTGATGATATGATGGTACCTGACCAGAGGCTAAACCACGAGAGTCAGTGGCCTTCTCATGTCAACCAACGGCAGCCTTCTTATATGTCATCCTCAGCCTCCATGCAGCCTATCACTAGACCTCCTCAGTCATCCTACCAGACGCCACCCTCTATGCCAAACCACATCTCCAGAGCTCCAAGTCCAGCGTCCTTCCAGCGCTCTTTGGAAAACCGTATGTCTCCAAGCAAGTCTCCTTTCCTACCCTCCATGAAGATGCAAAAGGTTATACCCACAGTTCCAGTGTCACAGGTCACAGGACCTCCACCCCAACCACCACCGATTAGACGAGAGATTACCTTCCCCCCAGGCTCTGTAGAAGCATCCCAACCAGTCTTAAAACCAAGACGAAAGATTACCTCAAAAGATATTGGTAAGCATCAAAACAAAAGCTAATATAAATTGTGGGGAAAGGGACTTTGATTCTGATTTTTTTTTCACATTTTAAGACAGTCTTGACAAATAGTGAACTTTGGTAACTACAATGTGATTGTCCTCAATAAAAATGTGATAACATGTGCATCAGTGAGGATGATAGGTGAAACTCATCCCAGACAATCTGACATGAAATGAAAGCAGTATTTTATATGGAGACTTGAGGTCTTCACAAATGCATTAAAAATGAAGCTTGCCTCAGATTTCAAAATGAGATGTGTTGAAAAGTCCTTTAGAATGTCTGTTAAATCATCAGGACAGCGTTTGGCTTAGCAAAGCTTTCCATGTTTTTGTTCCATGGAAGCTCATGCTGTTCTGCTGTGTAGTTGCACTCTCTACTTTCCTTGAATGGTCCATTTAATCATTCCATAGTATTTGTCCTGTTTATTTCTCCCCCACTTCTTAAAAAGATCCCCAACTATTTTCTTATCTTAAATTTTGGTTACATTTCATCTATTCAAGTTCTCATAGTTCAGATTTCCACATTCCTGACAGTATTCTACCTTTACTGATGAATTGGGTTAGTCAAGTTCTTTAAGCTTGTACGATTATTTCAGGTTCAGCAGTGTCAGGAAGAATGGCCCTGCTAGGATATTCTCCAGCACTAAGGCCTAGCAGCAGCTACATAAAACTGAACAGAACTAAGCAGTGAAAATAGAGTCTTAACCAGTAACCATTTAATTTAAATTTGCATCCCCAGAATATCACAGTTTGCTCTTTCAGAGCTCACTAACAGTCTCTAAGGATGCACTAATACTGTTTTACTTTTCCCTCTTTCTTTCTCCAGTAACTCCTGAGGCCTGGAGAGTGATGATGTCTCTTAAATCTGGTCTTTTGGCTGAAAGTACCTGGGCGCTAGACACTATTAATATTCTTCTGTATGATGACAGCACTGTTGCTACTTTCAACCTCTCTCAGGTAGGTGGGAAAGCATTATACTTCTCAACTTCCCAGGGAAAGAAAAGTGAAATAAGACACCTACAAAAATGCTGCTGGCTTTTCCAATTTATTCTAATTAACATAAATTTTAATATTGAAAAACTTGCACTTGTTTATGATTGGTAACAGTGAGTAACAAGAGACAGATACAGGTCACATAGAGGAAATAAAGCAGCCTGAGAAAAGGATGTTTCTTGTTGATAGGAGAATGTAGGAATATAAGAATTTTAGCACTGCTAAAAAACTAATGTGTAAACTCACACACATGATAGTATAATCCCTCAAAACAGCAGTATGTTAGTAATCTTTCTTAATCTGTGTTTCTTTAAAGACTTTGCAAGACTATATTAAACTGTTTTTTGGCGACAACTTGTCCTCTTCCATACTTCCCTCTGAGACTGTGGGATTTTATTTATTTGCTTATTTTCTGTTCGGTTTCTTTTTCCAGTGAATTAAGTTTTCACAGGAATACTATATTGACAATTTAATGGCTAAAATCCACTGTCTATCCATAGTATGCAAGCAACACAGGATTTTACAGTGTGTGCTTTTGCCTCACTGCCTCTCAGCATTTTTCAGTGCTGCTCTAATCATTTGCCTGTTAGGTGGTAGTAATAGATGGTGTGCTGATAATTCACATCGTCTAAAATTTGTACAAATTAAATATTCAGTTTCTCTCCTCCATTCATTCCTTGGTTACTAATTATGTAACTCATCATTTTTAAATATAATGACTTTTTTTTTTAAATACAGACACAGATGGTACATTACATCCCACCTGACTTTAGAACTAGGGATATCTATAGCATGATTTATCTCACCCAGAAGAAGAGATCTAAAATAGGTCGGATGAATCATACCCTAGAAATGGCCTGTAAAAGACCATTGGTTATAAAAGGAATCAAGACAATTAGGTTAGGTGTGTGGCTAGTGTGGGTGTTTGAAGTTAAATGAGGTGAATCTCCTCTGAATTCTGTCAGAAATTGTGTTAATACGCCCTATGCAAATTGCAGAGAATACCAGACATATTGTAAATACATATATTCTTTGTTATGTTTGCTTTGGACTCTGTTTCCAATGGCAGCCAGGAGCATATGATGCCTGGTAACTCCTGTGGTTCTGATAGGCATCAGTTTGTTCTTAGTTCTTTGAGAAGCTGACAATCATAGGAGAATATAGAATGGACAAAAGGCTACATTTTACTGAAAACCCATTAGCCCACAATTAAAAAAAAAACAAATTAAAAGCCAGATGATTGAGATGAATGCATCATAACAACAAAGAATTTTTAATAATAAAGCCACTAAGCATAAATTAATACCAAATCCAACTACTGCCTTTCCATAAGAAAGTGATTACAAGTTAATTAAGAAGATTAAACCTAAATGAAAACTGTTTCTGAAGGGTGACTTACAGCACCAGGCTCCAATAACAGTTTTTAACTACTGCTACACAAAAAATGGATCTATTCCAATAGAGGTGAGATATTAATCTAGGATATCAGTACCCAGACCCTGAACTGCAGGTTCCTACAGGACAGTTGGTTCTAGAGACAGAGGAAAGGAAAAATTGCAAACTTTAGATACCTAATAAAAGAACAAATCAGAAAAAATAGCTGAGTTAGGAACTTCACTACTCTGTACAAAAAATGAAGAGTAATAGGCACTTCCAAGCTAAGCCAGATATCTGCTATGGCTTAAAGGAGACATTAATAAAATTCTGTACCTCTCATAGCTGTTACAGCTGAAGCAAATTGAGCCATGATAGTTTGACATTACATACTGTTTGGACAGACTTTAGAAGAACTTCTTCTGATTAACTTCTGCCATGCAGGGCCTAGCCACAAGTCCACAGCAGGATGAGAGAAATATTCACACATGAATGCATCAGTGTTCCTAATAAAATTTCATGCAGACAAAAATATTTACGGGATTTTTATGTTCTTTCTTTCTTCTTCCCTCAGTTGTCTGGATTTCTTGAGCTTTTAGTAGAATATTTTAGAAAATGCCTGATTGACATTTTTGGAATCCTTATGGAATATGAAGTGGGAGATCCAGGCCACAAAGCACTTGATCACAAAGCAGCCAAGAAAGATGATAGTCAGTCCTTGGCAGAGGATACTGGAAAAGATGAGAATGACGAATGTATTGACTATTTTGATGAAGATGACGAGGAGGGGGAGGATGAAAAGGTAGAAGGAGAAGAAAAGAGCATTGTTTTTTCTACTCCTGGTGCCATTGCTGATCCAAGTGAGAGGCCAAAACAAGCCAGTAAATTTGACAAGCTGCCAATAAAGATTGTAAAGAAAAATAATCTATTTGTTGTTGACCGATCTGACAAACTTGGACGCGTTCAGGAATTTGATAGTGGACTTCTCCACTGGCAGCTTGGTGGTGGTGACACAACTGAGCATATCCAGACTCACTTTGAAAGCAAGATGGAGATTCCACCACGCAGGAAAGCCCCTCTTCCCTTGAACTCTCCAAGCAAAAAGAAGGACCTCGAGGGGAAAGGTGAATCTGAGGAGCAACAAGAAAAGAGTATAACAGCAACCATTGATGATGTCCTCTCAGCTCGGCCAGGAGCACTACCTGAAGACTCAAACTCTGGTTCCCAAACAGAGAGCAGTAAATTTCCCTTCGGGATCCATCAAGCCAAAAGCCACCGGAATATTAAACTGCTAGAGGATGAGCCAAGGAGCCGGGATGAGACTCCTCTATGCACCATAACTCACTGGCAAGACTCCTTGGCCAAACGCTGCATCTGTGTGTCAAATATCGTCCGTAGCTTGTCTTTTGTGCCTGGCAATGACACCGAAATGTCCAAACATCCAGGCTTGGTGCTGATCCTGGGAAAGTTGATCCTTCTTCACCACGAGCATCCAGAAAGAAAGCGAGCACCGCAGACTTACGAGAAAGAGGAAGAGGAGGACAAAGGGGTGGCCTGCAGCAAGGATGAGTGGTGGTGGGACTGCCTTGAGGTCTTGAGGGATAATACATTGGTCACATTAGCCAACATTTCTGGGCAGCTAGACTTGTCTGCTTACACGGAAAGCATCTGTTTGCCAATTTTGGATGGCTTGCTGCACTGGATGGTGTGCCCGTCTGCAGAGGCACAGGATCCTTTTCCAACCGTGGGGCCCAACTCAGTTCTTTCGCCTCAGAGACTTGTGCTGGAGACCCTGTGTAAGCTCAGTATCCAGGACAATAATGTGGACCTTATCTTGGCCACCCCCCCATTCAGCCGTCAGGAGAAACTCTACGCTACTTTAGTTAGGTACGTTGGGGACCGCAAAAACCCGGTCTGCCGAGAAATGTCCATGGCGCTCCTATCGAACCTTGCCCAGGGGGACACATTAGCAGCAAGGGCAATAGCTGTGCAGAAGGGAAGCATTGGAAACTTGATAAGCTTCCTGGAGGATGGGGTCACTATGGCCCAGTACCAGCAGAGCCAGCATAACCTCATGCACATGCAGCCTCCGCCTCTGGAGCCGCCTAGCGTAGACATGATGTGCAGGGCAGCCAAGGCCTTGCTGGCCATGGCGAGAGTGGACGAGAACCGCTCCGAGTTCCTTTTGCACGAGGGTCGTTTGCTGGATATCTCAATATCTGCTGTCCTGAACTCTCTGGTTGCATCTGTCATCTGTGATGTACTTTTTCAGATTGGGCAGTTATGACATAAGTGAGAAGCCAAGCATGTGTGAGTGGAGATTAGAGGGTCACATATAACTGGCTGTTTTCTGTTCTTGTTTATCCAATGTAGGAAGAAGGAAAAAAAAAGAATCTTTGCTCCTCTGCCCCATTCACTATTTACCAATTGGGAATTAAAGAAATTATTAATTTGAACAGTTATGAAATTAATATTTGCTGTCTATGTGTATAAGTACATCTTTTTATTTTATTTTTTTTAACCAAAGTTGCTGTCTAGTACATTCAAAGGTCACACTTTTTTTTTCCATAGATTATCCTTTTCAATGTTCTTTTCCATGTTTGTATGCATATTTTTTGGGAAGCGAACTAGTGACTTTTTAAAAAAAATGTTATGGCAAACCATTGTATGATGGGAAAAAAATCTCACCACTTTGAAACAAAAAGGTGAAAAATAACCAACATACCAAGTTCCTGTGTGTTTTATTTTTTCAGATAAGGAAAAAATAAAAAAAAACTTGTATACCATCACCCAAAGCTCTGTGCAATAGAAGATTCTAGTGATGTAGGTATAGGGGATCAAGGAGGGTGTCAGTCAGTAGTCAAAATCCAAAACAATACTGATTTCTCCTCAGGAGAAATGGTTACATTAGGCTAGGAGCAAAACAAAACAAAATAAGTCAAGTTAAAAGATTTTTAAACAAAACCTGAAGTTAAACATCAATTGCTTCCTCACCAGAACTGTCTTGTCTACATTTTTTTTTTTTTGACCTTCCACAATGGCAGTTCTTCACAATTCCTTTAATCATTTTTTAAAATATTTTTTTATTGCCTAAGGGCCGTGATGTATATAGAAGTTGTACATGAAACATACCCTCATTTTTTTTTTTTAGTACAAAGTTTTTAGTTTCTTTTTCATGATGTGGTATCTACAAAGTGATAGTAGAATTATTTTTTTCTTTCATTTGGGCCATATCTCCAAAAAATAATAAAAAAAAAGAAAAAAGAAAAAACCCAACACAGAAAACCAACAACTGAGGGTAATGTACAAGTTTCTGTATGTATAAAGTCATGCTCTATTTCGGGAGAGCAGCCGATCACAATTTGCTTTATAAATCAAGGTGTGGAAATGGTTACGTATGGATTGATTTAAGAAAATGGTTACCAGTCTACAGACAAAAAATATATACAGGAAAAAAAAGGAAGAAACACAACTTCAAAGATTTTTCAGTGACAAGAATCTGCATTTGTATTTCAAGATAATGTAGTTAAAAAAGAAAAAACTTGATGTAAATTCCTCCTTTTCCTCTGGCTTAATGAATTTCATTTATTCAGTATAAAATCTTTATATGTTCCACATGTTAAGAATAAATGTACATTAAATCTTGTTAAGCACTGTGATGGGTGTTCTTGAATAGTGTTCTAGTTACAGTGTGGGATATCGGAAAGCAAACTAATTACAAGAAAGAGCAATAATGATTATTCTCTTTCCCCTACTTTATTATTATGACCTTCAAAAATACTACGCTATTGTATTGCAGCTACTTGCTCGCCTTTTAGAAAAGCCTTCTCACATCTCATAGAAGTGTTTTTAATTATTATATATAAAACCACGAAGCCTCAAATGAGAAGACATGGCTGACAAGTGATAGTTCTGACTATGCAGGTACCCAGTCTCCGTGCCATGTTTGGGGGACTGAAGGCAGATGTTAGAAAAAGTGACGAAAGATTTTGTTAAAGCAATAACCAACTGGAAGAAATCAATCTGTATTCACTACCTGTAATTCTCTCTGTTGGTTAAAGGTGCAAATACCCCAGTGATGTGGGTATTTAGAATAAACACCCACCCACTTCTCGATACTGTATGTGTCATTGCATACTTATGTGGCCTCTTATGCTGGGAGACCCCGTTAAAGTGGATCAGGCTGTAATAGAGCACATCCATCGTTATAATTGGTGGGAGATGGCCATTTCCCTTTCAGGAATTATCTGGTTTCAGATACATCCACTCTCACCTGGTGATACCTTGTTGCTGAATATTGTTCAAGCACTAATTTTTGCTATTTTATCTTGGATCATTGACTTTGTTAGTGTGATCATAAAAAGCTAATAATAATCAATTTCCCTGGAATTGCCACATAATTACACTGTTAGTGAATATCCTCCTCCCCTCTCCAATAACAATACAGAGGTACTTGCAAATTACAACCCCCTTTGGCATACTGCCCATTTTGTTCATATAGATTGCTCTAACATTAATATATGTAAGAGAATTTCAGAGACAGGTAAAGTACATACAATTATAAGCCAAGTTTGAAACGTGCCTCCCTAGTGTCACGAGAAGTAATTTCTCTTTCTAGCTTCTTTTACTTAGTAATCTCTCTACTCCTGCATCATCTGCTGCAGTGGTCTGTCTTGCTCTTGCATATCACTGCTTTTAGAAATTTCTGGTGAATTATAACCCACTTGCAACTCTTCATCACAGAAGGAGGCATATTTCAGGGATGATTTTTACAGCTTATTGCTGGGCAGCGTGAAAGCAGAATGCCCCGCTAAAGTTATTTCTTACTCATATTTTAATGCTTGATACCACCCCATGGATACAAGCAAGCAGTTAAATAAGCCCTCTGCTGAGTGCTACGCACCCTTTTCTGATCAAGGACAACAAAGGACATCTATTCTCTTCCCTCTTCAGCTTTCAGACCCAGAGTCCTCTGGGGAAAACTACACCTGTGGCAAAACACTCTCAGCTGTCAGAGGCAGCACATTAATGCTCCTCAGGACTGCTCCAAGCATGCTTAAACAATATGGAGGGAAAAAACACCCAGCCAGCCACATAATGTCTATGTGTATGTGACATTTCCTGCCGCTTTTCCAGCTGGGCCAAGAACTAGCCGAGGAAACACAGCAGTGAAAGGAAAAGGTTAATAGTGCAGATTCTGCCTGAACATGATTTTACTCTGTTACAGTGAGAGTAAACAATCTAAATCACTGCTTACTATTACATCACATTTATCAGAAGAAAGGTGACACATAAGAGCTCCAATTCCCTCTCTTGTCTTCCTAAGAGTTCATCTTTCCCACAATGTTCTCTTAAGCCTCTGGAGACAACCTGCTCATGAGACTTGTGCACTTAGCATGTTCTGACTGAGTCCTGACCAAGCTTGAGCTGCTGCTGGTATTGTTCTTACAAGAGGTATTTTGGGTTTTAGTTTAGGAAGCAAATTCTACATTTTTATGCAGATGTGATCACTGTGATGAAGCTCAGAGTAGTACTAACAGGATGGACTATTTGAGTTATTTAAGGGAAAGCCGCCAGTTAGTATTTTAGGCACTAATCGACTACAGATACTTGACTAACTAACTGAATATATAAGTCTACCTAATTCTTTGGCAGACCCAATTAATTACTTGCAGGTTGAAAGAGCATCAATATATCTTTACTGACCTGTAGAATCACTTCAGGAATTAAATGCCTATCCCACTTGACAGGAAAAAATTGTTTTGTTTCTTGTTAACATAACTTCCTACACTATTCTTTCAGAAAACCCACAAAACAAAAACCAACACATGAAAATATCCTTCTCAGAAATTCCATGTTTTCAACTACCCTAAATGAAAGAAAGAAAAAAAAATTCTTGTGTTCAAAAGCCTGTGCGCTTTCTCTTCCATCTTCTTTTGCTGTTTCACACCACAATCTGTGCCATCACCACCACAAGACCATTACCTTTCAGCATGGATACATCTAGAAGTAAAAATTTACTGAATTAGAGGAATACTGTAGGAAAAGCATATCTGTTTGTTACACATTAATGATTCCTGTACAACACTTTTACAGTGCAATGCAGACTACACTTCTTATTTTCCAAATAATATGAAAATACCTCTTAGTAATAAAGAGGTGTAACTGAAAAAAAAATCATCATCTCCACTGTTCTCCCCCACAGAAGAGAAAGGATTGTAGGCATTCATACAGTGCAGGGGCTCAAGCCAATTTGAAACTGAACTGAGGTGGCACACAGTGAGTTCACCTTTCAAGAAGCTGTGAGTAGATTCCTTACTCTGCAGGCAGTAGTGGTGATGTACCTAAGAAATAACACACACCTGTTGCCCAAGCACTAATAACACTACCACAGAAGTCAGTCTTTTTGGGCTTTTAACTAAGCACAGTCTGAAATTTTGAGTCTGAGTACTCCAGAGAAAGATGACTTTCATCACCATTGCCCCAGAAACATCAAATATGTGGAAACCATGCTCACAGAAAAAACCACAAGACCACAAAGCAGTCCATGCTGCAGAAAGTCTATTTCCCAAGTCATGAACAAGTAACTGCAGGTGGAGAAAGAGGAGAAAATAGAAACAGAAGCAACAGTAAACTGAAAACACAGATACTACTCTTGTAGCAAAGTGGAATTCAGAGATCTAGAACATGGCCCCATGCCACTTTAATTTTCCTCAGGAAAATTTGTGAAATTTCAGGGTGCTCCCTACTTGTTTTCTCATTAAATCTTACAGTTCCCCATGGCAAATTCCTTTTTATCTATCCCTCACAAAGCTTATTTTAAAGATTACTGAGCATGAAGAAAGGAGAGAGGAAAATGAAGAGTGAAAAAAAAAAGGGTGAAAAGCCATGGTCATTTGGAGAAAGGCAGGACACAATGCTGAAAGCAAAGCTTACTATGTTCCTTACTCTGTTTTTATGTTTATGTCATTCCAAAGAAACAATAAAACCAAGCTAGGGGAATTTGGCATTTCATTGGTGGCTGGTATAAATACAATGGAGGTAAAAATTTTTAGTGGGAGCAAGGGGAGGAAAATATGAGCCTCGAAGTGTAGACTGGTAAATTCAAGTTTTTCTTAATTGCATTTACCTTTCAAATCCTCAAGACAGCAGGAATGGGGAAGCATTAATACTGTCTGCATTGTTAAATCCACGCTCAGTTGTTTATATATGCACTGTCAGAAATGGGTTTGCAAAGTCTGGCCATCCTTTCTGTGAGTGTCAGTAGCTGCAGATACAGGAGACAGCTGTTCTGGACTGCATACCAAACACAGCCTGTCACGTGCCTAAACTACTCATTTCGTATTTCTAATTACTAATTCTAACACAAGCTAAAATGCATTTCATTGCAATGCTGTTGTACAGTATAAAAAAGTGTAGGTTTATACTTTTTACATTTGTTTTAACTGGCATAAACTAATGAAGTAGCAAGATCTTCATCTGATGCCCTCAACAGAGCTACATCTTCCCCTGCATTTGTTAATTTACTTGTTCTGTCATTACTTAGTTTTATTGCATTTCCATTAATTAAGCATAGTTATTTACATTGAAAGGGTGATGCAGTGGAATTGCCTAGCTAGCAGAGCAAATCCCTGATGACTTGGGCATCTCTACAATGTTTATTCAGGTCTGCAAAGAGACTCCTGAAGGACAAACACTCTGACTTTTGCTCCACTATAGAGCATTTTTAAAAGGCAAGTTGATGTATTATCATGGCAGGAGAAAGATATGTTTACCTAACATGAAAAGTACGTGCTAGATAAAGCTTATAGTACTCCATGATGCAATTCTACATTACATGTAATAATTTGCTTACCAGTTCTACATAGGCATCTGCAACCGAGAAGAATCATGTTTTACCATCAAATTATAACACAAAATTGCAAAATCAGGCATTAAACTTCTTTCCCTCTCACAGAATTTGGAAAGAAGCAATGTTCACTGGATATATCACCACCAGTGAAGCTTACAGTGGACTCCTTCAAGAAGATTCTTTTTTTGTTTTTTAATATGAAAGAAGAAGCTCTGTGCATAGTGAAACACAAAACCTGAGAAATACTGCGATTTAAGCATAAAGCTTCCTCTGCAGAACTACCACTATGCATTTTCTGTGCAGCTAGGGAAGACAGACTTCTAACAACAAGTTATTTGTTATCAATATCCTGAGCCCACCTAAAAAATAAAAATGTATTTCCACCCATTTTGTATAGTCATGCATGTTTCACTGGCACGTGTTTCACCGTGCAGGAGAAGTTGTTCTCTTTTGTTCCTTTTTTCCCTAGTATTTACTCCCTAAAACTCTCATGTTGCTTCCTTCCTTTCCCCTATGCATTAGTACCAGAGTAGAGAGATCCTGATTTTTCAAATAACTGAATAGCCTAGGGTTTGTCTGTTACTGATACCTTCTAGTATACAGAGGGATTTCTTCATTGTGCTGAATTAAGTCACCAGTTCTTGAGACAGCAGCATCTCCCAAAGGTTCTTACCTGGAGGGAAAAGTGACTACAATGGCTCCAGCCTTAACGGTGCAGAGGTGGTTGAGATCTGCCAAGGACAGAGAAAAAGAAAAGAGCCTCGAGTTACACACTTGACATCCTACACCTTCAGAAGACGGGCATGTTAGACTAAGCATAAATAACCAGACTTTCCAATCAGCTACTATGACTTCCTCAGCTTTTTTTTCTCAGCATTTTTATCAGCCTAGAACATGCCAGCATTTCACAACATGTATATCTTGTCTAGGAAAGCATAACTAGTATAGTATAAGGAAGAAAATAAAGCAGTATGTACTGATCATATCCATTAAACAGCTAATTTTAAGCAGGAAACTTTTAATCTAATTTCTTTAGCTTGTTTTGTCTTCAGCTGGACTGTGTACGTTCTTCTGGCTGTGGCCTTACCTGAGGAGGTTACCATTTCCCACCTGCACTTCCTAAAAGTTATTAGCTCCCTACAAACACAACAGCTCCAGGGTACTGTTTCTAACCTAGCCCAGGCTGGGTTAAGCACTTAATGCATTCAGGTGTTTGGTTTGCTCAGTTTTCCACCTAGAACATTTTGACAGCTGCTATAACCTTACACTCATGGAGTTATTCACCCATTATACTATGGACAGGGATTTGCTGCTGGCTCCAAACTCTCCAGGAGCCAGATGGATTTACCTCCAGAGTATCTACAAACTTAGTGTAAGGGAGAACTAGCATGCACTGGACCTTCAGCCTGATCTCACAAAAAGTGGCACATTTTCTTGACCCAGGTACAGGCAGAGAGTGTAGTGCTAGAGTGATAAACAGATGCTGAAAGGGGACTACAAAATATACTGATAAATCATTATCCAAGGACATTTACATGCTCTTGAATTCCTCTAATAGGCAGTCTAATCTGCACTTTTTGCTTAGTTTTTAATGTCTGGAGCTGCTATTTATGAAATATTCTACTACATTCTACTACAAGCACACAGGCTACTCATTTCCCTTCTGTCTTGTATAGGAAGACAGCCAGTAGGAGACCAACCCATCACAAAGGTGTTGCAGCACCCAAAGGCCATGGATACAGTTTTGGGCAGCCATGCCATCACCTAACAGGCATGAAAGGAAGCCAATAAAGCCCTCATTTATATGAATTTGACATTTCCATCAGCAGCGCTCATTTGCCTTGGGACAGAAAGTGGTTGTGGGAGAGAGGGTTGTTCCAACAATTTTTGTTTCAATTGTGAAATACTTAGTAGTCAGTTTGATGGGAAATGATGATGGAGGGGAAAACCCAGAACTCCTCCCAGTCTGATACACTGAAACTCATTCTCTGAGTGGGACTGATCCTTTTGGCCCTGCTCTCATAGAATGGTTGGGGTTCAAAGGAACCTTAACGATCATCTAGTTCAAACCCGCTGCCATGGTCAGGGATACCTCCCTCTAAACCAGGTTGCTAAAAGCCCCATCCAGCCTGGCCTAGAACCCTTTCAGTCATGAGGCACCCATAGCTTCTCTGGCAACCTGTTCTAGTGCCTCACCACTCTCACAATAAAGAACTTCTTCCTTATATCCAACCTGAACCTGTTCTCTTTCAGCTTGAAGCCATTATCCCCCATCCTATCACTAAACACCCTCATAAAAATCTCTCCAGCTTTCTTGCACCAGTCTCCAGTACCCTTTAGGTACTGGAAGGCTTCTATTAGGTCTCCCCAAAAGCTTTTCCTTCTCCAGGCTAAACAGCGCCAACTCTCCACAGAAGAGATGCTCCAGCCCTCTGATCATGTTGGTGTCCCTCCTCTGAACTCGCTCCAACAGGTCCCTGCCTTTCCTGTGCCGGGAGCTACAGAGCCGCACGCAGTCCTCCAGGAAAGGTCTCACCAGAGAGGAGAGGCACGGCACAATCATCTCTCTCACCTTGCTGGCCGCTCTCCACCCCAGCCTCTCGTGTCCCGCTGCTTTCCCTGCGGCACACTCCCCAGGCTGGGCAGGAGCCGGCACAGGCCGCAGTGGCCCCGCCGGGCTCCCTGAGGGCCGCCCCGAGAGCAGCGCCATCCCCTCGGGGGCAGCTGCGGCCTCGCAGGTTTGGTGGGAGAGCCCGGGGCGGCCGAGCTGCTCTGCCGCCTTCAGCAGCCCCTGTGCAGCCAGGACAGCGTTTCACTCCAGAATGCTTCCCCGCCTTCAGCAGCCCCTGTGCAGCCAGGACAGCGTTTCACTCCAGAATGCTTCCCCGCCTTCAGCAGCACAGGCTGCGCTTCCCTCCGGCCTGCCCTTCCAGCTGCAAACACGTAATTCAATTACCGTGAGCTTAAATTTATTTTTTAAAATGGCGCTTAGGTTTAATGCTTTTTCAATACTTCTTTGTAATTTGAAATCAATTAATAAAACTCTTTACACGTGCTATTTAAATTAACTTTAATTCCAAGCCTTAGCAGAATCAATATTTAGCAGGTTGCTGCAATCCATCCCAGTCCACTGACACGGGGGGAGGCAGGAGCGGCCTCCTCTCCTGCGGGCCGCCTCGTGCCCCCCGAGGTGGCAGCCAGCTCCTGGGGACCCTCTGGCACCGCCCTGCCACCAAGTGCCACTGCGTCCCCTCACTCGCAAGTACCGGGCAGCCCTCGTCCACCTTCTGGAATCGGTGTCACCAGCTGAACAGCATGGGTGAGTTCCCAAAAAGTCAATCTGACTTAATGGTTTTTTCCCCGGCTCTGAGAACAGAATTGAAGTAATTTCTGTCTGATGCTCCCAAAATCACAGAATTGTCTGGTTTGGAAGGGATTTTAAAGGTCATCTAGTTCCAAATGCTTTGTGAGGGACAGGACACCTTCCCCTAGACCACGTTGTTCACAGCCCCATCCAGCCTGGCCTGGAACATTTCCACAAATGGGGCGTCTACAACTTCTCTGGGTAATCTGTTCCAGTGCCTCACCACCTTCTGAGGAAAGAACTTCTCCCTAATATCTGATCTAAGCCTGCCTTTTTTCAGTTTGAAGACATTCCCCCCTTTCCCTACATGCCCTTGTAAAAGCCTCTCTCCATGTTTCTCGTAGACTGGGGGAGTGGATATAAAAGCACACACACACCCACATATATATATATATATAATTTTTTTTTCCAATTTCACAAGGATGTGTTTGTATGAGAGCTCTATTTATGAGCACAGCTTTTGTCATCAGTTTTTGGGAACCAAGCAATTAGCATACTATATCAAACTTAAGCACATACAGATCAGCTTGTTCTAATTCCAAAAAACAACCCTAAAAAAATGGTCTTTCAGCTCATATTGAAAGAAATATGAGTAAAAGTCATTCACTGAAAGAACCACTTTATCATTGTTAAGCTATTAAAAAAATGCAATTCTTGCCTCATGGTTACAAGCATCTAGTAATATGCAGTATTTTAAGACCCTTCAGTGCCATGGTAATATATTAAAGTCATACCTCTTCATTTTAACAGAAAAAGAAGTTGAAAAAATGTTTTTTGTTCAAAAATTCATTGGCTGATAAAGAAAAAGTAGCTGGTACCATTTATTTTGCAATATTCAAGATCAAACAATGATTTTGTTATAGTCAATTATGAAAAATGCAAGCTGAACAATCATTTAAGCATAAATTTTCATTTTCTAATTAGTTTGTAGGCAGTGGTGCTTACTAGTGTTGGTATCAGCATTATCTGCTGTAGATAGGTGAAAATTAAAAATACATGGTATTAGTATATCTTCATATTTTTTGAAGAATCTTTTTGCAAGTTCTGTGCTGTTTTGAAAATAATCAAATAAATAATAACCCATTCTTCCATTAACTATATAGCAAAAAAAGAAGTGTTGCAATATTTTGATATTTCTGTGGTTTGAGGCATCTGGTGGCTGCAGACTAAAATATCAAGTACATCTTGAGTTTTATATTTTTATTAGGAAGAAAACAACATAATTGTAGCAGTATATAACAGGTAAAATAATAGAAATAGTCTGAGTAAATAGATAAAAAATCCCTAATATAACGAAGGTTTCTATAAGACTTAGATCATATAGACTTTCCATCCAGGTTTCTTCCTCAACAACTTATATGAGTGATCATGAACTAGTTTGGGTCTGTCGCCATACCTCTCACTGTGATTCTGCTTAGATGTTTCCTTCCAACCAGTAAATCAAGTAAATTCAAGTGGTTTGTTCTGAATGTTTCCCATAATAGAAATACATTTGAAAACAGTATTTTTTTTTTCTGAAACTTTTCAATTGAAGTGGAAGTTCAGTCCCCAATCGAGAAAACACAAATTTTAATCCAAATAAAGAAGTGTGTTGACTAGCTGTCAGCAGGGATAGGAATAACAGAAGGGGATGAAGGACAGCATACTGGAGAAGCTTGCCAAATCTCCCTGCCACTGGTACTCTCTAAACAATGATAAATGTTGCTGCAAGCAAAGAAAAGGCAAACAATCCTTACAATGCTCTCAGCAGAACTAAGCACACTATTGCCAAGGCATCCACAGTTTCTCGTGAGCTGTGTGAACAGTACAAGTCACAGTAGCATAACAGTAGGTAACCAGCCATACCTTTGCTTCACCTGGTTACAGCCTTAGGGATCTCAGAGCTTTCTATTTCCCTGCTGGCAAAAGCTCTTTTTCTTACTGGCACATTAACTCAGTTCTGGCCTGCTCTGTATTTTAGTCGAGCTGGCAACATTCATACAGCCTTGAAATCAATCTGTAGCCTCTAATTCAGCTAAAGTTATACTGAAATACATAACGTGCCATTACAATGCTTCTGATTCACTGCTGCCTTTTAGGTAATCTGGAGGAACTCACCTAGACAGCCAAAAGTTGCACAGAAACCTCTATTTCCCTGCTGCCCTCATTGGCCTGGAAGCTGCTGGCAGAGCTGGCTTTCTCCCATGTTGCCCCAAGGCTGCAAGGTGGGGCAGGGTCCAGCACAGCTGTGAGTCTGAGTGCATGCAGGAGTCCATTAGCAGAAAGAAATGCTCCTGAAGGACCTGGAGGTGTCAGGCAGAACCTCTGGCAGCACAGGAGAGCATGGTAAACAGATGGAGTGAGAGCAATGGTGTACATGCTTTTTCTGCACTGCTTACCTCCTCAAAGGACTTGTCCCACAAAGACCACAGGGACACGGGAGAGATGCTTGCAATCACTTTTCTAAAAAAAATCTTTTTCTCCTGGCTTGATCAGGTTTCTTGAAAGGTTAGCCTGACTAGTCTGAACTAAACTTCTTCCTCAGAAAATGTGTGATACTAGAGAAATAGAAATGATTTGAAGGTACAGAATGGGGCTTGGTAATGATGAAGATTATAGAAGTTACATTGTGATAGGTTGTTCCTGATTTTAAAGCCACCTTAGGACAGTGCAAGTACATGGTAAAGTCATGTAACATTAAGCCGAACTTAAGCATATCTTTAGAGTTCAAAATATCCTTAAAGGACTTGTGTATCTCGCAGAAACTTAATAAGAACCAAAAAAATGGCTAGCATTTTTGTGCCAACCTCCTGCCCACAGGTAACAGCCATGGCCACTCCATGCCTCTGAATACCTCAGCTTTAGAAAGTACTTTCCTATTTTCTGAAGCTCATTGTAAACGATGCGACATAACAGCAAAGTTATGTCAGTATGGGGGTTTCTGCATTTTTTGATGCTTGTTTCTACCCTTTCTGCAGACCCTTTAGAGAAGTTGTACCAAACGTGTAGAAAGCAGCACTCAGTGTGGAATACTTGCTGCTGGCTTCTTAATTCTGTCTTATTTTTCATTGAAATTCAAGCAAACAGAGCCTTCATTTGATAGGATACTTACCATACAAAATAATACTAAAATGAAGAGAGGAAAATCCTTTGAACCTCAACAGAGAGGTGAGAACTTGACATTAGTTTTGTCTTTGGTTTGAAAAAAGTCTCCTTAAAAAGAAAAAGGAACGTCAAAGGAAACTTCAGTCCAATAGGCTTTATTTTTTTTTACAGCATAAAAATTAAGTTTTCAAACTCTTTTTGTTCTCATCTGAGTAATACATTACATTTGTTTAAATAACTAAATGTATAAATAATAAACATTTTGTAAATCTTCATCTGAAATAGTGATATTGAGGGAAACACTTTGAAGTGCAGATAATTCCCCTCATGGTCTCCTCCCCCCGAATCTTCTTCAGATCTTGCAGAACGCTCTGCCGATTCCCCAGAGGCACTTTTGGTCCATTGAAGATTCTAGTTAAAGTAAAGAAAGATGTTTAAATCTTTTAACTGAGTTTTTGGGGTAGCACTAAATTAGAAGTGTACATCTTTCAGTTTCCCAGACTTTTACGTCTCTGTTATTTAAGCTTCAAAGTTCAGTTCACAGAAGAACTATTCATATTTCATATCTCAACTGAGGATCTCTTTCCCTTATTTGGTTTTTAGTTCTCAGGCAAGTGGGAGAGACAGATGCTGTGAGCAGAGTGTATGTGTCTGTATTGTTTGTGAAAAACACCCTGAGGCAAGGCATTCAAGCCTGCCTGTTAGGTTAGTGGGCTCCTGCTTTGGAAAGCTCACCTGGAAACAAATGAAAGGTGTTCAACCCTTTGGAAGGTCAATGGCTTTAAAACATTATGCATTTGGTATCTAAAAGCCTTTATGAAAATCTTCCCTTCACAGGGATCTAGGATCTCCTCAGCTACCCATGCTGAATGACCTGTGCTTTCTCACACTCATGCAAATATTAAGTAAGATGAGCTTAATTATTTATTGGATTAGAAATAACTAAGAAGAGAAAGAAAGTAACTTTTATTTTAAAGTGTCAATTTAGGAAGGCTTTTAAAAATAGTGTTTATAGGAAATAGCAAATGCATAGCATGTTAGGATTACTGATTAGTTTAAAACAGTGAGCACAATAATCCATTATTTTAATTAGTTTTCCAAATTGCTGGCAAAAATAACAGAGAGATGTTGTCTGTGGAGAGGTAAATGCTTCCTTATAATTGTTTTGGATTTCACTCTAACCTTTAATGAATTTATTCTTGTAATGACAAGTACATTCTTTTTATTCCTGCACTTACGTTACGGAAGTTCAGATGAAAGAATGAGGCATCTGGGAACTCAGCAGAGTTTTGTTTTGACAAATGACCTAATTGACCACGCTGACAAACACCAACTGTACTGGAAAATGACTGAGCCACAGATGTTCATGTTTCATACAGCTCTGACTCAAGCCTTCACTGCCTCCCAATTGCCTGTTGCTGCCCCTTTCCTGCAGCTCTGCTGGGCAATGGTTTTGTGTGAGCTCCTGAAACAAAGTGAGCCAGGGAAACTCACACTGTGTGTTTCAATGAGTTACACCACCTTGGCTGATTTTGCCTGAATCCAATGGCCCAAGCTCTTGTACAAACTGCAGCAGCAGCAGACCAGCAGTGATGCTTCCAGAGCAGGCAGCTGACCACACGCTGCCAGCCTTGGTGACAGCGGTGTGTCATGAGAGAGAAATTCATTCCCACCCGCCAGCCCCTTCCTTTCCAGTAACATTTAAATACCATTCACAGTGCCTGCTTCCCGAGGCAGAAATTCTCAGAATTGGAGACTCTGCAGCCCTTTTGCAAAGCAGTTGTGATTTGCTCCCTCCTTTTTATTTCCAGTGAGTGCATTCAATGTGAAGACAGCACTGAGTTAAGTACTGTCCTAAGGATTCCTTTAGGCATTTGCTAGTGGTTGCCACAGGGCTACAGCCCTGCTGAGAGCTGGGTGTAAGAGCAGGTTGCCTCATGCCTTCCCATAGGTTGTGTGTTGTGTGTGTGTGCACTGTGCCACCCACAGCTACATGTCATCAGGAGGGTAGGCAGGATTTTTCAGACGGGGACAAGAGGGGTCCAGGTAGCAGAGAGGGAGGAACCCTGGGTGAGAGAAGTTTCTGCATCACCTGTTGAAGGAGAAAGATGGATAATGAAAGAGACACTGAGTCAGTCAAAGCGGGAAGTGGAAGCAGCAGTGAAGATGCGCCAGTATTTTGGTCTAAGAAAACAGATATTCCACTTCCTAGAAAACATGTCTTATGCTACCACATCACTTGCATTGATGGAGCACCACACAGCTCTCACACTTCTTTGGAATGTTGATCCTTTGATCCACCAAGCAGAGTTACCCAGTGTCTGGAGTCTGGAGTAAGAGATGAGGACAGAGATTGTGGCATTGTGCAAGCTTGTGCTCTCCAGAAATGGTGCACCACTTGCTTTCCTGTTCTGCGCCTCCAGGCACCAGAGGCATCACCCTTATAAACCACAGTGCCTTCACAGTGTCTTGCAAGATGTGAGAAAAGAGGCAGAACATGTGAAAGTGAATGACAGAGGGCAGTCTGTCCCCAAGACGGGCTTTTTGTGAAAATATGGGCTTCATTTTGAAAGAGTTCATGATCAAGGAACATTTTGCTCTGAAAATAAACAGATTCTCAAATTGCCTTGTGCTATGCCAAATGTAACCAACATTGGTCTTAAGGCAAGTTCACTGAAATCATTGCGAAGTTTCCCAATGGCTGCTTTGCAATAAAGCAAATGGTACAGGGAAAAGTCTTCTGATAGTCATTTGTACATTCACGTAAGCACCAAATGAAAACCAGATATTCCATGGGCTTTACTGGTTTAAAAACAGTGTGTAAGTTTAGGATTTGGTTTTATTCTTTTAAAATGTCTTCTGAAAAATCACAAATTTTCATCACTAAGTAGTCGTCTCATATCAAAGAAAATGTGGGTTCGTGTATAAATGTTACCCTGCAGGTTTCAGAGGCCTCTGAGTTTTGGTGGCTGGGGGAGAGAGAACTGCTGTCTGTGGGAAGGGGAGTAGTTATGATACTGGAAAAAGGACACAGCTAATATGGCTAGGGAGAAATGGATAGGGAAATAACGTGTACAGGAGAGAGAAATCTGTTTAATGTTGATCCTCTTGAGTTTGTCCTATGTTAAATCTCTGGAGCACTGACTTTTTCCTGTGCTGTTTAGTGCAAGGTCAATGGTTACTAAAGCACTGTGTCTATCCTTTTCCAGCAAATCCCCCATTCTTACCTCACTTACTGCTTTCTGATCTATGATCTCCTCCAGCCTCCCGCCTACCTTGTTTATCCAGCTCGTGTTTTACTGCCTGTAGGTGATTTCTGCCCTTCACAGATGGCATGGAGACTAAAATTTTTCATTTCCATTCTCGCTTATTCATGACTTTGTTCTGACAATGCTTCAGAACAAACAGTAGTAGTACAGTTCATTATAAGTCTTAAAAACAAAGCATGTCAGAAATTAAATCAATGCAAATAGTCTTTCTGTGGGAATAACTACTCACCTCAAAGCAATTTTCAGCCTTTTTTAATATTTATTGATTTTTTCCTTCTACCATTACTTTGCCCTGTCATAATGTCCTGTATTCTTGTTCTGTGTTTTGACCTAATTTAAGACACTATTCTGGGAGTCTGAATAGAGACATTAAGGTGTGATACCAGAGAGTAGAGCTTATATGACTACTTATTGCAATGTGTTATTGGGTGCATCACGTGAAAATAAATCTTACTTGGCTGCTTACAAACTGTGTCAGTATCAAGGGTTTGCAATACTGCAATTACTCCAGTGCAGTGTAATTTCTGTTATATTCCAGGATCTACAGAATCAAGGGGCATGGGTCCATCTCTTGTTACGGGATAGTAAAATATCATGCTCATAGTGAGGAGGTATAAATAGTAGATGACAACATTTCCATAACTTTTTCCCCACACTCACTAGGACTGGACTGGACTTAAACTCATGTGTGTTTCTCCTCTGGTCAACTTGTGGTGGCAGACCGACTCATCATTTTTGTTCACAAAATTTAGTAATATGCAAGGAGATATTTGGAAACATAAGTGCATTTCTAAGCATGTATAGCTAATCATTACTCTGAAACTGATTTCACAGAGCACCTGTGATGTGTGGTTTCAGAAGTGCTTCACTGAGACAGTCTCAGAAGAGAGAGTTTTGCATTGACAAAAATTTGAGGAGATATTGGATTCACAGGAATGGAAGAGCAATAAGTAAACAAGAGGTTGAGCTCAGAGACTGCAAATAGACAACCCTTGTGAAAGGCTGGAGGATGAATATAGTCCTTTTTTCTTATGTGAAGGAATAATCTGAAAGCAGCCTGTGGACCTTTAGAGATCATCAAATGTACAGACAGTAACCAGTAGGAACCTGTAATTTAATATTACACAAACCTGATGTTTTCCATTTGAAGAAGCTCCGGAAAAGCTCTGATGGCAACCACTGTCTGTCCTGAGGCATTTAGTAACGGAGGGACGCATCAGTTCCAAACAGTTCCTGAGTATCCCGTGAGAATGAAGAAATGAAACACTTTCTGTAAGAATGTGTGGCTTCTATTGCTTCATTTACACACTGCTCAGGTCTCAAACCTATTAACACAGCTCCAGGAAATCTTGAATTTCAAATGTCTGAGTGCATTGAGCTTTGCACTTGACTAATCAAGTCAAACATTGTCTGTTAATCAGATTTACAGGTGTGAACCTGTCAGCATGTGGGGACAGGCCACATAAACATGCGATGAGATTCAGATAGCTGCCCAGCAGTATCTGAAATTACAACCTGACCAAGAGAGGTGAGTATTGGATTCCTCAGCTTCAAACACACTGATAGAGGGATTGAGTGAATTACCCATATTTTCTCCCACATGATAACTGCTATTTTAAAATTCTGTTCCTTGGGGGGAAAAAATCTTCAAGTAATCCATATTCTTGGATAATCTGTACTTCCAAGTAAAATGCCTAAAATGACAGGCCAAAGGAGAAGGATGACATTATGTGGGATCAAAAATTGAGATTCTAGTAAAGAAGAGGTACTTTGGGATAAAATTCCTCTTGTACTGTTTACACACAGATATATTGCCTACACAGATTCTGATTAGTGTCCAGTATTGTTTAATTTGTCCATCAAGGACTTGGATGAAGGGACAGAGCACCTCCTTGCTGGGAGGCGTGGCCAATACTCCAGAGCGCTTTGTGGCCCTTCAGAGGTGTCTCAACAGGCTGGAGTGGAACCTTTTGAAATTCAGCAAAGGCCAATGCAGGGTCCTGCCCCTGGGGAAGGATAACCCCAGGCACCAGCACAGGCTGGGGGCTGACCTGCTGGGGAAGCAGCTCTGCAGAGAAGGGGCTGGTGGACACAGAGCTGTCCTTGGGCCAGCAGTACCCTTGTGGCCAAGAAGGCCAATGGTATCCTGGGTGGAATAGGAAAAACATTGCCAGCAGGTTGAGGCTGGTGATTGATTCTGCCCATCTGCTCAGCCCTGGTGAGTCCTCATCTGGAGTGCTATGTCCAGTTCTGGGCTCCTCAGTTCAGGGAAGAAAAAGAACTCCTGGAGATTTTCCAGTGGAGAGCTACAAAAATGATTAGGAGTCTGGCACATCTTTCTTCTTAGGAAAGACTGAGGGCCTGTTTAGCTTGGAGAAGAGACAGATGAGATGGGATCTTACCAATGCACGCAAATATCTTAAATGTGAGCATCAAGAGTATGGGGCCAGGCTCTCTCCAGTAGAGCCCAGTGACAGAACAAGGGCAAGGGGCACAAACAATGTTATTGCAACAATGTTTTCCATATGATTGCAAAGTTACTATAAAATTTTTGAAAGGAAATCAAGGCATATTTACCTTAAAATAGTTATAAAGTCGTCTATAAATGATGTCTGTCATAGTACCCCAATTCAGACTCCATCTATAGTTGCCTTTGACCATACTGTACAGTTAAACATGCATGTCTTAAACTGGACATTATCAAATGTCCTTGTAAATCATCTAGAGGACAGTGTTACCTTCTTGCTCCACATATCAGTGCTTTAGGATGCTGAACTAAGAGAAGTAACAGACAAGTAATTTAATCTGTAATACTCCTAAAAATGTCCCATCTCTAAACAAAATTATTAGATATGGTTCTGGGTAAAATGCATTTCTAGAATATGTTCCCAGGATTTGGTTAGGTGGACAAACCTTCCAGATAAAATAGGATAAAAGACACATCCTCCAAATTTATCGAAGCTGCTGAGGTTTTAACTCTTCTATGTCTTTGTAAAATAGCATAGCCCGTAGTCCAGTGTGGTTTACTTTATTTTTTCATTCACTATGAAGTTGCTTTTCCTTCAGTAAAAAGGAATTCTTCCTCTTAGAACTGATGGCAATATATAAATAGTGAATTCTTCCAGCATAGACCATCAGCAGTCCAGGAAGCCAACTACATGCAGAGACAAGTGCCCACCAGTGCAGAGATCAAGGGGTAGAGAGGGATGTGGGTCAAAATATTCCTTTTACGCTCCCTCTTCAAGTCTAGTTTATTGCTGGCAGAGACTGCAGGACAACCTTTGCACAAGATCTCCAGGAAAGTTATTCTACTGCAAACCGCAAAACCTGAACATTACTATAGTTATTACTATGACTATTACTCTGTTTAAACAGAGCCCATGCTTTGCTGTGTGACAACCTTTTATGGAGCTTTCTTATACACAGAACTGAGCCTGCTGAGATCTGAGACATTTCAGTATCTCCTCCAGGAAAATTATAGATTGCAAGTTTAATTGAGAAAGACTGACTGTAAAGTGATCTCAAGAATTATTATTGCTAATTATATTACTCCCTTAGTAATTAACAAACTCAGAAGTATTTTATGCATTGTTTGCTCTCAGTTCCAATGAAAAATATTATATGTTTTCTATGGACCAGAATAAATATTCTATTTAAAGGCAGTAATACAGTTTGGTACCATGGTTAATATTATTTGTTGTATAATGATTTTATACATTTTTGTAATGTTTGGAGAAATTTGAGAAAAATGAATGTTGAGATTTCTCAATTTGTATTTCTTCACAGCATTGGCAAAGGAAGGAATTAAGCAAACATTGTGCCTTCTCCATATATAGGTTGTAGAGAATGCAGATTGACTACTATTTCCAGTTTCAGACATAATGGAGGAGACGCCCATACAAATTTGTGGGTAATGTTGAGTTCTTATTTTAAAGCAAATATACTTTTTTCTAATATGGAAAAGGTGTGACTCATTTTGAATATTCGTGACAAATCGCGCACTGTCTTCTAGGTTGTGTATATCTATTAATTTAGAAATGTTACAGAAGTGGCAAGTAAGGACTTACTTTGACCTGTGATGGCCAAGAAATTCCCACTAAAATATCTTGTCAATCAGACATGGATAATTAATGATCAATAATGACTATGAGAACTGCGGAAGTAATGTTTTTGGAGAAGTATAACTTGACTGTATTAGCTGTAATTGCAGCTGGCTAAAATTCTTTGAGGGCTAATTTCTTTATAATGCCTTTTTTTGTGATTTTTGGTTGATTAGTTGCCTGGCTGGTTGGTTTCTTGGGTTTTATTTTTTTGTTTTGCTTTGTTTTTTGGTTGGTTGGTTGTTCGGTTAGGGTTTTTCTGGTTTATTCTCAGTAGTGAAATTGTCTTGTACAGGGTTTTTTTGCAGCAATCTGTTCACATTTCTTTTTCTGAAAAGATAATTTACTACATACAAATTCCCCAGCAGCTCCAGTTTCCTCTTGAGGCTGTGAAGATGAAGGCACAGTCATTGCCAGAATGAATGTTGCCAGTCTCAAAAAGTATTTTCTCCTTTTTTGGCAGGGGATATAGAAAAGAAGACACATGAAATATATTGAAGGCGAATATAACATCCAGAGTATCTGTTACCTGAACTAATAAAATACACTGAACAACTGTCCTTGCTTCACTAGTTTAAGTAAAGAGCTGAATCTGTGAGCTTTAACTGCACAAACTGAAAATGCTAAGCCAACAGAAATCCCATGTGACTTGGACCTTGGCTGGAGTCATGGTGTCATTTCCTAGAATTTCTTCACTGGTTTTACTATTTTTTAATGGTTTCTTTTCAGTCTGTGACTTTTGGCATCAGATAGGCAGCTTTCTTTTTGAAAGTAACCTTTTTCATCTTACAATTGCTGACAGAACATGAGAAAAGAATCCCTACTTTACTAAAATATTTTTAGTACTTTTATTTTAGTACCTACTTTACTAAAATAAATCCCAGATTATTCAGGATTTTTTAACCTCATAACCTGTAATGTAGTTTCATAGTTTCTTGGAACCCAGCCTAGTATTTCTGGATGTTATTGTGGTTGCTGTTTGCTCTTCTGCTTTGCTTTTTTGTTTATTTGTGTTTGTTTGCTGTTTGATAGTTCAATTGAGTGGAAATAATCTTGTTAATTTAGTGGATTTAACTGAATGGGTCAAGCAGCAGAAGAGCAGAATAAGTACTTGCAGTTTTATTTTAGAATTTTTCTAACTATTGATAAATCTGATATCAGCACACGTTTACAATTTAGCTTGAGCAGTGTTATTTACTGAGTGTCTCCATCTCTGCAAGGATCTTTCATGTCTTTACAAAAAGTAAGAGGTGGAGAGGCCTGAGAAGAGTAGAAAATCTTTCATGAATCCAGAGTCTGGAGCATATGATTGCAATGGGAAGCATGGAGGTGCACATCACAGGTGGATGTGCACATTGTCCTTGGGGATGCTCAGCTGGTGGCCATCCCCCATGCTGGGCAGTTATCTCTGATTTAGCTACTCTCACATCTGCCACTCTGACTCCTGTGACACAAAGGTGACAGTGTCATAACCTGCACCTAACTAGCAGAGTAAAAAAGATTAAAAAAAAAATGACAAGAGCAAGAGAAGTTAGGGGAATGTCTTCCAGATGAGAAACAACTACACTAGCATGGTTCTTTCTGGGGAAGCAATAATCAACATGGTTGACAGTCCAAATCTATGAGATACATGGGGAAGTGAACAAGGAATTACTGCTTTTTTCAACCCAGAAACAGGTGCTGCCACTGGAACTAGGAAATGGCTGGTTGAAAGCAGCAAGAAGAAATGCTTTTTAAGGAAATGTTGTAATTTGGATTTGCTCAAGTAGAAGTCAGAAGTTTATATGAGTTCCAAAGGCAATTAGCTAGATTTGTACACAAGAAATTTGTGAGGCAGCCTCTGGCTTTAAAAATACCTGTGTTCTTATATTGTCTCCAGGCATCTGCTGTTAAGAGAGCATTGCATGCTAGACAGATTTCTGCTATGTTCTCTCAGTGCTGCTCCTCTCAAGGTGCACTTGTAGCCCGCAGTTCAGATCCGTGATTGCAGTGTGATGGCAGCTACAACCTCGCAGGGCTTGACATAGGCTGAGGGGCCCATCAGGGATCCTGCATAATATTTGGCAGCTCAAAGCTATTATCTGCAGGGGTTGCAGTTAAGCCTCTGAATTGCAGTGCACCCCAGTGAATTCAACAGGCAGGCTGAGGCAGATCTAGCCAAGGAGAGCAAGGCTGTCCTGCTCCCGTGACAGAGGCTGCAGCCCCTGCAGCAGGGACAGCACAACAGTGGGACTGGCTGCACCTCACCCAGCTCCATTCACAGCTTGCCTCTGCAGCGCAGACCTCCAGTAACAAAGCTGAGATGGGCTGAAGCAGCTGCATGCATTGTGTTCTGTGGTAATCCATGGTGGAGAGATGAATCTGGGCAACATTGGGAATAACATCCCAAATTGCTGCAGCTAGGTTTGTCAGATTTCATCTCTCAGCTCCCTTAAATGCATGACCTTGGAAGAGTGCTTGTTATAGAAAAAGATTATTGATGCAGAGTTTCTCTGTTGTTTCTGATGTGGCTTAGAAAATTTTCACTGCTCCAGGAAGAGGGTTAAGTCTTCAGATTGTGCAGTCTCATTTTTGTTGTTTCTCATAGGATGCTGACTTACCTTTAAGTAACATACTGCTTTGTTTTGTGCATTCCTATCCTCCACAGGGAAAAATGTGGAATGGCTTTTTTAAAAACCTGGGTATTTTTAAACTACCCCATGACCCACGTGTCCTTAGAGATCAGCCATGACACCACACAATACCTGGGAGCAGGTTACTAATCACTAGATTGTACTGCAAGTGGCAAGTATGCTTTCAGTTCTCTTGCACATCACCAGTTTTCATCTGATTCTTGTGAGAGTCTATAATGTAAAAATTCACTTGGTTGATTTTTAACCTCATGAGCTGATATCTCACTTGGGAGATAAACGGTGCCAGAGCCTCACTACAGAAACGACTGCATATCTTTCTCTCCAGAATGATATCAGTTTGTTGTGAGACAGATTTCTGAAGAGTCTCAAAGTTAATAAACCTTTTAAATACATTTTAGTAGCCATATTACAGGCTCAGCATCTGTGAGAAGACAAGTTATTAAGGGAAGACTTACCTGGCTGAGCACCAAAACACTGTTAGACATGTACAATGCAAACAGCGAATGCTTTGTGGTTTTTTTCCAAGAAAGGTAGTAATTGCTCAGGTGATTATATTTGTGATTCCTAAACTGTTCTGTAGGTGGGTGGCAGGGTAGCTCTGGTCCTCTCTGCACAAATCCAAACATCCTTATTTCCTGAGCTGTCAGTCCCCCCACTTCACACTCCAAACCATCAGTAGAGAGCATCACCCTGGGCAACTCCTTCAATGCCATCTTTCTGCATCCCAAATGAGTATAATAGTAACCTGCCCACAGGATACTCAGTTGATCCATACAAATGTGTTATTACCTGCTCAGTATTTTTTTTAATTGTAAAGAAGATGACATTAAATTTACGGTGCTCAGTGATAATTTGTGCAACTAATTAAATCTGCGGTAGGTTGTGCTGCTTTTTTAAGTGCTTAATCAGTCACACAAATGCTACCTCCATTCATGAAAGCAAATGCTAAAATAAATAGCTTCTGATAATTTATGCCTTAAGATAATAAAAAGCCCAAGGAAGTTAAGTGTCAACCTAATGTTAACTTTGAATATAAAACAGTTTGCTGAAACCAGGAAGCAATTAAAACATACTGTTTTATAGAGTCCTTTATAGCAAGATAGTTTTTATAGGTCTGTGTCTGCTGGGGTTTTTTGGTAGGGTGAGCCACAGTTCAGTTTTGCCCAGGAAATAACAAATGGGATTCAGAACATCAAAAATGCAGCCATTTTCAGTAGGTAAGTGTGTGGTGGTGTTTTTCTTATGGGGAGGAGGGAGTAAATAAATCCAGCATGCAAAGCTTGCCTCTACTAATTCTTCAAGGAAAGAATTGCTCTCCATTCAGGGTGTCCAATGTACTCCAGTATATACATATTTTCATGGAAACTGGCTCATCCACATGTGCTTCTCACACAGAGGTTGTCCTGTCCATGTCACTTGGTTCTTAAGAGATGTGCTTTTCTTTACTACTAAGAAATTAAATAATTGGCAACTCTGCTTCTCAAGAGATACATAAGAATAATGATAAATCTGATTATGCTAATAAATATGAAAATCACACAGAAGCGGCAGGCCAGATATAATTCCTTTTTATTTTTCCCCTTTACCATGTATCTCTTATCCACATAGGGAGCCAGTGTTTTCTATGAATTTATACTTTGAATGTATGCTTTGTTCGATGGGACCCCTGCAGGAACAAAAGGGATTTGAAACTAAATCATACCTGGATATGATATTTCTGTGTTGCAAAGTGTTAGAAGGCTTCTGTCAAGTAAGCCTTTGATCTCCAGGCCATTGCAGCTCTAGCAAGGTGCTAACACCTTGCTAAACACCCCTAAATGTGGCTAAAGGGAAGGCTTGATTAACGTCCTTCATACAAATGAAACAGCTAGAAAGATTAGGAGCTCCCTTCACTAGCAAAAGGCTTCATATAAGGGAATGATTAAAAGTCCAA
Organism: Irena cyanogastra; assembly: GCA_013397155.1. Taxonomy (NCBI): domain Eukaryota; kingdom Metazoa; phylum Chordata; class Aves; order Passeriformes; family Irenidae; genus Irena; species Irena cyanogastra. Next base: position 137,609 of record VWZV01002809.1, on the reverse strand, counting down.
GTTCACCAGCTACAGGTAAAGATACACGGTGCTTGTTTGGCTTTAAAAGGGAACAGAAGAAAGGAAAAGACCCTGGGGCACAGAACAGGCTAGGAAGGCAACCTTGGCAATTGTGAATGTATCACCTAGGTTTGTTCTGTGTTTAGAGATACAGGATTGCTGTTTTTAGTAACACAGTAAAACTGCATCAGAGAACAGACCTGATTGCATCATTCCTTTCTCCTTTTAACAAAAGTGCTTTTTGGTTTCCTTTCACTGCCAGCACTAACATGTCCCTTGGGCTAAAGAGCATATGCAAAAGCAGAGCTTACTTATGAACTCTTAGACAATGAAAGAGAGTATCTGAATGATTTGTGTTATAATTAATTAGAAATATGTCTGCTGCTAGCAATTAGTCACTCAACACGAGATTTTTGGGGAACCCCTAATAATCTTCACATGAAGTATTATAGGCTTTCAACACTTTCCGGGCAATTAAAGTTTACTGAGTACAGTAAATATTGCTCATATCTGAGACCCTTAGCAGAGAAAATATAGAAGAAAAGTGTCTTATTTGTTGATGTAGGCTGCTGAAGTTTCCTCCTACAGAAGCTGGCACATCATATCCATCAAAAGAATGGATCCTCTCTCAAAATCACTGCCATGTCCTAGCTTTTCTGTGGGACTGAGACACCTGCCCTAACATTCAGAATGTCTTTTCCAAAGTCATCAGCCACTTCCCTGCACGGAATGTGGATAACAGTCCTGACTAACAAAGACTAGTCACTGCCCCATTTGCTTTTTGTTAACTTTTCTCTCAGGCATGTGGTGTCAAAAGCTTCTGTTATTTTTCCTGGAGGTAACCTTACTGTGTTCCCATTGTTTTGAAAAGAAAAAATAGGGTGACCAGAAAGAAAAATAAGGTGCACTCATCATTTTGAAAACATCTTTTGAAAAGAAAGTAATTCTTCTTGAGCTTTCCTTAAAAAGATGAAACCCCAAAACTAGAACAGCAAAATTACACCCTGTTTTCTTCTTCAGTAACAGCCTAAATAAGGAATAAAAGAAATAACTTTTTAAAAAATATTTTCTTCAAAAAGTACCATACTCTCCTTTAGTTCTATGTCTTTGGTAAGTATCCCATTTTACCAGCTGTATGTACTGTCAGGCTTGATTCTTTCTTATATGTTGATTGGGAATTATTTTATATTTTTAGTTTAAAAGTTCTTTATTAGGCCATGTAGTCATGTGCTATTAGGTATTGCTATTTACTTTTGCTCTGGAGGTCCATTAAATCACCAAGATGCCTCATTTTTAGTTATGCCACCATTTCTTTCTACTCTCATTCTTAGCAGATTGTTGTCATACCCAGACCTCCAAAGAACAGGGTTATATATGGACCTTAGTCCAGGCTGCTATGAACATCTTTAGAGACATTCAGATGAAATTAGTAACAGTAGAGCAAAACATGTAGTAAACTTAAGCGAGCAACTGAATCTGCTTCCTATATTTATTCTCAATTGTCCAATTGTTGTAGAACAGGATACATAAAAACCTCTATACAGTAAACATTCTTTTCCATTACTTTGTTTCACACTTGAGGTAACTAGATCTAACTTACACAATTTTATGATGACACACATTTTCACTTCAGTTCCCAGACTGAAGCACAGGCTCCATCTATTATTGCCATGGCTTCTTTTTAAAGTAATTCCAATTTCAAAATTCCACACATCCATTATTTAAAATTATAAGCATGAAAAAACATCAATTTCAGTTTCTTGAATCTCTGGAATACACTTTTTGCAGTGAATTCAGATAAGTTAAAGCAGAATCTAAATGTGTGGTTTTAACCAGCCAGCCCTATGCTGCCCCAAATAAATTCCCCAAGGACCAGTCAGTGAGGTGGTCAAAACTTGTCAGAAGGCTTCTTCCTTCTAATTTCCATAGTTCAAAAATCTATGGTAACCTGATATAACCAAGGTAACAATGCCAACTAAATCTAGCCAACTGAATTGTAAATGAAAGGGGTGCTGCTACTGTCCAACTTGCTCCCATGGACTAACTCCCTTTAGCCCACGGCAGCAGGAGGGCAAAGGACAATAAGAGCGAACCAGAGTCTGGCTGTTCACAATGAATCAGCAAAGGACACAAAGGCTGAATGGATGTCAGCATAACCTGGTATCTCCAGTAACACCCTTCAATTTCCCATTAAAAATTTCACTCTATCAAATAAGAATGAAGGACAAAAATCAAAGCAAAATGAAAATTCAGGAAAGTGAAAGGATCAGAAAGAGTATGAGAAAGAAAAGGACTATAATGGAAAAGTTCAAGTACATGGATTAAAGCAGATGTGGTAGAAAATTCCTTTCTAACAGTATAAAGTATTAAGAGCTAGTTAGGTCCAACAAATTAAAGTTTCTCTACTATTAAATATAAGGATTGGTTCTTAATATTGTAATTTTTACACTTCTAGGTGGATGGAAGGCATTTTTCAAACCTGAAGGAAAGGTATGACCTTTTACAGCCTACTGGCATAGCATTACTAAGGACTGGCTTCTCCTAAGAATGCGTCCCATCAGTTTTAATGCCGCTATTCAGATGAACAGGTTTATATAGATGAATGCAAGTTTGCATATCTGAGTCTCGAATTAGAAAAGAGACAAAAAATGGGTTAAATTAATGAGCATTATGAAATATTTCAAGTTAATATTTTTCCCTAATCTCATATTGTGATAGTAAGAGAGGAATCATCTGCTCTTCTAGAAATTTCAAACATCATTTCCTTGAAACAACAGATAGGCTATTTAGATTAAAGACTTTTCATACAAGCCAGAAGAATCAATGATTCATTCATCTTAAGAATTTTGGAAAATATTTGTTTACTTCTTACATTTTGCATTCCAGCTTTTCTTTAAATTGTCATTCTGTTTTCATTCCCAACATAGATAAATAAAATAATTAAAATATGTTTGTGTATATTTTATTAACAGCTAGAAACATTTTTTTTTTTCTTGTAAGTAAATATTGTCCCTGACGTTCTTCGTATGGGAACAAAAAGCAAAGGAGAAATTACGGCAGCTATAAATCAGCTTTATGGGTTTGATAATTTAATACATTTTCAGGGTTGCTTTCTCTGTCTGGCATCCTCATAACAACTCTGTTGGCATGCAGCTTTGCAATCTCATCTTTTTCCTTCACTGTCTTTTCCTTTCCAGCATAATATACTTCAAAGGAGTTTAGATTCTAAGCAGTGTTTTGCCAGGTGTACAAGCCAAAGACTCATATTTTAATCCCTTACATTCGCATGATCCAATTCTGCAGATTAAAAATTATTTCATTCTTTTATTGTATGGGCAGAGCAATGAATATTATTGTAGAGTTAGTAAGTCTAAGTGACTATGCTGATGAGCTAATTTAATCCTTTGGAAGGGGATAATAGGGTAATAAAGCACGAAGGAATAATCTTAGTCATGTCTCTCTGGTATTCTGACAATTGCACCCTGTTCTAAAGCAGTCTCATGTAAAGCCACCAAAGAAAAAAATGACTGTAGTCGTCAACTGCACAGATGAGGGTAACATCCGTGCCTGTGTCAGTCATTTTAACGAGTCACAGGAGGAGGGGAAATGCAGGAACAAATTAAACACAACAGTATTTTTTTCCCTTCCCCCAACAAAAGAAAGTGAGAATAGTTACAATTTCATTTGCTTCTAAAGCACAGCACTTGGGTAATAAACGTCCCCTGCAAATGTGCTGAGCAAACACCTCCGCATTCATCAATATGCGGGAGCTGTTTATTGCCTCATAAACTTGGAAGCAAGTGATATTGTCTCCTAAATCAGTGGTTGCATGGACATCCTAGGCACTGTAGGAGAACAGTACATCCAGACAATGCTGATACTTAAATTAATGGTTCTAGTAATGACTGAAAGGCGCTTTGTCACTACTAAAAAAGTTAGATATAGATTAAAAGTATGCCTAGGACACAATGTGTATATGTTTTGACAGAGATGTGTGTATGTATGTGTCTCATTACATTTTTTATTACTTTGGTATAAAAACTTACTACTCCATGCAGTTTTGATTTAAATGTGAGTTGAGCTGCCAATATAGGGTCAAACTTGGTTTAAGCTTAGTTTATGTACAAACCCAGTTTCTAAATCTGTGAGAAGTATGGCTTGGATTGTGAAGCCGTGTTAGCTTTATCAATTTCAAACCAGATTACAGAACTAAGAATAATCTGAATTCCACAGTGTCCATTATCTGAAAATTATTTATAAACACTATGGAATTAGCTGACATTGTACTGTAGGTTTCTGATCTGCAGTGTCTCAAGCTGTTCCTATCTTCTTTATGTGAAAGGAGAGAATGCACAGCTGGAAGGCATCACTCCTGCCTTAATGTTCAAGGTACAAAGTCAGTATGGGAGAGGGTGTGACAAGAATCGAGGAGGGACTGATCAAGTGATGTGTTTTGCTTTCTATGCCTTGCAGTGTCCATAGTGCAACAAGAAGGACTAATTGCTTCCTGAGCAACCATAACTTTAGTAACAGCAAGGAAATGCAGCAGAATATGAATTAGACTTCCATGTAAACCAGCCATCTCACAATATGCCATAGGTCCCAGGCAAACCTGAGTAGCTCATGCTTTTCATGCTGTTGAGGAAAACTAATTTAGCAGTAATATAGGTACACTTACCCTCAATGCTGTCTCATCTTCTCAGGGCAATCAACCATGCTGATAGATCATCCCCTGTTTCAGAGAAACAACACAAAGGCACTGAAACAAAAAATATTCCTTCTCATCTCCTCCTCATCTTTTACCTCAGAATGATTTACAATTACTAATGAAATACTAACGCTACACTATAGTGGAAGTTTCCCATCATCAGATTGTTCCGGGCAGATCCTACTGTGTAAGGGAACAACAGTACTCTATTTGAAATAATTTATACTTATTTATAAATAAATTGATAAATTGCATTTCTGAAGATCTTATGCAGGCATTTAGTACCACAGCTTTCACTTCTGCAAGCAATGATGCACTGCTGCTGACATCCCAGGAGGGTGCAGTATAAACTTCTTACCAAGCCTATGTACTATTCTGATTTCAGTCTTTTAGTTCAAGTACTCTTTGAATTAGCCATGTCCATTGGAACATTAGAATTGTTTTCTAATGAGTAGCAAAATGGTTTTTTGGGTAAGTAAAGTTCTAAATGGGCTTTCTTCAAACTTTGCAAAGCAAAAATCTATTTTCCATAAGTGAAACTGTTATCTGCAAAAGGCAAATATTTTGCTGAACATCAGACCTCTCCTAATACAACAGCTTAAAATGAAAATAAAATAAAATTGTAATTTCTGGGTGAAGTCGACAGGAGCCCAATTCAGATTTCAGATTTTTTTTATGACATCATTACTAGCATTCAAGCAGTGCTGAGAAAGAGTAAACCAGCTGAATAGCTTTATGCCATTGTCTTACATATTCTAAAAGGGGTAATAGTGAACAGAAAATTAAGCAGGCATATGTAATGTGACACAGTTGCAATGAAGCGTAGCAAAATTTCAGGCTGCCTGTGCAAAAGCTGTGCACCACTGAGCCCTGACTTAATAGCACTCTCTGTGTCATTCTCTTGTAGCCTGGATAGAAAGCTAGGTATGTCTTTGATTTCTCATGTCACTAGAATGCAGCTGATGAACTACAAAAAATCCAGGGTATGGGAACGGGAAGATGAACTTGCATGAAAAAAAAAAAAGCAACCAGTCAAGTACAGGCAACTTAGTGAAAGAGTAACTGAGATGAAATCTAACAAGTTTTAAATTTTTGTAGGGTATGAATGCTAAGGAGAAAGAAAAATTACCTTATTGCAAAGCAAAGACAAAATTCAGAAAGCTCCTTCAGTTTTGGAGTACAATGGAGTACGATCCCCAAAGGAATAGCAGAAGACCTATCCATTGAGAATTTAAACAAGTTTTGACAAGACAATAGAAAAATAATATCAAATACTGTTCTCTGTTATCAGGCTTTGGTTTTGGTGATGTACCAGCATCTCTCTCTTGCTTCCTCTCAGGGAACGAAATAAGTCGTTTGTTAGTATTTTCTTACCACAGAGAGGAAAAAAAAATTCTACTGCCTAGTGAAGCAGCAGTCCAATATTTGTATTTCTGCTTGGAGGAGCATTGCAAGATTTTTAACAGGTGAAATACTTCTCTTCATATGGAAGAGCTGCCCCTGGTGTGGTCTTCTCTTTCTGGAGAAGGAAGTCTCCAGGCAGAGTTCGAGGCATGGCACCCTTGAAATATGGAAGAGTGCTATAAATCCTGAATATTCAAGAAGTATATGTATTTGGTACTTTCTTGAAACAAAATCTATTTCATAGCTACAAACTAAACAAATGCAAAGTACAGTGTATTGTGCTGGGTTCCCAAGCACAACTGCAGGCTAATTCTCTCTTTCCATAAACACATCCTGAGCCTCATGCAGAAAATTCAGCCCACTTGGTAGCAACAACTTCTGCTTTGCCTATAATGGCTTTGAGTTCTCATTGCCTGTGTCCTCCTTTCCACTTCATTTGCAGTCTCTGACAATTTTGATCCTCCTCTGTTCCTTTTACAGTCCTTTATAGATATGGTGTCTCCCCCACCCTTTCAGCCCTAGTCCTTTCATGATCTTGCTCTACCTGTAGGTTTCTATCACTCCTGCCCTAATACTCATCAGCTTTCTGTGTTTTCTCCTCCAGTGCTTTTTAAAATCATCTAAATTAGGTACATTCACACAGGCAACATTCCATAAGCACCCTTTTAGTTGGAAAGTGGCTATATTACTAGAATTTAAGTGGATATATTGCCTTTGACTTCAATGAGGCCAGGATTTCAATCTTACAATGCTCATATTTCTCTGCTGTCTCAAAAGCAGGAAATTATGAAGTCCTTAGGCAATACAAATACAGTTATTCGTGCCGTACAAAATGTAGCCTGGTTATAAGACTCTTACTTGCTTGGCTTTTCAGTCCTACCAGAATACTTTGGCAGGCTTTCTGCAAAGGTTAACAAAAGTTAGACAAATAAGGGCTTGGTGCACTTAGATACTTTATCATTCCATAATGTGTCTCGCTCTATCTGTGTATTCAGCCAGAAGAATGTTGGCCATGTTCCTGTCTCATTTCTAAATGCTGGCAAGCTAACTGTAATCAAGGTATTCCTTTTAACAGGATTGATTTAGGGCTAAATGGAACTCGCTACTCCTTGCAGCTTTGGGTCCTTAAAAAATCAGGGAACATTCAACTTGTAAATAAAAGTAATAGCCCTGCTGTTTTTCCCTCACTACCTTTGTTTTCAATCCTCTTCCCATGTTCTTTATGGAAATGTTCCCTTCACTCCTTTTAATATTTGTTATTCTGTCTCCTTCTTCCTCATACTTGAAGGCTGTGTGACATTCAGCCCTTTTCACTCTTGATGCCTGATTTCTCCTTCCTCTGGCCACCATCTTCTCTCTTTCTCTAGCCCTGAAGGACATATTATGGGAGAGGAATATAAGCAGTAGATGCTCAGTGTGAATTAGTTAGAGAAAGAGAAGAATGAGAGAGTATTAAAACAAAAGTGGTTGATAGCACCCAAAGAAAGAAGAATTAAAATAACATCTAAAAAAAGAAAACAAAGAGAAAAACGAACGAGGGGGGAAAAAAAGTGTTTCAAGTGGGGACTGTGATCAAAGTTTATATAGAAGACTTGGTCAAACTTCATGCAGAAGAAAAACAAACAGAAAATGTAGTAAATGTAGAAAAATCATGGAGAAAATGTGAGGAAGTCGTGGAGACTTCTTATTGGGCAAAAGAAATGTGGCAGGAGGGAAGAAAATGAGGTAAGGAAATTAAAGTTCAAAGCTGTTCCATTGCATAATATTTCAGATTTTGATAGAACTGTTACATTACATTGCAACTATTACAAAAGGTCCATAGAAGGTGATAGACATGTATAAAATAATAAAATATTTAATTATTATTTAGGTAAGACACATATAATTTTGTCCCTGATTCAACACAGCACTCAAGCACTGGGTTAATTCCCATGAAGTCAAGCAAAACTAAGTATTTTACTAAAATGGATCTAAGCTTCCTCCAAATTACTCAAAATGTATTGGTTGAATATTCTGCACTGAGAGTTTGGGATTTGTGTTGTTCAAACACAAGTGCTGTCTTGTGACTTCTCAGTGATTTTAGCAAAATAAATAAATAGGAAAGGGCTTGAAGGAAAAGGTGGAGCTGGATAGTCAAGGGTACAACTTCCTGCTTGTGTAGCCCCAGGGGGACAAAGGTATTCTTTCCTTCCTCCAGCAGCACCTTTTATTCCAGTGTCTTGGTGTCCAATCTCGTTGCCCAAAGCTCTGGCATAGTCAAAGCAGATGACATTTTACTGGTGTGTGGTGTCTCCAGCCGCCTGCTGCTACAGCCAGCCTGTGCAATGCTTCTGCCTTGCCTTCTTGTGTGCTCCCACCTAGATTTTGTTCCTGGTGCACAGAAAAGCTGTGCACCAGGTTTGACAGACTCAGCAAGTACTTACTGCATTGACACGCAGTTGAAGTTCATAGGATCCTTATCCAGCTGAGCACTAACACAGCACTGAGTTTCATTTTTAGTGTTATAGCAGCTTTAGTCCCTTCTTCACCCGCCAGCCTACTGGAGATGTCACTGCTGATGTTCCATCTCTGCACATGCTCTGGGTCTATCATACAGAGACCAAGCAAAAACCATTCACTATCCACAGTTATTCTGCACATGAAGTCACATTCCATATTTCAGGAATTGGTCTGATATCTTCTTTACTCTGGTATGATTTGGTTTTTCAGGCTGGGCTGAGCAGAGCTAGGAGCTGGTTTTGGCAGAGATAAAGTTGCAATTGAATCATGATAAAAGTGAAAAAATGAAATTCTATCAATTTGTTGCCACCCAAAAAAAAATCTAATAAGAGATTCCACGGAAGAGTTCATGCACTAAACCTCACATACACCTCAGTGCAATTCTAAGAAATTTGTAAATTAATCACATCGAATAATGTTCTGGTTACCACCTCGTCACACAGTGTTCATATCAACTCCCATAGGAGTTGAGGGTCACTCTCTCCTCTAAATATCGAGTCAGTATTTTCTTCCTGTTCTCTAGGGACATGACATCTTGGACACCTATGGATCAGGAGCTTTCAGGAGCTTTCACTTTCAACTGAACAGACAGGAAGTTTTTCAGTGGGCAGCAAGGGAGATAAGAAATCCTCTAATAAAGACTTCACTTCTCAGTGAAATAGGCATCTGTGCAGGCAGGAAGCAGGTTGGAGGCATACTGGCAGCAGATAAATCCTCCAGCTCCACTTTCCTTATCCCATCTCTGCATCACAATACATTGAGTTGTCATCTGCCATTTGTGTATTCATTCTAATTCTTTCTGCCTTGTTATTCTGTCAATTTCTTAATCTATTTACACTGACTTTATTTTCAGTGTGTCTATTGTGACAGCAAATCCTAGAATTGCCTTGGGTGTTGTCTGAATATGGCCATTATCAAATCATAATGTCTACCCAGATGAGGAACTGTAAGGGCCCTAGGCATCAGTAGGAGTCCTTAACAGCTGCCTGCAGTTTAGACCTGCATATCAATTTCCACCTTGGAGGATCTGCTGCAGTATTATAAGGTGAATAGACACTGCATGTATTAAAATTTGGATTAGTGGCTCAACCAAAACGTTCACTTTCCCTCCCTCTCTCTCTTTGTCTCTCTTTTTTCACATTAATAAACTTGCTATCTCCATCTTTTGTTGGTAAACTATATAAAAATGCAAATGATCCAGAATCCAATTAATTTCTGGAAGGTTGCAGCTGTTTTGGGCCCTATTCACAAAGACATGTGGTGTGCGTGCGTGCATGTGTGTGTGTGTACGCATGTGTATGCATCTGATTGCTAAGAAAATCAGGCCTTATTATTGAAGCCTTGACTCTCAAAATTTGAGCTATTGTTCTTTGCCAGTGCTGATGCAAACAGATAATTTCCAAATTGTATTCCACGTTTATTAAAGTGGTAGAAAATGTGGCTAATTTAGACAAAGCTGAGAAAAGGTGGAGCTTGAGAGCTGAAATAGGAGATCTGGGAAATCTGTTTCTATTACAACAAAGAAAAGTTTATCTAATATCTCAAAAAGCATTAATTACTGTGAGGCACAGGCGAACACATTGTGGATTTCTTCATCTGTTTTGTCATTCTTCATTGCTTTATTCTACTACTGTGAGTTGTTTGGTTTCATTTGGTGTTTTGTTTGGGGCTTTTTTTTTTGCTTATAGCTAATGTGTCATTATGAAATTGAGACCGTCTTGGGAATATTTTTCATTACCCCAGCCCAGGCTTTGAACAGAAATTTATCAGGGCCAGGCAGTTTGAAGCAACATATATAATTGTTCCCGTTACTGGTTGAATTTGGGCAAGACGCTCAGGACTGATTTTTCAATCCATATTTTTATATCAAAGGGTTCCATTTATGGCTGCCCAGTTTGCACTTGAAGCTGAAGCAACAAACATCAAAATACACAACATTAGCAGTACTATAAGCACATAGGTCTTGATCTCCTATGTATCTGTTCCCTCACATTAATATGTAATCCATGAGCAACCGAATCAACAGCATCTAATTTTCTATTATATTTATGTCTTCATCTGCTCTTGTCTGCCTTCTCTACTGTCTAATACAGGTTCAGTATATTTCTGTCACTGGGATATTAGTACTCTCCTCTACCTAATGAAGCCCAAAAGAGTTTAATATCCATGAGACCTCTTCCCCTGTGCTCTTCTATTTAAGTTGGCCAACAGTTCAAAATTTATACAAGTGAAGGTAGACAGGGCTGACTATAGCATGATCATAGACTAGGCTGAAAAGGCAATTTTTCCTTAGCTGTAAAAAATCTGGGAACCTTATTTCATTTATTCTTAAGATGAAGGTTTGGTATTTTTCTATAACAGTCAATAAAGAAGTACAGACACTGCTGATAAGGAAAGGTGAACTTCGAAATATAATTTGTCATCTTTATTGTTACAAGCATTTGGTGAAATTAAAGCCATCATGGAAGTCCTACATTTCAGGTACATAGGAGCCTATTAGACATATGTAGAGCAAGCCCTTCTCAGTTTATTATAGTCAGCAGTTTCAGCAGCGAGTGCATGCAAGGCTAAATTCAGCCTTGTGCAACGAGCTCGTGTTAGGTTGGAGCACCATATAAATCCCACTTGAGCTCTAAAAATAGAATTCCAAAGTGGAATTTAAAGCCCTGTGATAGCGTCTGGTACAGGCAAGAATGTAACAAAGAGGAGACAATTTTTGCCAAGGTTGTGCTAGCCTCTCTAAATACAGTCTCCCTCACACCAAACCACAGAGGCAGCAATCAGGCCAGTTTGACCAAGCATGGCTTTTCACTGAATGAGGTGCTGAGGTGCCTTGATTAATAAGAATAGGCTCCTTTATGGGCAATAAACTGAAGGTTGCTCTCTTCCCTGGGACAGAACTAAAGGTTTGATCAGATAACTGGGGTTTTAAGTTAAATATTTTACAGGGAAAGCTTTTCTTCTTTTGGTTTTGTTGCAGCTGATAATGTACAGAGATAATACATATTGGGAGCACTGATAACAGAAGGAATAAGCAGATCTACAGCAAGAAAAATGGCAGAGAGGCTCCCATCCCGAGCACAGTTCTGGAAAGCCTGGGAGAGGAGAGATACAATCGATAAGGTTATGTGTGGATCAGCTGTAACTTCTTGTCTTCCTGCCAAAGCAACCTTCAGTGTTAGAGCTCTGCTTACCATTGCAGGGCAAAATTAGGGTGTAGTCCTTGTGCAGGATACTTTATTTCCACTCTCATGTAATAGTCTCTGAATAAAGAGCAATAAGGGTTCAGGTGATGTCTTCATTCAGAAGTCCAGAGAAAGCACCAAAGAGTTTCCAGAATTGTAGCTCTGGTAGAGGCAGTAGAACAGAGAGCAAACCCTCCTGCTGCTTTCTGTAGTCTGGACCACATAAATTATTTCACAAAATTATGCGATATATAAAGTCTTAAAACTGAGAGGGTCCTTGCATGCAAAGGAGAAGAATTTAAAAGAGTGTAAGTAACAGCTCAATCTGCTGATGCCATCTTTATAGAAATTTATTTAAGTCTCTTTTATATAGCCTCCCTGCCTTCCCAGCCTTCTTTCAAATTTAGATCCTTTTCTTCTTTCCCAGTTGGCATTATTATCTGAAATAATTCATATTTCATTGTAGTGAACAAAGTATGGCTATTTCTTTAAGGTAGCGGCTACACTGGAAGATTATTGGAGATCCTGTCAAATAGTCCCAGATCACTAGATAAGGTGATCTCTGTCATAATTCATTTGAGAGTAGAAGGAGGAAAAGTCTGTCCCTCTCGAATAAAAAATGTCCTGTTACAGTAATCAAAGAAAATAAATTGATTCATGTGAGTCAAGAAGAAATATCTGAAACTATATCATTTTTCTTACAGGGTCTACCTCTGTAATGTGTGCATTGCCTTCTGCCAGGACTAGTTATCCTTAATGTGTATTGACAGGAAGTTCAAGATACCTACCATTTCTCTGAATTGTACAACACGTGTGTTATTCATTCCCTCGTCTTAGTTAATCAACCGCGTTTTGAATATCCCAGGTGCAGCGATGTTTTAGAAGAATGTAAGATCATATTAAGAGCCATTACTAGTAAGGCCAAAGGCTCAGCACCTATTTCTGCATAATACTTGCCCTTGCTGCTTTCCAGACTTCAGCTATGTTAATCCTGAATATATGTGGTCACTGAATTTTCGTAATTCTTCAGCGCATGACCAATCTACTTGCTTCATTTCCCCTTTTAGTCCATGCATCCACAGTATCGGGAAATTATTTTTACACATCTACCACTGTGTTTGTTTTAAATATGGTTCTTAATATCTCCATTTGATGTTCCCTAGTTTTCATGTGGGAAGGATCATGTGTTCATGATTTCTTAGATTTCTGTCATATTCTTACAGGTCATCCTTCTTTCCAGGATAACATGTGCTAGCAGCTCCTGTTGTAGTTGCTGAGTGGCTTTCCTTAGTATGATGGCTGCTTTACCACTTTGATCATTTTTGTTGCTTTTCTCTGAAATATTCTGTTTTACCTGTATCATTTTTGCAAAAAGGGGACCTGACAGCACACACTATTCAGTGTGGGGTTGAGTGATGGTTTTCTATAGCAGCACAGTGATGTTCTCTGTTTTGTTCTTCATTTATTTCCTAATGTTTTCTAACATTTGACTTGCCTTTGTGACTGCTATTAAGCATCAGGTTGACATTTTCGTAGGACTATCTGTCATAACCCCAGATCTATCTCCTAAGTAGTAATGATCAACTCCATCATATTAATATGTGGAGTTAGAATTGGTTTTCCCATGTGCATTGCTTTCCATTTATCTACAGTGAATTTCATTTGTCACTTAATTGCCCAGTCACTCAGACTCATAAGGTTCCTCAGTAGGTTTATTTGGTCACTACTTGCCCTTGCTATCTTGAACAGCTCTGTATCCTCATCAAACTTCCTGAATTCCCTATTCACCCACTTTCCCAAATCACTTATGAATACAGTGACTATCCCAGTTGCCAGCTCAGATCCCACTGGAATTGCAAGGGTGAAACACACTCTATTGCAAAAATTTTTCATTCACTTTTCCTCTGTTTCTTCTCCATTAAACAGTTTCTTATACATGTGGGGACCTTTCCCTTTATCCCATCATTGGTCAGCTTTCTTACAAACTTTTATGAAAAATTTTTAAGAGACCTTTGGAAATCCAAGTAAATTATGCCAACGGAATTAACACCATCCATACACATTCTCTTCAGAGAATTCTAGTAAATTTGGAAGACAAGACTATCCATTATAAAAGCCGTGTTGACTTTCCCAAGTTTGTCAAAGTTGTTACCTGCTCATTCTTAGGCTATTAATAATTTTATAAGCTGACAAATATGATTATTCAGAATTATTCTAACAAGTATTTCTTGGAACACTATCTGGGAAGTGGGGTTTTTTTGATGGCTAGACAGGAAGGTTAGTAATACTTTCCCTGGTGTATGTGCTTTCTCCATGTTGAACCCAGTCCTCTACTATTTGATGGACACCACAAAGATGAGTGTTCTACTCAGTGTGAAAGGACTACAGGTATCTGCTACAGCACTCACTGCTTGCAGGCATCTGCATTGGTGCTCCTGTGTCAGACCTGCATTCATCTCTACACAGTAAGAAGATCCAGGTATCTCAAATGCCTTAGTGACTTCTGTCTCTCATATTAGCAACAGGACAGGGGCGAGAAAGGTAATATAAAAATCTTCCCAAAAAGGTTGCTTGTAATCCATGCACCTAAAGTGTTATGCTAAATTTATGAGTGTTAAGCACTGTTACTTAATCTATTTACTTTTTCTATTTTGCATAATGCAGCAATAACCTATTGATTTGTCATGATATAAAAATAGCACTGGGAATAAGTCCTCTCTGTTAAATCTACCATTGTTTTATTCAGCGTGGTAGAAAAGACATAGGAAACAGTGATGAAAAATACCAAGGAAAAAATACATTTTTAAGGGTTAGTTCTTTTTTGTGTGCATGTGTCTGTACTCTATTAATGTGCCATCTGCTGCTAGGATGTAGATTCATTTACCATTACAGTGTTCTAACATGATTACCTTTTTTTCCCCCTCAAAAGCCACAAAAGAGCTAAATATAGATTTACTTAAAATTCTAGGAAAAGAGACGGTCCTTGCCCTAGACACAATGGTTCTCTTGATTTTGAGAGCATTACCACTGGCATTAAATGTAATTTACTTTATCTGATGACAGTTTGCTGAACAAGATCTTAAGTTTTAATAGGATCAGGACATAGATGGTAAGTGGAGAGGAGCATTGTGGGTGGAATGCATCCCACCCCATTACCCCTTCTTTAAGTGAGAACAAATTGAGCACAAAGAAGATACTATGCTGTATCCAGGAGGTGGGTGGAGTTAGAGGGGATCAGCGCATCCAGTCTCCCGGCTGGAACAGAGTCTGACGCCCTCCTGCATTTCCCCTGGTGGGTTGTTGCCCTGCTGTAGTACAGTTGTGAGCTCATTACTCAGATATATGCTCCTCTCCTCTCTATTCACCACTGCACTTCTAATTACCCTCTAGTTTATGATAGCTACTACAGGCTCATGCAGCAGCTCAGGCTACCTGTTCTGTCAGCCATCCACCATTTACACAGCAGAACCTTTTTTTTAATACTCGTACTGTCACGGGTAAATTTCATAGAATGATAAAGCCCTTCACCAATGGAAGCACCAAGTGTTAGAGGAGGAATTGGTTTCTCATTCAGAGTTATGGGACTATTATGACCTCCTACATTACTGCTGGTTCATTTGCAATCAGCTTTTTCATTATCTTTCAGCTACACCGGACCAGAATTATGTTAATTGCCCATTAACTACAGTTGGGTGATTCATTTATTCTTTTAATTTAGAGTACCGAAAATGGATCTAACCTCTATTTTGCTTTTAAAACTTTCTGATACAATCTCTGCCATTACTGAGGTGAAAGTGAAAACAAGATATCAATAAGACCATGTCCTTCACAGGGTATGGAGCCTCTGTGGGCAGCACAACATCCGGGATTTCTTGCAAAGTATTCTGCTAAGAATGATGAGTAGGTTTATCAGAAGAGTTCTTTTCTTTTTCTCTCCTTTTCTGCTGGTGTAGATTTTTCTGCATATATACTGAAGTGTCTCAATTTTGGTTTTCACTATGTTACATCTGCCTCTTTTAAAGAAGTTGGACTTTCAAAATTATCCCCTACCTAACAAAAATTTGGATACTCCCTCCACGTGGCAAGCTTATCAAACATCTGTGGAGTTTTCTGCAGTTGGGATGTGTAGCCAGTCTTAGCCAGGTTGAGAGTAGATGAGAGGGAAGACAAGTGTCAGTGAGGAATGGAGTCACTGGGGCAGCTGGAAGGTCTGGGGAAAGTATGAGAGACTTTGAAATGCAGAAGGAGGAAAAAGGAAGGTCATGTTGGATCACACAGGTATTTTGGTGTAGCCAATTTCAATTATAGCTTTTAATGGACCAAGTCAGATGAGCACTTAAGGGTATGGTTTTCTGTGACATTCAAAGCAGGTGCAGCTTTGAAAAATCTGACATTTGATGTGACAGTTTTTCTGTTGTTTTAAACTGGAGTTTTTGCACAAGGAAAAGTAAGCTATAGGGAGGGAGCACTGAAGTATGAAAAAAGCAAATAGGCAGTGTTTTACTTTTATCATTCCTGGGGGATTTAAGATTACTTTGAATAGATTGCAAATACTACACACTTAAACCATAATCATTTTCAACTGAAAAATGCAATGAAATGGATGTAGTTTTTTGAGTTACATAGATAGATATAAGTATTTATGATAAATGTCTACATTTCGCAATGTATGAAGTCAAAATTTGTCTCTTTTTTAATTCCATGCTTTTTTCTCTCCACTTTTTAGTCCTTTGCTTTATTCTTTCATTTTCTTTCTGCAGGTTTTTGTTGCCCATCTTTCCATAATATGTTTTCTTTTCAATTAACTTCTAATTTTCCCTTTTCCATACATCCTTGGACCCTGACTTTTCAAGGCTTGTACAAAACTGTTCACATTAAAATCAAATGTATTTTTATCACATGAACTCAGTGTTGCAGGACTATGAATAAAGTAGGACTGGTTTACTATTGAACCCTTGTTTTCAACAGAATTAATTGTGCTATTAGTGTTGTTTTGATTTGCAGGGAGTTTAATTTGTTTTTTGTGGGGGGTTGAGAGGGTTTTTTTTGTTTGTTTTTTATGGGGTTGTGGTTTTGGGTTTTTCTGTTTGTTTGTTTCCTTATATTTCGTTGGTTTGGGTTTTTTTCTCTCATCTCAGAGAAAGATTTGTAAATAAACTAGAAGCGCATAGATCTTTATTTTTCTGAATGCTGAAGGGTTGCCTGCACAAGTAATTTAATTTTTGATGGTTTTTCGTGTCAATATATTTTTTGTCAAAAAGACAAAGAGCCAATATGTCTTAAGCCATATTCTCATTTTCATGTTACATGGTTTACCATGTCTCAGCATGGCAAAACCCACATCAGTCTGATAGTTAGTGTCACACAAACCATGCACAAAATTCACAAATTTGTTTTCTGCTCAGCCATTTTCCACTCATTACTGTGAATTACATCTACAAAAAGCAGGTGTGTCTCCCACACACCTGTGGGAACTCAAGAAGTTCGGAAGTTAATTCAGCATTTTCAAACATGGTTGTTGTTTCCAGCAGTCTCTTGAACTTCTGTTTATGTAGCATCAATTCCCAAGCTCACTCTTGTTCTCCTAATCACGGTTGTCATCTTCTTGGAAAGGGTAGCAGCCTTGTAGATTAACTACCTCTGAATTGTGACTGGAACATCCAAACTACTTGCTGGTCTTTCAGCGTCTTTATAGTGAATCACACCACCGTGCCCATGAAGCTAAGCAGTATCATGGTGTAAAGACATTAATTCAGACAAGGGGACAGCTAGAAGGAGGGAATAGCAGATAAGCAGAGCAGCCCCAGTGCAGCTCAGCCTCTCAACATGGGCAGATTTCCTCCAGTAGCTTACATGAATGCAACAAAATAAATTTACTGAGGCAATGAAACTGCAATGATAAAAAAAGTAAAAGATTAGACTCCAAGAACCACTAATTTAGCTGCTTTTGCATGGTCAGACTGTTTTTTCACCCCATGTTTTAAAACCCAAGAGCCTAGAAGTGCTTAAGAAAGCTGCCAAGGTGTGTGTCTGCTGGAACTTGTTGATTTTATTTGCACACAGGCACACACACACACACACACACACATACTGGGATTAGCTCACCTGGTCTGAGCATGGTGCCAATAATACCAAGGTTGGGGTTTGATCCTTGTATGGGCCATTCACTTTAGAGTTGGACTCGATGATCCTTGGGAGTCCCTTTCAAATCAGAATATTCTGTGATTCTGCATTCAACACCTTCTGAACTGAGGTTCTACTCCCTGATTGGGATTGAACGATTTATCTATTCCTAAACTATCTATATTTAATCATCACAGTAATCAATGTTATAATACTGTCTGTGTCATAAAACATGCGGAATCTAAGACATGGAGAGAGTTCAACTTTGCTTCTGGAATCTGAAGTATCTCATTGCTGATAATTTTAATTTTTAAAATGTAAACTTTAATCCTGAGTTAACATGTTTAATATCATACCGTTCCATGTTTTATTAAGTGTTCAGGTTCGGATGATAAATTCATTTACCCATAAACTACGGAGGGCGGAAAAGGGTGATATTCCCGGGCTCTGTAAGAGAGGGAGCAGGACGCGCTGGCTGGAGGAGAGCAGCATTTTTCCATATACGGATGCTGCTCTCTGCTGGAACACTGCAGCGCTACAGCTCTATTTTCTAAAGCGTTACTCCTCGAGTGACTCGTCCCAGGCTCACTGGAGGTGACACAGGCAAAATCAGGTTGCTGTCCTGATTCATAGGTTTGCTTGCTCTAAATACCAGCTACAGTGTTTTCCTGGCTGCCCTCCCCCTGGAAAATATGGCATCTGAGAGGTATCGCTGACTTCTGTGCAAGGCTCTAAGAGCAAAGCAAGGCACAATTACCTCTTGTAATGTGTGGCAGTGACCCTGCATAGAGCTCTTCTCACCTTCATCTCAGCCCTGAACCCACGCGAGAAGCTGGTCCAAACCCTAACTTCCCTGCTTCTTTCTTTACTTGTATGGATCGGATCTGCTTGGGTCTAATTTCTCTTCTAGCTTTCATTTTTTTCTCTGAACTCTATCCCCTGTCTTCTGTCACTGTCTTCTTGGCAACCTGTTCCTTTCAGGGTGACTGTCTAGTTCAGATTGAAAATGAGCTGACTGGACTTTTCTGTAAGATTAGTGCCAGCCATTGGGGTTCGTAGTTCTGACATTCAAGGATTTCGCTCTTCCTGAACTTAGTTTATGCAAGGTGACTTTTTAGTCATCGTTTAGAAGGTAAGAATAGAGCTGTGAAAGAACGTAATGCAGTGCAATCAACATTCAAAAAAACATGCCAAAAAGCCAAAAGAAAGTGTAATTTATGCCAATTTGTACTACCTTGATGGCTACGCCCAGCAGAATATATTAACAAATGATACTTCTACATGATGCCATCTGCTATAATTTAATGTATAATCATGCTTTTAGTACAGAATACCAAAGGATGGTTTAAAGACTTGTAAAATATATCTCAGAATTACAGTAATTTCTATTGATCCCAATTATGTCTCATAAAGCTTTGTTGATTTGGTTTTTTCTTTCTTAAAGTGTAGTCTGTTCTCATAAAGGAACATTTGATTCTGGTTTGCAGACTGCATAAACAGAAGGTCTCATAGGATAATCAGCTGTATTTATCCTGGTGCTGCAATACGCAGTCCTCCTATTGGGCAGAAATAAAGCAGGATATTTACTGTATGAAGAGTTATTACATGTAAAGGTACAAAATTCAGTTTCACGTTTTGTGATAAGCACAGAACAGCCAGCTTTCTCACGGAACTCAGATCTGATTTTGAACCAGCCTATGCTATTTTAGAGCTTGCCTCAGAGCCCATATGAAGCCTGTCATTTTAAACCGGCATAAAATATGGAGCTTTTTTATTATTTGAGTTCTAAATACAGCTTGATGGGGTTTAAATCACAGGAAAAATGTGTTCTTTCCTCTTTAGAAAGAGAATTGTTGCTACTTTCCCATACAGTCTCATGATATTGGTTTTAAGCATTCTTGTTATCTTGATCAAAATTTTTGTTTACTGTCAATTTAGAAAACTATTGAAAAACAAGTTCTTGAACCTTTCCAAAATAATCATCTCATGCAAAGTATCAGTACATTCAAAAATTCTAAGTGATTGTTTCTAAGATATAAAACAAGTTTATATCTTTCAGCTGTAACTCAAACAAATTATTGTGAACATTTTATTGTATTTTGAGCTGTGGTAAATTTTGATCTTTATTGTTTATCTGCAAAACAAGGAAATAAAGCAATGTATTATAATGTTTTGCTGCCATCTGCATAAAGACATTCTGGAACCTCAAGTATGCATTGGGCAAACAAATATATTTGACAATTTCTTCCAAATCAAGAAGTTGATTGATGCAAAAATAAACAGAAATAGACGTGTTACATTAAGATATGGGGATATAATATGACCAAGAAATCACAATAAGAAAACTTTTTGCTTGTTTCTTTCAGTGTTCGGTATTTCTTTTAAAAGAATTCTTAGAAAAAATGACAGATATATTACCCAAAAGTGTGGTTGCTATGGATGTATTCATAGCATTTTAGCACAAATATTTTTTATCTTGTCTAACCTGAAAAAAAACCCCACAAGTTTCTTTTCAAAAAAAAGGTTTATTTTAAATTCCTAGGCCATACACATTAGCATGAAAGTTAAACCAGTTTATACCAGTAAAGGATCCTATATGGTTTATAGTATCCTCCTGTTTCGTTATTTTGTTGTTAAAATAGTTTTTCAAGTAGTATTCCAAGAACAAGAAAATAAAGATATTGATACACAGGCCTAAGGAAGTAATTAAACAAAGTCAGTTTTCTGAAAAAATGAATGAAAGGTAGCTACGAATACATTTAGCCTGAAAAATCAGAAGGAAGTTCTCAGTTATAAGGGAAGCTCATTCTGGAACATATTTTCAGTGGGTTGAGTCAGAATAGAAACAACTAAATCCCATCCACTTACAAAGAATATAACATGGTCCTTGCAATCAGAGTCTTGAGAGCCCAGGAGGTCTCTTCCAATGCTGTGTCCTTGGAAATAAGGTGTGTATTTGTAGAGGGAGCTGTTCCCTGTAAATGGCAAGTATTTCTTAACCACTTCTTTCCACTGGTTTTCCCTCCTCTTAGAAGTACAAGCTTAGAACAACATTCAGGCATCTGTGGATCTTGATAGCCAATCTTAAAACCACAGCCCAGTTTATGGTTTTGAACTGTGCTGTGTGCAGCACAGCACCTGACAATGATAATGGAGTATCTTGTCATTACACAAGTTTTCTTTAATTAAAAGGAATTGAAGGTTTTGCTCCTAATGTTCACCTCCTAATCCAACTGGTGGAAACAGCAATTCCTGAGTGTTGACCCTCCTGTTACCTTGAGATATATCTCTACTGCCCTGGATTTCCTGTTCCTCCCTGAATTTTTACAGCACTGTTGGGACACAGATGTGGTTCCTTATTTATCAGCTTTCCTCTTTTTTTAAGTACTAAATCTGCAGGATTATGATCAAACCAACTGTTGAGCTAACCTTGGTTTTGGAAGGTGCTGGAAGAAACATCCCCAAGTATGATGCAGAATAATCTCTTGCCCTGTAACCAGATCAGCTGTAAAACCTTGATCTGGATATTGTTTCTCTCCTGTGGCACATTTCATGGTGACTGCAAGTTCTACTGTATTTATAATGTCTTTCTTTTTCCTCATCTGCATTCTAGCAGATTTGAGCAGGCCTAAAGGTCACTCTGCATGTAGCCACAGTAGCTTTTTAAAAAGCTTTGAATGCTAATCCACTTCCAAACTGCTTTGCATTTGCATATTTGCTTAATCAGAAGTGTGTAAGGTCAGCACAGGAGCTTCATTAGGATATTCATGGCTAAAATTGCTCTCCTCATCACTTCTCTTGGAGTGTTCAGCCCAGCTTTGCACAGGTTGCACACCTCCCTCATGCCCCTGCTGGAAGTGACAGCGGAGTTAAAAACAGATCCAGAAACAAGTGGGGAGGCTGCAACCCTCTAGCAAGTAAGGGGGCAGAGATAGCTTGTATATGCCAACTGTGTTTTAGGCTGTGCTATTTTAGCTACTGAGACAATCAAAACGAAGTCTGTTTGGGAAAGCAGAAGCACAAAGCAAAGATAAGGAAACTAAGAGCTCCAGATGGCTGGAAGCAAGCTGTTTTAAAGAAAACTTAATTGTTAATCAGCAATGATGGAAGAGTGCAATGCTTCTGGGGCTGGGTTCAAATTTACTCCATGGAATATTCCTTCCAAGGAGGCAGTATTCTGCAGAAATCTGCAGCACCACCTAATAATTGACTCCCACTCATGCAGCTGTTGTATCAAACATATCAGTTTCAGGCAGCTTGGTATGAAATAGCAACCTTTGCACACCTTTCCTTTAAGTATGTCAGTGAGTCTTCAGTGTCCCTAGTCTCATCATCTTTCACATTCACCTGCTGCCCTGCTAAGAATTTTCATCTTACTGAGGTCATCATTTAATCCACATTCCTCACCCACTGCAAACATCGCTTTCTTCCTTCCTCAGCTGCTTCTACCCTGATTTCTTCTACCAGTCACGGGTACAAAGCCTAACTGCACAACTATTTAATAAAATAAGAGAGAATTTAGAAATGGGGAGGAGAAAATGCTAACAGATGTATTAAAGGAGACAGGTACATGACTCTTTTAGAACATGAAAAACTTACGAATGTCAGGAAGTTGCACTGCAATATATGCCATACAGATGTTTGACCTTTTGTACCTCTGCCTACCAAACAAGAGGCAAACATCCCTCATGTTCATTTGGCTGGAAGAACACAAAATGGCCTTGTGTGGTATTTCCCTTACCTGTTCTGCTGTTAAGCACTCACATTGACTTCTATATGGAATGCAAAATAGTGGGAAAACTCTGTTTCAGTCCAAGTGCAAGTAGTATCAGACAGATATTCTGTGCTGAAATTTTCACAACCTTGTGAACAGACAACCATTTCTTTTTGTGACAACCTAGAGCTGTAGAAGAGATAGTTAAGGCTTTCAATTTTATATTTCAGAATGAATAGGAGCTTCAGCGTTTTCAGCTACTGCCCATTAGGGATAACTGCAAAGACTATTTTGTGAAGATGTTTGAATACTATTTCCTCAAAGAAGGGAGATGTTAATAGAAGCTTTCTATTCAAATTTTAAGAGGATGTTACAGTAACTGTGGAGGCAATATAAGAAAACTTGTAGTTCTGAGAGTACAAAGACCATTAGTAGAGTTGAGAGGAATTAGAAAACATACATGTAGACAAACTGAACATCTGCTAAAGATGAGATGGCTTTTTAAATTGAAAGTGGAATAATGCTAACAGATGGCCAGTAGGACAATAAAAAGTAGGAGCTGATTCCAAACATGGTCTTACAAGAATACATTCTGGTGTTCATTACACAATATTTTGGTCAGATTTATTTTTCAACATTTTCTAAAAATTAATTATTGTATCTCTGCCATTCTCATATTTTTCCCTCTTTCTTTCTGTTTATCCTTCCTCCAAAGTTTCATATTTCACTGGTTCAAGCTTTGCCTGTGTTTTGTTAAGATTACACTGACTGTAGAAGTTTTGGTAAAAAGTCATTAAAGCCTGAAGAATGTAACTCAATATGAAAGTAACTGTAATGAGTTTTCCTGTTTGTTAAGGTCATGATTTTTACAATAAAAGGTCACAGAACCATCGTCACCAAGATCATGGCTTGCTTGTCCCAAACTGGTCCCCATCCTCTACCCTGTACACTGTGTCAGCCCAAGCTGAGGAATTATGATGCACTAGGTCAGGGAACCAGAGCAGCTGGGAAGTAATTCTCTTGGGAGAAATTATCTTTTGGCTTGAACTGTCACTCAGCAGCACTAATGATACTGCTGCTGAGCTGAGGGGATGGCAAAGGACCTGGCTGCAGGAAAAAGAGACTTACGGGCTACTTTTTCATGCAACAGTATCCTCTTAAATAAAAGTCCCATTAAAGCCTCAAGTGAAGCTAGAAGCAGTTGCAATAGGAATAAGCAAATGTTCAAGGTTGGCCCATCACTAGAGACAGGTCATAAGCAGAACAAATACATCTCCACTCTAGCCCAAACTGTCTCTTTTGTCAGAGCCTAAACCTAGAAACAATCTATTTTCTTAACAACATTTGAAATGACACATAGTAGGAAAAAGCCCATCATTCTTGAGAGATTTTTGCCCTTGAAAATATTTGGGCTGAAGCTTTTGCAGTTTGTGTGATTTTTACCATTATTGTACTCAGAATGCTTTTGTCATTTAGCCTTGAATTTGAAGAGCCAAATACGAGCTGTGTACACTCCCTCCTCACTTCTGCCTCCCCCACGTGTAGGTAGGGGCAGCTCATCAATGGAACAGACTGGTTGAGTTGTTTTTCATACAACAGAGTCTCGATTTATGAACCTTTAGCTTGCGATAGAAGGTTATATGTTAGTTTATGATGATGAATAAACAAAGAACAACTTCAGAAAACCTTCAGTATAATTTTTCCCTTTGTTTCCCTGACTATAGAGACATATTCTTGCCATGTATCTCAGGGATCTCTGGTGACCAAAAGGACATGATAAAACATTGCAAAAAACTGCACATATCCATGATTAAGTAAGCAAACAGAAAAAAAAAAAAAAAAACAAACATTAAATACTACTGTTAGTTCAAAATTTTTAATAGTTCCCTTTAGATAAAAAACACTCTGGTTCCACTTACACAAGATAGTCCCTAGATTATTTCAAAGGGAATGTGGGTTTGTCCATTAAAGAAGCGTGGGCAATACTGCAGTAAGCTGCTTGTGTAATAAAGGATTTTTCAGGAACATTTCTTTAGTTTAATGGCAATAGAGCTTACAAGAGCTAAAGATCTGGCAACTCACAAACTAGTCTGTCTGTCTAGAGCTCAGCAAGGAAAAAGTTCTGAAATAGAAATCTTTTGATCTTAAAATGACAAGATCTGAATAGTAAAACCCCCTCTCATAAGAAACACAGGCTGTAATTATGGCACATCTATTATTTAAAATGTTCTTGAAAATTCACATAAAAGCTGTTCAAAACAGAGTAAAGCATTAGGTCAGGAAGTGGTCTGCAATACTGGGAAAAAATTAAATAGATCTCTGCATTCTTTGCTCAAGCATTTGCTTGTGATAATTGCCATGCAATATATAAAATGTCTAGTCCAAATGAGTTGATTCTTTCCCTGTAAAAATGGATTTTAATTTATTCTATTTTGTTTCAAAGAAGACCCAGTAAATGCATTTGCAAAATCTTTGCTGAGGCTCAGGTCTTTCCCTTCCTATAGAGCCTCCACCCTGGACAGCTGAGCTGCATTTGTGTCTGATGGTTGGCAAATCTGGCAGAGTCACTGTTAGCATGTTAGCCACAGCTATTATAAACAAAATTCTGCAGTGTAACTGTCTCACAGCAGACATCAATTAACCTAGGAAAACGAATGAGCTGGAGCTTAGTCATATTTGATAATTAATGTGTGATGGTTTCCAACCAAAATTCATATAGTGATGGAGTAAAACATATGGAATAATGCTTAAGCTTACATCAAAGGCAAATATTGAATACATTAGGATACATTATCTCTACTCTTTCTGGAGTATACATTATGTTCTGTTAAGATGTGGTGTTCTGAGTTTCTGCCTGGGCTTCTTAGAGAATTTGTGTGATGGCTCACAAATGTGTTCCCCAGTGCCCTCCTCTCCAGCACTCTTCCAATTCAGCAGTCTTTTTTTTTTTGTTTCAGATGAAGCATTAACACTCATTATCTGTCAGTGGAATAAAAAAAGAAAACAAAACAAAACCTTTAAGACCCAACAACCTTTTTTTTTTTCAGATGAAATTTGATTTGATCTTTCCTGGGTGACACTTCTGATGTTATCAGTAGGAAAAGTCTTCAAAGAAAATGGGTATCAAGCCTGAAACATTACATAATGCTGAGTTGAAAGACAAAGTGTTTTCTGGAATTTTAATTTTTTTTTAAGCAGCTGGCTTTAAGTGAACACAGCCATCACTGTTATAAAATATTCAGAGCCTCATACATATCAAACAGAGACAGAGTTACTAGGGCAAACAAGCTCACATATCCGTTAAACAAACACTTGGAATTTTTCCTGAGCCCACTTTAGGTCCTTACAATACCACTAGTTTAAATTGATTTTTACCCGGTCCCCATTTGTCCTCTTTTTTATGGCAATTTTCAACTTTCCAGGACCCTGGCAGCTTTGTGAGGGAGCAGATTGGCATGCAGTCATGGGACCCAGAGATTAAAAGACTTCTCCATGATAGGTCATTAGCCATTCCACTTGCTGCACCATAGCTCATTTTCCCGTTCCTAATTGATCACTCCATTGATCAGACATTATGGAGATGGCTTAGTAACCTAAGCCTTAGCTTTGAAACGTAGTAGACACTGGAATTACCTGGAGGTCTTCAAGGGTGCCTGCAATTTTCAGACAGTCAGAGGCTCAGTTAATCAAAGATTCTGGCTAATGGAAAGGAGGGAGAACAGCTGTTTCAGCTGGGTTCCCTGAGGCCAGGGCTTTCAAGAGAGGTGTGGAGAGAGAGAAGGAATGTGCCTGTAAAATTTTCTGTGCAAAAGTCTTGTGGGGTACCAGTGCATGCTGAGAGGAGATACAGAAGCCCGTGCTGAAGATGGGTTGGCATAACTTGCACTTGCTGACAGGTGCAACAAAAATACTTGCTGAGCCATCCCCACCAGTAGGGGTTGTTGCACCCAGGAGTTTGAAATGCTTCACGAAGTCTGTGAAGAACCCATGAAGTTCCATTTAGACAAATATGACATTAGAATGTGAGGTCTCTACTATTTTCTCTGGTGTTGCAGATCCTGCCAAATAATGTTTTTCCTCTCTATTTGCTAATTATTGCCCTACTGCCATTTAATATGCATCATGCTCCAGGTGTGCACATTGTGGTATAGGTCATCTGCTCTGAAGACTGGTTTTCAGTGGTGTGCACGTTGTGGTACAGAGATAAGATATTTCCCTTTGAAGACAGTTTATAAATCTTACTGGGCTTCTTCATGATGAAAGGTACTATAGATACATAAGAGATCAAAGCTGTGTAAAGATCAGTGGTATTTGTTTGCATGAGGTTTCTCTTTCTGTTCCTTCTGAGGATTTTGAGCTTCAAAGTTTCAGCTTTAAAGAAACTCAAAACCCAAAAGAAAACCCTAGCAAAACCCACCATGTTATAGCTGGTTTGAGGTCAGGCCAGCCAAGGGCCACAGGATTCCAGCATAGACTCAAAAAGCCCTTCTCCAACATTCTCTATCTGGTAGCAAAAGCTGACAACCAGAAAATTGTTGGTCTTTCTTACTGACAGTAGAGTCCAGAGCAGTAAGTTTTGGAGGGAAAGAATGCTGTTTAACAACAAAAAGGGAAAAACCAGCTTAACCCAAACCAAGTGTTTCAATTTTGTCTTGTCAGCCTGCAACCAAAGTTATTATCATTTGTGACTATACAGTAGCAATTGGCCTAAAAATTCAGATGAATTTATTATACAATTTGTGGTACAGTTTTTAAGGTGCACTTTATTTTTCACTTAAATGTTTTAACATTGAGAATTTTGAAATATGCTTCTGCAGACATCTATAGGAATTGGGAACAAAAATCCAGTACATTAATTGAAAAACACTGGCTGCAAAGCATTGTTTTTGACTGCTATGTACTTTGATATCAGATCAGTGTTTGGCATCAAGTAAGTCATCCCTGACATGTGAGCTTCCGTTTTTCAACAGGACTACTGCAGCAAATTTTCTTTAATTCATAGTGTGTTCTAATAAATGACATAAACTTGGGACCCATAAGAACAGATTTCTATAACAGAGCCACACTATGGTCCCACAGGACATACCAAGACATTACAAATACAAATACCTAATGTAGTAAGGCAATTTTTTTAAAAGGCAGATAACCCTGTGTGCCCAATCTGAGAATCCTTCTCCTCTAAAGGGCTGCAAAAAAAAAGTACTTGTCAGTATTGTCTATCTATTATCAATAAAGCTCTCACTGTGAGTATCTAAAATTCACACATCTAAAACCACTTGTCTTTTTTTTTCTTCTTTCTTCCTAAAGAAATAAAAAGGACCTAAATGAAAGGAGAAGGAAAAGTAATAAAGAACTGGTATAGATCTACATATGTCTCTGTAGAACAACAGAGTATGAAAGCAATGAACCAAACCCAGATATATGAGTGAATCCCAGACTTTCTACAAATCATCTCCACAGTACTCTTGAGATAAGTCGTACCAAATAATAAATAAGCTGCGTAGCCAAGCAGAGTAGAGAACAATAACCTGTCCAGTACATTTTATCAATTTTAAGTCATAGTCCAACAGCCAAGGGGAAGGATAGGAATCAGGAATAGAGTTTAATCAGTTGCTACCGCTTGCAAGAACTCCAGAGGCCTTACAGAAAAGACAAATGCAAATCAAGTCCAGTGGTGCACGATAAAAGTAAGTTCAGTCTTGTGGTGAAAATGTTTCTTCTAGGGAAGAATACATAAAATGTTTCTCTACTGGAAAAATCCAACCAAGCATGAAAGTAAATGTTCCCATTCTGAGTTGGTTTTGGGTTTTTTTTTTTAAGAAAAAGCAAAGCAGAAAGCCTTGAATTTGAAATAGGTCTTCATGTCCCAGGAGGTTATCCTGGGGCATATCTGACACAGGAGACATCCCTCTCCACTGTCAAAGCTTTGTGTTAGATATTCTTGAACTTTACCCTTTCCTATCCCAAGTGAATAGCTTGACCACAGAATTGTCAGTCAGCTCCTCAGGTTTTTCCTCTTTCTCTCCAATGTAATAACTGTTGTGTTATTTACATTCAGTGAAACAGCTACAGCAGGAGCTAATGAGGCAGATGCTGTCCCTGCACATTCCTAAACCATACATATGGCAACAGAGAATGGTCTGGGAAACTTTCCTGTGGCTGAGTGGGCTGTGCTGCACAGCAATTGGCACCGACTGCTCAAACTCTTTGGAGGGAGGGAGGGAGGGAGTGAGTGAGTGAGTGAGTGAGTGAGTGAGTGAGTGAGTGAGTGAGTGAGTGAGTGAGTGAGTGAGTGAGTTACAGCTGCACTGGCAGGTGAATGCAGCTGAGCCAGAGTGAGGGCTGGCAGCTACAGGGCAAGAACTGCATCCATACCCAAATTGCTCATTGTCAGCTACCTCCTCCCTGCTCTGCTGATGATCAGAGTAACACCTCCAATTGGAAGGAGAACAGGATCCACAGTTGTCAGGCTGATGAATAACTGAACTGATTCTCTTGAAGCTCCAATTAACAGCAAAAAGTCTTTCATATAAACAAGTGTCCAATTAAATAAAATTGATGATTTTGGGACATGGAGGATTGAAAATTTCTTAAACTATCTACATAACAGACTACAAAATCTGATTTGTTCCCTTTCACAACCTCAGGATTAGCCCCCAAATATGCCTGAGTAAAGTCTCTCCAAATAGCTTTATTTAAACATGAAAGGAAAAATAACTTGTCTTGTTCACTCCACTCAAAGTTTCTAGTGCTCAGCACCCATGAAATGGATTGCTTATGGTGAGATGATATCTTTTTTGTGCCTTCCATTCTGTGAAGAATGTGTTCCTGGTTAATAGGTTGATTTAAATTGTATATGCTCCAGAACATAAATATGATTATTTATCATAATTGCCCAAGATAATGACAGTAAAGAAGACAAGGCTGAAATTCTTTATGATTTCCTCTCTCTTACAGCCAGTGACATTCAGCACACAATACACAGATGGCATGCCACATAAAGGATCACATAAGCTGTTAAACATTTTTTCTTCCCATTAACTAATTTAACAATATGTCCACACTATGAAAGAAATAGACAAATTACAGAAAACTTCTGTCAGCTTAATCCCGATTGCTAAAACAGGCCATTTGCCCAGATGGGATTGTTTTCTGGCCTATCAGGTTTGAAACATCTAGAAATTCTTCAACCACCAGCCCAGATTCTCGCAGTGTTGATTCAGCTTTTCATCTTTAATTGCATTTCAGGCATGTAAATCTCTGGAGAGTTTTGACTGACAGCCTAAATATTGAAGGCTACTCAGTTCTGCATGTTAGGTGACCTGAATTTTCTAAAACAATGAGCTCTTAGGAGCCTGGTTTAAGTCAGCAGATGCCATAGGTGACAAAAATCACAGCAAAAGCCCCTGAGATTTTTTTGCCAGAATGGGCAGTGGACCAGTTTAAACAAACATTCCCAGTTTGTTTTAATTTGCTACCTTCTAGAGCAAATACACTGTTAGTGACTTTGGGGCTGATGGTACTGTGGGAGCTCCCTCTGTAATCATGAGCATGGCAGAGCCGGGCAGGCTGCTGATCTTTCCTCATCACTGTTTGTTTTCCTATTTTTCTTTTTGCTTCTAAGCAACACAGGAGTATAGAGGGAGCTCATGGATTATTAAGCATTAGCCTATAGGCTAATTTCAAGAACATACATGCTC
Organism: Irena cyanogastra; assembly: GCA_013397155.1. NCBI lineage: Eukaryota > Metazoa > Chordata > Aves > Passeriformes > Irenidae > Irena > Irena cyanogastra. The sequence goes on along the minus strand of VWZV01002809.1, from coordinate 107,276 downwards.
TCTGTTATTCCTATAACTTTATGTGACCAGAACGTTGAGGAAAAATCAGTGGAAATGAAACAGAGACCAGCTGAAGAGTAACTTGAAACAATTTGAACTCACTGTGGCTATTCTACATTATCTACTTTGATTATCAGTGTTGCCAGCATCACCTTACTTCAGTGTAACATTTTGCACAGGAAAAGTTGATGAGGAAAATAAACTTCTGTTTTGTTCTTACAATCCCTTGAAAGAGAAGGAGTAAAATAAATTTTTAAATAAAAGAAAGCAATTAGGGGGTCACAGACGAACTTTTTTGTACCAGTATCTACTTCTAGTATTTAACTTTTGAAAATTGTTCATTTTGTTGTTTTTTTTTTAATGTCTATTTTCTGTTGCTGCTCTATGCCTAATTCTATTTGCTCAGTTTCAATAATTACATACACTATGGTATCTAGCTGCTATTTGTATATTAAGTACTTTCCCCTCTATTTGTTCAACATTTTGTTGTGGTTTCCAGTAACTCTTTGCTCAATATTTTCATAGAAAGAAAAAATGACTCATCACAAAACCAGCAGAATGTTCACCAAGGGTGAAGAGAGCTGCACAGTGCAGTAACAAGTATCTCCCATGTTTTTCATGTCAACTGAGACTTGATTTATGCTTGCACTCTTCTACACAAACTCTTATCTAGAGAAAATCCATCTCCAGCCAAAAGTACAGAATAGTTTGGAATACAATGATCTACTAATTCCTCTCTCTTTGAAACATGTTTAATGTTCAGCCTATACCTCAATGTGGAATTACTTCATCACTCTGTACTTGCCCTGTAAGTGTGATTCTATATTAAAGATTTGTCTGTATATTTCACTGTTAGCATTTTTTGAAGAGCATCATCTGGTATGCCCTTGTTACTGGGTACCCCCAGATTTAATTCATCTGATCTGTCATATGGATTTTTTTAAAATAATACAGTTAAACTAATCCAATGGCTAACCATTTCCAGAAGGGACAGTTCTTTTGTGCCAAGACTCACCACCTACCTCACCCTCAGAGCTCTAAAGTGCTGTAAGACCACTCATTTTCCTTCTGAGTTTCTCCTGAACTGTGTTCATGTGCAGGAAGCAAGAGTAGGACACTCTTTCCAAAGGCAGTCAGCAGGCAAGACAGATCCGATGCTTTGTACAATTCCAGGGACAGCCATTCACTTCAGCACAGGGCAAGCCACCCTCTGACCAGCCTTTCTCCATTGAACATGCAAGGCACTTCGAATGATTTAGGTGAGCTATTTAACCCAGATAAAGATGACCCAAATCCCACCTTAAAAACTAAAATTAATCCTAAGGACGTCATGCGATTTGCATTTATTTAGTCCACTTCAGTATTTGACCAGCTATAATGACACAGCTGCTTGTTAAACTTGGTAAGTCAGCACTAATGTGCTTAAATGTAGACAAAACAGGTATCACCACTCACATGAAACTAACAAAAATACAAAAATAGTACCATTTTTCATGTGTCTATCATGGTAGTATTCACCACAATTTATTTAATATTGAATTGCAAGTATCAAGCTCTGGAAAAGACGTCAATTATTACACTTTAATTGTTTTAAAGACATTATTTTAGTGTCATGTTTCCTAGGAAAATCACACTTCTCTATTATTCATCTGACATTTAAAGCTTTCTTATATTTTTTCCTAGGAATATAAAGACTTAAATCACAAAGACAAGTTTTAAAAGGACTTTATTAAATCTGACAACTGACTAACTGGACTTCGTGCAATTAATAAGAAAATCTGGTAACTCAGTAACAAAGGACAGTTCACTGATAGCACTTTTTTTTTTATTTCTGCAGTTTTACGTATCTTCAGTTCTGCAAATACAACATTTGAGTAAGACATCACTCTTTCTAGGTTACACCCACACTTCATGAGATTACTGCAGTGTAGAAAGTGTCACATTACTTCTCCTGGTAGAAGAGCCACAGAAATGACTGGGACACACAAAATCAGTTCTGCCTATACACTTCCTTAGCTGAAAACATTTGCATAGGACTGACTGGCTGTCTTATTATTTTATACCTTTTTCACTTACTATTTCAATTGATATACAAATATAGTAGAGACTTTTATACACACAATCAGATTCATTATTGTGGGATCCAATTTTAAAAAGTTAATACTGAGAAAACAGTGAACTTTGTAGAGATCTCTTCTGATGCTCTGCAGAGGAGCTCATAAGTCACAACTTGCATATTGGGTTTTAAACTTACTCTTCAGACATATAAAAATGATTTAGATACTTTCTCTGTTGGAAATTCAAATATGTCCTTTATTTTTGAAGTGTGTGCTATATGCTTTACCCTCAGGCTCAGCAAGAGATCTGTTATGATTGACTTGATGGTTATATTCCTAATAGGACAAGTCAATGAAAGTATTGTTCTTGTTTCCAAGAGAAATTTCATAAAATTCTTCTTGAAACACAGGATGGGACAGGAGTTCACTGGGATTATATTCATATATTTACTATTCAAGATTCATTTCTTCTCTAAGCCTTTGAAAAAGTCTTTTTTCCAGTTGAATCCAACTTATCTTGGAGGGTTCATTTTCTCATGAATCAACTATACTAAATATGCTGAAAAGTACAGTATAAATTGGTATGGTTTGGTTTGAAATCCTTTCCTCCTGGATGTTACCTGGCACTCCCAGGTTCAGTGCACTCAGTCAGTAACTTGCTCAGTCTGAGTCTTCTTTGTTTTCCAGAGGGGATACTTCTGCTACTTCTGCTCCTGTTCTTGCTGGAAGAGACATCTCCGAATGGCTCTGAGCCTTTCACTTGGATTTAAGTAAGTTTTCCCATTCAACACTGGACTCACTATTTTTAGGAATTGCTGGAAAGATTGACTGCATCTTACTTTGGAATTCTTTCATCTATAAAAGAGATTTAAAAATAAAATCAGTTAACTGCTACTAAGGAACAAATAAAGTAGCACCATGAACCTCAGGCTTATCCCACAAAACAAGCTTTGTGAGGTAAAGAATAAGTAAAAAGCTTTTAAAATAATAGAAAACCAGGACCTTCCCTCTCATTATGTTAGTTCAATTAACAAAGTGAAAAAATGCATTAAGGGACCCACAACAATCACCCCTTCTAATGCACCACACTGGGGTGCCTGATTTGGAGTGTTTGCCTGAATGATCCACTGCTGTTACATGAATTANTTATATAGATATAGATAGATATATTATATTTATAATTTGTATTTATGCTAAGAATTTTATCACGAATATCTGATTCAATGTCCTGGAATGCCAGAACCAAACATTCATTTAAATAAAAATCACTTCTATCAGAATATTTAGATTTAGTGAGCTTCTTTTTTCCAGGAGTTTTACACATATTTTTACATATAATATATTTTTAAAGGCTGGGCATGGAAAAACCAGATCAGTGAAAATCCTGTTACACTAACAGCAGGATGTACAGGGGAAGTTTTGGACTGCTATTTTTAGGAAGCTCCAGGACAGAATCTATGACATTCGCACAGAGAAGACAGGATGTGGTATTCAAGCACTGGATGCAATGACCTCTTGAAGAGCAAATGCTGTCTCAGGCAGTATGTCCCACAGAGAGGTTCCAGGAAATCTAGGTATTCCAAACAGCCACACAGGCATCTGCTCTCATATGCCTACATTTTGTGTGTTATAGGTCATCAGTATTTATACAAATACCTCTGGGTTGTTTTCTCTTCAAGTCCTTCTGTGTATAAATAATTCTGACAAGAATTGGTACTTCTTTACAGACATACTACTGGCATGCAATTATTCAAGTTACAGCTGATACAAAGAATGAAACCATTTACAAAGAAATTACCAGGCTTCAGTAAGACAGTAGCTAACTATGATGGATGAAAGCATTTCAGAACCCTAGTTTTTGTGTAATGATGCCTGGGTACTCCTAATCAAATAAAAAAATATGTTATATAAAGTAGGAGGAAAAATCAGAGCCAAATTATCTTTTTTTGCTTTTTCCCGATTTTGTTCCTAAGTAAAATTAATTCACTCTCTGTTTTATATTTCATTCTTGTCAGATAGTTGTTTTGATTAATTATTCCTTCTTGGTTTTTAAAAATCTTGGCCATCATCCACAATTGTTCCTAAACTAACATTTTTGCTTCTCATTTAAAACTGAGAAGCTCTCATAGACAGCTAATGTTTCCAAGAATAATAAACATCAGTATCAGAGCTGACGTAGAGGAACAGCCCAAATTACATTAAACAACTGCT